>OY986046.1:19710127-20260127 GCA_963920215.1 Nineta flava | reverse complement strand
GTTATTGTTATTGTTATTGTTATTGTTATTGTTATTGTTATTGTTATTGTTATTGTTATTGTTATTGTTATTGTTATTGTTATTGTTATTGTTATTGTTATTGTTATTGTTATTGTTATTGTTATTGTTATTGTTATTGTTATTGTTATTGTTATTGTTATTGTTATTGTTATTGTTATTGTTATTGTTATTGTTATTGTTATTGTTATTGTTATTGTTATTGTTATTGTTATTGTTATTGTTATTGTTATTGTTATTGTTATTGTTATTGTTATTGTTATTGTTATTGTTATTGTTATTGTTATTGTTATTGTTATTGTTATTGTTATTGTTATTGTTATTGTTATTGTTATTGTTATTGTTATTGTTATTGTTATTGTTATTGTTATTGTTATTGTTATTGTTATTGTTATTGTTATTGTTATTGTTATTGTTATTGTTATTGTTATTGTTATTGTTATTGTTATTGTTATTGTTATTGTTATTGTTATTGTTATTGTTATTGTTATTGTTATTGTTATTGTTATTGTTATTGTTATTGTTATTGTTATTGTTATTGTTATTGTTATTGTTATTGTTATTGTTATTGTTATTGTTATTGTTATTGTTATTGTTATTGTTATTGTTATTGTTATTGTTATTGTTATTGTTATTGTTATTGTTATTGTTATTGTTATTGTTATTGTTATTGTTATTGTTATTGTTATTGTTATTGTTATTGTTATTGTTATTGTTATTGTTATTGTTATTGTTATTGTTATTGTTATTGTTATTGTTATTGTTATTGTTATTGTTATTGTTATTGTTATTGTTATTGTTATTGTTATTGTTATTGTTATTGTTATTGTTATTGTTATTGTTATTGTTATTGTTATTGTTATTGTTATTGTTATTGTTATTGTTATTGTTATTGTTATTGTTATTGTTATTGTTATTGTTATTGTTATTGTTATTGTTATTGTTATTGTTATTGTTATTGTTATTGTTATTGTTATTGTTATTGTTATTGTTATTGTTATTGTTATTGTTATTGTTATTGTTATTGTTATTGTTATTGTTATTGTTATTGTTATTGTTATTGTTATTGTTATTGTTATTGTTATTGTTATTGTTATTGTTATTGTTATTGTTATTGTTATTGTTATGTTATTGTTATTGTTATTGTTATTGTTATTGTTATTGTTATTGTTATTGTTATTGTTATTGTTATTGTTATTGTTATTGTTATTGTTATTGTTATTGTTATTGTTATTGTTATTGTTATTGTTATTGTTATTGTTATTGTTATTGTTATTGTTATTGTTATTGTTATTGTTATTGTTATTGTTATTGTTATTGTTATTGTTATTGTTATTGTTATTGTTATTGTTATTGTTATTGTTATTGTTATTGTTATTGTTATTGTTATTGTTATTGTTATTGTTATTGTTATTGTTATTGTTATTGTTATTGTTATTGTTATTGTTATTGTTATTGTTATTGTTATTGTTATTGTTATTGTTATTGTTATTGTTATTGTTATTGTTATTGTTATTGTTATTGTTATTGTTATTGTTATTGTTATTGTTATTGTTATTGTTATTGTTATTGTTATTGTTATTGTTATTGTTATTGTTATTGTTATTGTTATTGTTATTGTTATTGTTATTGTTATTGTTATTGTTATTGTTATTGTTATTGTTATTGTTATTGTTATTGTTATTGTTATTGTTATTGTTATTGTTATTGTTATTGTTATTGTTATTGTTATTGTTATTGTTATTGTTATTGTTATTGTTATTGTTATTGTTATTGTTATTGTTATTGTTATTGTTATTGTTATTGTTATTGTTATTGTTATTGTTATTGTTATTGTTATTGTTATTGTTATTGTTATTGTTATTGTTATTGTTATTGTTATTGTTATTGTTATTGTTATTGTTATTGTTATTGTTATTGTTATTGTTATTGTTATTGTTATTGTTATTGTTATTGTTATTGTTATTGTTATTGTTATTGTTATTGTTATTGTTATTGTTATTGTTATTGTTATTGTTATTGTTATTGTTATTGTTATTGTTATTGTTATTGTTATTGTTATTGTTATTGTTATTGTTATTGTTATTGTTATTGTTATTGTTATTGTTATTGTTATTGTTATTGTTATTGTTATGTTATTGTTATTGTTATTGTTATTGTTATTGTTATTGTTATTGTTATTGTTATTGTTATTGTTATTGTTATTGTTATTGTTATTGTTATTGTTATTGTTATTGTTATTGTTATTGTTATTGTTATTGTTATTGTTATTGTTATTGTTATTGTTATTGTTATTGTTATTGTTATTGTTATTGTTATTGTTATTGTTATTGTTATTGTTATTGTTATTGTTATTGTTATTGTTATTGTTATTGTTATTGTTATTGTTATTGTTATTGTTATTGTTATTGTTATTGTTATTGTTATTGTTATTGTTATTGTTATTGTTATTGTTATTGTTATTGTTATTGTTATTGTTATTGTTATTGTTATTGTTATTGTTATTGTTATTGTTATTGTTATTGTTATTGTTATTGTTATTGTTATTGTTATTGTTATTGTTATTGTTATTGTTATTGTTATTGTTATTGTTATTGTTATTGTTATTGTTATTGTTATTGTTATTGTTATTGTTATTGTTATTGTTATTGTTATTGTTATTGTTATTGTTATTGTTATTGTTATTGTTATTGTTATTGTTATTGTTATTGTTATTGTTATTGTTATTGTTATTGTTATTGTTATTGTTATTGTTATTGTTATTGTTATTGTTATTGTTATTGTTATTGTTATTGTTATTGTTATTGTTATTGTTATTGTTATTGTTATTGTTATTGTTATTGTTATTGTTATTGTTATTGTTATTGTTATTGTTATTGTTATTGTTATTGTTATTGTTATTGTTATTGTTATTGTTATTGTTATTGTTATTGTTATTGTTATTGTTATTGTTATTGTTATTGTTATTGTTATTGTTATTGTTATTGTTATTGTTATTGTTATTGTTATTGTTATTGTTATTGTTATTGTTATTGTTATTGTTATTGTTATTGTTATTGTTATTGTTATTGTTATTGTTATTGTTATTGTTATTGTTATTGTTATTGTTATTGTTATTGTTATTGTTATTGTTATTGTTATTGTTATTGTTATTGTTATTGTTATTGTTATTGTTATTGTTATTGTTATTGTTATTGTTATTGTTATTGTTATTGTTATTGTTATTGTTATTGTTATTGTTATTGTTATTGTTATTGTTATTGTTATTGTTATTGTTATTGTTATTGTTATTGTTATTGTTATTGTTATTGTTATTGTTATTGTTATTGTTATTGTTATTGTTATTGTTATTGTTATTGTTATTGTTATTGTTATTGTTATTGTTATTGTTATTGTTATTGTTATTGTTATTGTTATTGTTATTGTTATTGTTATTGTTATTGTTATTGTTATTGTTATTGTTATTGTTATTGTTATTGTTATTGTTATTGTTATTGTTATTGTTATTGTTATTGTTATTGTTATTGTTATTGTTATTGTTATTGTTATTGTTATTGTTATTGTTATTGTTATTGTTATTGTTATTGTTATTGTTATTGTTATTGTTATTGTTATTGTTATTGTTATTGTTATTGTTATTGTTATTGTTATTGTTATTGTTATTGTTATTGTTATTGTTATTGTTATTGTTATTGTTATTGTTATTGTTATTGTTATTGTTATTGTTATTGTTATTGTTATTGTTATTGTTATTGTTATTGTTATTGTTATTGTTATTGTTATTGTTATTGTTATTGTTATTGTTATTGTTATTGTTATTGTTATTGTTATTGTTATTGTTATTGTTATTGTTATTGTTATTGTTATTGTTATTGTTATTGTTATTGTTATTGTTATTGTTATTGTTATTGTTATTGTTATTGTTATTGTTATTGTTATTGTTATTGTTATTGTTATTGTTATTGTTATTGTTATTGTTATTGTTATTGTTATTGTTATTGTTATTGTTATTGTTATTGTTATTGTTATTGTTATTGTTATTGTTATTGTTATTGTTATTGTTATTGTTATTGTTATTGTTATTGTTATTGTTATTGTTATTGTTATTGTTATTGTTATTGTTATTGTTATTGTTATTGTTATTGTTATTGTTATTGTTATTGTTATTGTTATTGTTATTGTTATTGTTATTGTTATTGTTATTGTTATTGTTATTGTTATTGTTATTGTTATTGTTATTGTTATTGTTATTGTTATTGTTATTGTTATTGTTATTGTTATTGTTATTGTTATTGTTATTGTTATTGTTATTGTTATTGTTATTGTTATTGTTATTGTTATTGTTATTGTTATTGTTATTGTTATTGTTATTGTTATTGTTATTGTTATTGTTATTGTTATTGTTATTGTTATTGTTATTGTTATTGTTATTGTTATTGTTATTGTTATTGTTATTGTTATTGTTATTGTTATTGTTATTGTTATTGTTATTGTTATTGTTATTGTTATTGTTATTGTTATTGTTATTGTTATTGTTATTGTTATTGTTATTGTTATTGTTATTGTTATTGTTATTGTTATTGTTATTGTTATTGTTATTGTTATTGTTATTGTTATTGTTATTGTTATTGTTATTGTTATTGTTATTGTTATTGTTATTGTTATTGTTATTGTTATTGTTATTGTTATTGTTATTGTTATTGTTATTGTTATTGTTATTGTTATTGTTATTGTTATTGTTATTGTTATTGTTATTGTTATTGTTATTGTTATTGTTATTGTTATTGTTATTGTTATTGTTATTGTTATTGTTATTGTTATTGTTATTGTTATTGTTATTGTTATTGTTATTGTTATTGTTATTGTTATTGTTATTGTTATTGTTATTGTTATTGTTATTGTTATTGTTATTGTTATTGTTATTGTTATTGTTATTGTTATTGTTATTGTTATTGTTATTGTTATTGTTATTGTTATTGTTATTGTTATTGTTATTGTTATTGTTATTGTTATTGTTATTGTTATTGTTATTGTTATTGTTATTGTTATTGTTATTGTTATTGTTATTGTTATTGTTATTGTTATTGTTATTGTTATTGTTATTGTTATTGTTATTGTTATTGTTATTGTTATTGTTATTGTTATTGTTATTGTTATTGTTATTGTTATTGTTATTGTTATTGTTATTGTTATTGTTATTGTTATTGTTATTGTTATTGTTATTGTTATTGTTATTGTTATTGTTATTGTTATTGTTATTGTTATTGTTATTGTTATTGTTATTGTTATTGTTATTGTTATTGTTATTGTTATTATTATTATTATTATTATTATTATTATTATTATTATTATTATTATTATTATAATGATAATTATTATTATATAACAAGATAAGTAAAGTTATTTTGTGATTGGGGCACCGAAGAATAATATATTTGTTGTAAATTTTTAAATGTTATTATGTACACTCAAATGAAATATATTGGAAACAGTAAGAGGCATGTTTTAAGCATAAATATTACTCTATTTAAATGTTGTATTATCTTCAGTAGCACTTACAAATGTTTCAACTGGTTCATATTTTGTGCAGGAGAGTGTAACATGAAGATGTTACACATGCCTAGATGTTACAGATGCTTTAAATTGGATGCTTGGCAATAATTTTTTCATTACAAATTCTTGAAATAGAGTTAGATTTATAAATTACCGGATTAAAGCCGCTTATCGGAATGGGACTAGGACAGCATTTAATCCATATCCACCACTTCTCTAACCATTTTACATGTAGATTTTATCGAATTTCGTTGCACTTGTTTGGATGATATTTGATACGGAACCATCGAATCATATAAAGTAACAAATGAAAAAAAAAACTACACTATTTAATTACAAAATCCTTCTGCACAGGTGAATTGAAATTACATTAAAAACATTACAAACTAATTCCCTATTTTACAGCATTAGTATTTTTCACATATCAAACTTTGTTTTAAAATGTGTGTACATAACTTTTAGTTATCAACAATAAAAACAAACATAAACTAAAATTAAAAAATATGGTGTGACCAGCCATACAAACTCCGTATACAAACCCAGTGCCAGATTAAGCCTGCGCGGAGCCTGTAGCAAATGGTTAAAGGAGCCACTTGCTTTGGTTTAGGTCCTAAAGTTTAAATATACAATAAAACAGCACCATTTATATAAATTTTTCGATTTATATGGGCAACTACAGATATAACACTAGTGAAATCAATGTCTCTAAGCAAATAATATTCTAGGTTCAAAAGGTATCATCATTTAGACATTATGGTCCCATCGTTTTCCTTGACTCCTTTTTAATGCGCTTTAATGTTCGTACTTTTTGCTATCAATAGCAGCAGCCACATCTGTTTTGAGCAGCTCAGTGAACTCCACCAGTTCGTTGCCCAGATTGTCTTCCACATCATCTGGGTCAGTACTGACGATAATACAAGTTTTTTTTTAAATCTCTTCTACCGTTAAAGATTTTAATTTCCGAAGTATTCCAAATAAATTGCTCACTTGATGGTATGCTGCCATGCAATTAGCTACTGCAGTATTAGGTTGTTGCCAACTTGAAACATAATATAGAATGTATACTGCCGTTCAAAAAAATTGAACCAGTAAGTCACATTCTTAGCGTATATATTACTAAACATATACATAATATCACATACAGTAACACTTAGAAAGTTTCACCAGGTTCAATTTTTATAAACGGGTGGTATATGGTGGGGCCAGCGCTCACTTTTAGCATAACTACTACATCTATCCATTGGAAGGTGGGTGGTATGCTAGACCTATTTGATAGATTTTTCGCACAAGAATGTAGAGGCGCGAGGCTTCTCCAGTTCACAGGACCCGTAGGATTTGCTAACTATTACTCTAATCCGGCACTGCTTTTATAATACGTTCATACCTTATTTTTAGCGAGTTTACGGAGAAAATGTAGTATTGCAATCGGATTAAATGTTCACAGCGCCCTAGGCTAGTACCTCATCGGCGCCCTTATTGTTGCCATCTTCCTAATATTATAAACGCGAAAGTTTGTGAGGATGAATGGATGCATGTTTGTTACTCTTTCACGCAAAAACTACCTAACGGATTTTGAAGAATTTTGTATGATGGTAGTTTATACCCTGAATTAACACATAGGATACTTTTATCCCGAGAAAGTAACATGTCACGCGGGCGAAGCCGCTGGCAAAGTCTAGTATACTATAAATTTAAACTATGTGATGAGAGTGAAGAAAGCAAGAAGGATAGACCTTGGAAATTCGTGGTCCGATTTTTGAGATTGTTGAGAGAGTAAGTACGATTGTTTTTTAACTTTAATTAAGTACAAATTGAGATTAAGATTTAATATTTTACATATAAAAACAATAAGACTATGAATAAAATTGTTTATAATTTAAAGTTGTTATGTTGTTACAAAATAATTATTTATCCAATCACATATGTTAAAAATTTCTTTGTCTACATTTTTGTCTTGCGAAATTGTCAATAACATCATCATAGTTTAGAGATAGCAATAAGTTTGATTCTTAAGTATCGCTATCGAATTTAATCTTTTATCGGGCATGGTTGAGCGGGGATAATTTTTCACTCTCTTTAGACAAGAATAAAACTCCGCTCACGAATTGTTACGAATCTCACGCCGTTACTACGCATTATCATTACAAACCGAAAATTTCCGACGGATCCCAAAGGTGACTTACGCTCTGGGAGGACTTTAGGTATTATTTTTTTCTTCGTTTAAAAACTTCCACATGCACCTAGTTTCCAGGCACGTGCTTAGTTTGCTTTATGGATAATGCGCCACTGATTGCGATGATACCGATGAAGTGATTTCGTAAAAATATTCTTAAATGTCCAACGAACATATCTAGTAGATTATTTAACATTGATATATCTCTAGCGGTCGCAATTTCAGAGGGTAATTTCGAATTAAAAGACCGAATCGGTCGCGGGGAACGGTTTTTGGGAAAATGTTTTGAACAAAAGTTGTTACGACATTTATTATGAAAAACTTTTATCCGAATCATTTTTTCGAAAACCAAATGAATAAGACACAAATCATCTATAAAAGTTTGAAAAATGAGCGCTACTTTTGTGGCCATTTGTGGTCATGGTCCACCAAAGTTGATGTCATTTTTTTGAATTTTATAATTGATTTGTGCTTTATTGATTCTGTTTTCGAAAAAATTATTCGGTTAAAAGTTGTGCATTATAAATATACTCATAAATTTTTTTCGAAATATTTTCCCAGAAACCGTTCCCCTCGACCACCTGTCCAAGTAGTCGAGCGGTCTAAGGCGTTATGTCTACGCAGTATACAAATTTGGAAACTGGGAGGTTATGGGTTCGAATCCCGACATCGACAGTATATCTATTATTAAAAAAAAAGGGGGTGGTTAATTGACTAAATTATCTGCGTATGAACAAGAACATGAACTCCAGATAAATATCGGCAGAGTTCATATCATAGTCGGCTGCAGACGCATATCCTACCAATTCCTAGTCTATACACAAAAAGTTCCTTCTACTCCACTCACATCCTCATATCCTTAGGTATCACAATGGACCTTATGGTCGAAGTGTAGCCCGTCCAGGGCAGCCTCTACAAGCTATCTATCTAACTATCCCCTCGATCGATTTTGTTCATTAGCCTTTGAAATACCACCTTCGAAATTAGCCTTTGAAATACCTTAAACATGTCACATATAAAATTTTTTTCGAAAACCGAATGAATAAGGGGATAAAAGTTGTGCATTATAAATAAAGTAACAACTTTTGTTCGAATCATTTTCCCAGAAACCGTTCCCCTCGACCGATTTTGTTCATTAGCCTTTGAAATACCAACTTCGAAATTAGGCTTAGAAAAAACAAAAACATGTTGCATATCAAATTTTTTTCGAAAACCGAATGAATAAGGCACAAATCAACTTTTGTGGCCAAGTGTTCAATACATAAATGCTTTTCTAAACAAGAGTCACATTAATTTGTTTATTTGTATAAAAGACGAACATTTTTACCTTAAATTTTTCTTTGATCTTTTAAGGTTTCCGAGGAGATGGATATATTAAAGTGTTTCGGAAGAGATTCAACACAGTTGCTGGTAACATGAATTTTCGGGTTTCTACGGTTCTCAGGTATACAAATAATTCGAAATATCTCGCTTCTAATAGTTTTCCTGCTCAACCTGAAGGAGGTGCTGGTATAATAATTGTTATGATGTGAGGCAATCTATTATGATCCATTTCTTTGCAATAAAAAAATAAAATAAAATTAAGTATTGTTTTTAATACTCAACGTATAATTGAGTTTTACTTCAATTCAATTACAAAAAAAAACTTTGTTAAAATACAGTTTGATTATTTTTAGAATTAAATTAAAAACATATTTTAACTCAATACATTGTTATCAAATAATTACTTTTGTGATCGAACTAAAATATGCATATTATCTATAAAACGATATCAGTTTTTACAATATCGATTGATTTGTTACAATTACAGAAATTCAACATGTTTGTTGTAAAAAAATTGTGTTAAATTCACTAAATATAATATAATATTGGTGTATTGGTGTGAAATAAGCCTTAATGGGCTCCACAAACGTGCAACATTGAACAGCAACATTGAAGACTAACTAGCATGTTGCTGTGTGTGTGTACTGGTTGCAGCAACCAAACACATGACCTTGAACGGTTGCTGCAACATTAAAAATTATTTGATATTTAGTAGGAGGAGTTAAATGTTCATATACAAAATACCTATATTGGTTACAATTTACATTATATATAATATATACAGTGTGTCTACTTAAGTTGGCTCCATATGGAAAAGGTTTACGAAAAAAAGTTATCCTTTATAAAAATTTCTGCTTTCGAAAATATTAACATGCCGCTATTTACTTTTGACATCGAATGTACAGGGTGTGCAGAAATTGAAAAAGTTCGATAGGAATTTTTTTTCCACTTCTATTTTAAATTAAATTTTGCAAGTCCTACTTATAAAACACGTTATCTGTTATTCTAATTAACCAGTCATCGTACTTCAAATGTTTATTTGCTGATTTGAAACATTTTGAATGATATGTAACAAAATAATGAATACAGAACATTTATTTTTCATACATTACATTACAAATACAATTATTATTGTTGACGTAAGTAACAACAGTTACCTTCAGTTCGTTTTTGCCTCAACGTATCCACCTTCGCGTTCCATACATGTAATTGTCCTTTTACAAAATTCTTTAAATCCACTCCTACATATCTCGGGAGTGATTTCTTGAACCGTTTCCCGTATGATCTGTTCTATATGGTCTACATTTTGAACAAAAATATACAAAATTTAATTTAAAATTGAAGTGGTCAACACATTCCTATCGAACTTTTTCAATTTTTAGACACCCTATACATTTGATGTCAAAAGTGAATAGCTGAATATTAATATTTTCGAATGCAGAGATTTTTATAAAGAATAACTTTTTTTCGTAAACATTATAATAAAAAAGTTTTCCATATGGAGCCAACTTAAGTAGACACACTGTATATATTATATTGTATAAAATTATTTGTGTAGTTTTTACTAGAGATATAAATAAACTATACAAATTAAATGAGATAGATAGAGACATGATGAGAAATGATTTAATTTTTATGACTAGAGTGATAAAATAATAAAAATTAAATTTTATGATCCCAAACTTTGGTTGCAGCGTCTGTACTGAAAATATTTTATAGGCGGAGTTCAATGTTGCTGCAACCAAGTTCTGTGTCTATTCTGCACTTAAGGTTCGTTTAGACTATGACACTATACACCAGTGTATACACCGAGTGTCTATGTGTGCACACAGGTGTCTCTGATTGTGACATTTCACTATAATTAGTGTCGAATCAACATAATTGGGGGCTGATTTTATTTAGTCTTTGCTACTTTAAAAATTACACATTATCTTAAAAAAAACAATATTTAAGGGGTTGGGTGATTTTAGAGACGTGAAAATACCAAGTATACGTAGATCATATTGTATCCCATTCATGAGTGACTAAGGTACTGGTTCCTTATAAGGGCCCCTTTTTGCAAAATGACTATACAAACATAAAATTTTGTAAATCGTATTTCTGATGATGGCCATGTTGGTCGAAATGCAAGTTTTATAAAAATTTTTTTAATTAAATTTTTAATAAATAGTGGTTAAGCTACATGATACTTTGTTTTATTCATAAAATTTCGAAATAAACAAAAAATTACCATGAATAAATGATAATTTTAAAAACCTCGTTTGTGAACCTTTATAGAAACCGGTCTTATCAGGTCTCTCAATAAGGCCCATTAAAAAACTTTAAAGTTATCCATATGATCCATATCTTTTTTCTTTTGATCAAATAACTAAGTATTGAGAATAATCAAATCTATGTCACATGAAAACATTTTCATCGCCTTGGAACTTGGTATATACATATATACATATATATATATATATATATATATATATATATATATATATATAATATATAATAATAATAATATACATATATATATATATATATATATATTTATATATATATATATATATATATATATATATATATATATATATATATATATATTTGTTTTTTATTAAAAGAAGAATATCTGTTATGAAAAGGATTACAATAATACGAATATGTTAAAACTATTTTTATTGTATTCTAGTTTATAGGAAAAATTCAAAATTACAAATAATTTAATATCGTTCTTCGATTATAAAATATTATGCATTTTTAAAGAATGGCGAAATATACAAAGTATTCCCCGAAGAAACGAAACGGGTATACTAATTTATATTTGAACAACACGAGAAAAACAGTGTGTATCGGTACTTTTGTACGCACGATAAAAATTATGTTTCTTTGACGTGATATACTATTTTAAAGAGTCTATTTAAAATTCATATTTACATTTTTTTAATCTATTTTCTTGATATTTGTATATACTGACCACATTAACCATTTTACACAGAAAAAGTATTAAGAATAATATTTAAGATGAAATATTTTTCTCCTTAAAAAACTACTTTCACACAAATTTTTACAAAAACACAACAATACTAATTTTATTTGTGTAAACATGTTCCAATTATTATATACACTATGTTTAGTTTACATCTTCGTATAGTAGATCTCCCACGAGTATGAGAGAGTACATATGTATACATTAAGCAATGTGTATGAGAAGGAGGTCTTATAGTTTTGATAAAGAAGCATATTTTTCATAACTGTTTGAGTGGTCACCAACCACTCAAACCTATAAGACCTCCTTCTCATACACATTGCTTAATGTGTACATATGTACTCTCTCATACTCGTTATGAATATTATTCATTATTTTGAAAAATATGCTTGTTTATCAAACCTATAAGTATGCTATAACATGTAATAATAATAATAAAACAAACCTATAAGACCTCCATCTTATACACATTGCTTAATGTATACATATGTACTCTCTCATTCTCGTGGGAGATCTATTATACGAAGATGTAAACTAAACAGACAGTATATTTTTTTAAACCAAATGAATGGAAAAAATTATAAAATCGAATATAATTTCTTTTGAAAAAAAAATATAATAATTAAAAAGGCTTTAATTTTTGATTAAAATGAATAGTTTCTTTCTCAGTTTCATTTTTATTTACAAAATTTTAGTTTATATGAATAGTTTCAGTTAATTTTAGCTGATTTAACAATATCGTTCTTTACCTAGTTATAAATATTAAATAAGTACAAATCTTCAATTTACATGAATAATTTCATTTGAAATATAATTTATTTAATTTAACTGTTACGCGTAGTCATGAAAATATTGCGTCATAATTTTTGTACACGCAATATGCAGTTTATTTTAGACTTCCTGTCCAACTTTTTACTTTCGTCTGTTTGCTATTTGAAACACTTTTTTTTACTCTGTTGTAAAGAACGAAATACTTTGTACAAGTTGTATTGGCGTAAACAAATAAATTATTATTATATTATTATTAACTGTATAAAATCTATTTGTATGATGACAAAACCATCAATATCGTTATTTTCAAACTAATTGTAACAGGAAATAACAAAAGATATGTCGGGTTTGGAAAATATCCAAACCATAATATCCGAATGACAAATTAATCTAGGACAAAATGTCCGCGATAAAATAACCAAGTCGAGTTTTACGGGTGGATCATTCCTTATGGAAATTCTGAGGTTTTTGGTAGTTGGTGGCATTAAACTTTTGTTATAATCCATAGTTCTACGGGTCAAATAGGTGGAGGTAGGCCACGCCTTGTAGATTTTGTGAGCTTTTTTGGTAGATGGGGACATTATATTATAGTTATTATCCATAGTTCTTGGCAGGGATGCTGTGGATATTCGCATCCGCAATCACGGAAATTCCGCATTAATTAACATCTGCATCTGCAATAATCAATGCTTTTTACGGAGCTTTTGCGTATACGAATGTTGCTTGTTTTGTTTAGCATTGCTGATTGTAAATAGATCACAGCGTGTTTAGACGACTTATTATATGGATGGTTTTTTATTTATCTCAACAATTTAGATTATCGTTTGAGTGTTACGCCTTGAGTAATCTATTTGACAAGTGAATCAACAATGCCACCACCGATGCAAGATAGATAGATTGTAGAGGCTGCCCTGGACGGGCTAAACTTCGACCATAAGGTCCATTGTGATGCCTAAGGATGTGAGGATGTGAGTGGAGTGGATGGAATTTTTATGTATAGACTAGGAATTGGTAGGATATGCGGCTGCAGCCGATTATGATAGGAACTATGCCGATATTAATATGGAGTTCGTAGGAAACTGCAGAAAACCTTCTCAAGCATAGCCGGTTACTTCGTTCTTGTCCATACGCCGACAGTTTAGTCAATTAACCGCCCCTTTTTTTTTTCTTAATAATTGACAAACTGCCGATGTCGGGATTCGAACCCATAACCTCCCAGTTTCCAAGTAGGCATACTGCGCAGAAATAACGCCTGCGCATTAGACCGCTCGGCCACATGGACTGGTTGCCGACTGGACCGATGCAAAGTGTGATTTAGTTTTATTTTAAACTAGATGTGCATGTAAAATATGCAATAAAAGATACTCTCACAAGGGCCGTACAACGACGTCTTTGAGGAATCATCTAAAATCAATGCATCAATGCAGTTTAGCTAGTTTAGCGCGGGATTAATCTATGAACCTGTGCGAAACACGATGGAACCTGAAAAGGTATTGACATTGCTCTTTATAAAATAAAATTGACCAAGTTTTCTTATTTTGATTATTTTGTCCTCTGTTATTCAGTTACGGAATTAAAAAAAGAACATGCAGAACATAATTACTTACACTTTTTATTTGTATTTGTTCCTTTATACTTAATATTCTTGTGATTTATTCATAAAATAATGTTGAAACTTATCTATCGAAGGGAATGTTTTCTGGTAATTTATAAAAAACATATTTTTTAAAATATTAATACATTATTTGTCGAAATATAAATTTGAAACTTTTCGTCTATGTAAATTTAATAATTTACATCAATCAAGTTTAAATATAAATGTATTTTGTTTATTTTGTTACGTCCATGTACTAGAGTTACCAACTCAAAATTTTAGAAAATCCGGAGATTGATCACATCAGTCCGGAGATATTTAAGTGTAGTAAACTCATTCGATGAGGATATTTACAAAAATCAGACAAACTAATTAGCTATTTATGTAGGTACGCAAGCGTAAACATTCAAAATAACGCTCAGTAGTTCAATCTGCGTAAAAAGTCAGTTTGTAAATATATTTTGAGCAACTTTCAATATGAGAACATTATAAATAATAAAATTTCAAATTCGCCCCCTTTACCTAGATCAGTTTTTTTGTATTATAAATACGTATTTCGACTACAATGTAGTCATCATCAGTATAAATTAGCTAGTCGTACTTTACTCTTTGAGAATTAGAAATAGATAGAAAGTCGAGATCAACAGACAAAAATAAAAATAAATAGAAAATTAACTAGTTTAAAATATACTAGATTTAAAATATAATAAATTTTAAATTATATTGAAATTGCTCTAGTTAAAATTTCCTTTATTCACATTTATTCCTGTTAATTTTACTCTTATTAAAATTACTCTTATATTGTCGCAGGATATGTTACTTGTTGCTAATTTGGTGACAGTTTCACCTTTAGTATATTTTAATCTAGTTAATTTTCTATTTATTTTTATTTTTGTCTGTTGATCTCGACTTTATATCTATTTCTAATTGTCAAAGAGTAAAGTACGACTAGGTAATTTATACTGATGATGACTACATTGTAGTCGAAATACGTATTTATAATACAAAAAACTGGTCTAGGTAAAGGGGGCGAATTTGAAATTTTATTTCAAAAACCTAGAGTTCTCACTAATTATCATTCGATAATATAATGATTATAAATAATAATAAATTTCTGTCTATAATAAATTAAATAATTATTCATAAAGAATTAGTATTTTGTTTTCATAAGAATGAAAAAATCCGGAGATTATTTTTTTAATCTGGAGTTCGGAATAAGTTAATTTTTCCGGAGTCTCCGGTCTGAAACTGGAGAATTGGAAACCCTACCATGTGCAGACTACAAAATAATATGAAATGTAGAGCTTCTGTGTAGTACAAAATTCAGGTTATACGAAATCAAGGGGAAGAGAAATACCTAAACCGTAAGAGATGGAAGAAAGTTTTAAACACAAACAGTTTTCTAATTTTTTAAATAAATCTTTTTTCATCCACTGAAAAGTCTTGTTTATAGTTCAAAAAGAAAGCTCAGTATCTACAAGATATTTTAACCATGGACATGTTAAATGAGTTTTGATTTAAACGAATGAGTTAACTAAGCGAATTTCTCTAGCGGTTACAATTTTAGTCTGATATATTATTGGTATTTGGTCAAGTTCGTAAATAAGTGGAATAAGCTAACGGGAAAGGGGGAAAGAAGTAAACTCTTCAACTCAGTCAAAATACAAATATAAGATAATTTTACATTTTCCTATATTTATTTAGTCAAATCGCTCGTCGCAGTAGTTAAATAAAATTAAATGTGTGGTGAATTTCCTACTTTTGTAAATACCTGTAATGTTAATCGTCCAATTTTTGAGAGCGATTTTTATCCAAACTAAACGGTAAAAAATTTTGAAATTTTAAACGAAGTTAGATAGATAGATAGATAGATATATCTTGGGGTCTAAAAAAGTATTGCACTTAGGTCGGGCCATTGTGCTCCCCCTTCTACTTCAGTGTGACGAGATTCGCTTCTCACATATGTTGGCAATGGCCAGGAGCTTGCTTATCAAGTCTTCCTGAAGGTTCATATATTCGGGGTGAGATGCACCGAATATCCTGTATCTGCTGTAGCCTAGAGGTTCACAGTCAAAGATTATGTGGCTGGATGTTTCTTCCTCCTCGCCACACAATCTGCACATAATAGACCCGTTATGGAGTCTCATTGTGTGCAGATGCTTCTGCAGGGGATAATGCTCGGTAATGAATCTGGTAACCCTCCGCAGTTGCATCCTATTCAGCCTCAGTGCATCGAGAGATAGGCTCTTTGTTGCACTCTGAAGCAGTACCATCCCGAGCTCTTGCCGTGGTACTTTTTCAGAGTAATCCCGGTGTTTAGCATTTGACCACTCATTGATCACCTGTTTACATACATTCCTTGGAATAGGGAATATGCATGAACATTTTTTTTCACTTGAATTGAAGCATGTTTACTTGACAAATATCAAGGTAAAATTACTTTTTTAATTACTTAAAAAATAAGTGAGATATGAATGATTGAAATTCCTGATTAGACAAAGAGGGTGATAGCCCTCTTGATATGTTATGTGACGTCATATTACACTTTCACCATTTAAAATACACGTAAAACTCCGTTTTTAGTATTTTTGCAAGAAAGAGACAGATAATAATCTTTAAAAACTTATAGCTTCCTTGATATTTGTCGGATTTTAATTTCGTTTTTAAATATTATTACAGTATTAACAGTATTTTCGTATTCTGAAAATAAATGTGAAAAAAAATTTGCATGCATATTCCCTATTCCTAAAATAGGCTCTAAGCTAGTGTAGGGTATTATTCCGACTCCCTTCTTTACGATGTTAGATACTTCTATTTTCAATAATTTATCAATTCAGCCAATTTCATCGACAACTACCTTAAGTATAGAAGTGATGTGTTCCAGTTTCAATATGGATTTTTAAGATTAAATCAATTTTATTATCAGCAGAGTTTTAGCCTGTATACAGAGGTTGTGTGGCGTTAACAACAGATTATTATGTTGAAGAATGATATATGTATAGCTTTGATTTGAAACAAAATATTAAAATAACTGTTAAAAAGTTAAAATTACCTTAGATTTAAATAATACTTTCATCCACCTAAAATCTTTTGATTAAACGCTTCGTTGTAATTAAAAACTTAAAATAACAACTGACTGAGTTAATAGCTTAAATATTCTGTATATACTGAATTCAATTAATAGTTCAGTAATGCGTGAACTGTTTATTTGACTTTTTGCACTCGCACAGACGTATATAAAAATACTATATGTATTTGCTTTTGTAATAACAGATGTTTGAGCTGAGGTTGTGTTAAAACTGTTTAAAGTACTGAGAAACAAAAGCTAGTTTAATAACTTTTTCGTTTAACAAACAATAGTTATTTAAATTAATAACAAACCATAGAAAATTTCAAATTCGCCCCTTTACCTAGACCAGTTTTTTTTATTATAAATACGTATTTCGACTACAATGTAGTCATCATCAGTATAAATTAGCTAGTCGTACTTTACTCTTTGACAATTAGAAGTAGAAAATCGAGATCAATAGACAAAAATAAAAATAAATAGAAAATTAACTAAATTAAAATATACTGGATTTAAAATATAATAAATTTTAAATTATATTGAAATTACTCTTGTTAAAATTTCCTTCATTCACATTTATTCCTGTTAATTTTACTCTAATTAAAATTACTCTTATATTGTCGCAGGATATGTTACTTGTCACTAATTTGGTGACAATTTCACCCTGACTCTGGCCCTCTTTCCAAATCCAACACGAGTGTGAATCCTATCACACTTACAATGTTTTATTATTTAATTTTAATAGGGTTGAGAACATTTAAATCAAAGTAAATTAATACATGTACTGCAAATATCTATTATTCATAACATGTTTTTCTTAAAATTTTTTTTGTAATGTTTATGTTTGATTTTTTGTTTTTTTTTGTAAAAAATTGTAGTGTTTGAGGTTCTCTTGATAATCGTTGATATTCAACCAGTAAAAGTTGTAACTGATGGTGGTGGGGGGTTAGTTTTACAAGAATGATTGTGTGTCGACGTGGTCCGGCTGGAACATAAAGTATCAACGGTTTGAAATCCACAGTCTGACAGAATGAAGCAGCTATGATCGACAAATGCATGATTAGATGTATGTTGAATTCTTTTTTCTATGCATAATAACAACTGTTTTTAAATAAACCTGTTATTTCTTACGCAAAAGATTTATTATTGAATATTTCGTTTAGGAGTTATGCGCCATTATTTGGAATTGATATTTGCGACAGTTTTCAGATTTTATTAGTCGCCGTTTTCGGCTCGTTTGTATTTAGAGAGTTCATTCTCGTATCTTACGCCATAAGAAAAAAAAATTCGTTACTCAGGAGCTGCTTCAACTTAGCGAATTTCCTGAAAATACATAAATAACTTTCTAGCGGTCACAATTTTAGTCTAATCAAAATGAAATGTCGTTTATGATTTTAGTATTTGCATGGCCAATTTTATTAATAAATGACATACGGCAAGGGGAAATGGGGGCATAAGGAAAGACGAAAACAGAAAATATAAAATATCTCTCTTAATATTAGAACAATCGAAAAATGCGTAAGAAATAAAGTTGTAGAAAATCATGTTTGCTACAATTCATCACCTTATCATTTTTGCTCAAACTCTAATGTGTACAGAGATATTGAGGAATTTAATTTTCAATCTTAAACCGTCAATATTTCTGTAAATATTAGGGTAACAGAAAAAATGATAAGAAACAAAATTACAGTAAAACTTAGTACCTACAACTTTACTTCCTATAAATTTTTTGATTTTTCGAATATAAAGGGAGATATGTCAAATTTAGTGTTTCCCCCTCCCTTTAAATCTCCCTTTCCCCTTGTTAGATTTTACCCATTAACGAACTTGACCTTTTTAATACCAAAAGCGCCTCAAATACCAAATTTCATACTAATCAGATCAAAATTGTGACCGCTAGAGTGATTCAGGAAATTCGCTAAAAACTATTCTTGCTACCATCGAGAAATAGAAAATCCCGTTCCTGAAAATAATATACCTCCAACTAAAATGAATGGGAAGAAGCAATCTTGAAGAGTAGAAGTAGAGAGTACGAAGCTCCCATTTTGCGCGCTATATCACAAGATCGGTTGATTATACGAAAAAATGCATCGGATAAAATTGGTGGAGAATTCTAAAACCTACAAGTTTTATAGTAATCTCAAATGACATAGGACTAAATATTTGCGAAAAGTTTATTTCGTCACGTTTTACCTTTAATATGTTAAGGTAAGTTTTTTTCCAGACTTTAGAATGTCAAAATAAAGGTTGATGCAGAAATTCAGCTTGATCAAGTTTCAATCTTTGCTTGATTGAGGAAGATGTTGAATGTTGCTCAACATTGCCACGCTATGTTGGAGATGTTTTGTTGTTCAACTTGGCACTTGGAGTTAATTATTTTTGTCGTCTAAATATCGAGAAACGTGTTCAATTCTGTTGCTCGTCTGTCCTGGTCATAGAAATTTATGATCGCGAAGAGTGAACTAACTACAGATAATACTTAGAAGATAGATAGATAGATAGATTGTAGAGGCTGCCCTGGACGGAATACACTTCGACCATAATGTCAGAGTGGAAGGAATTTGTGTCTATAGACTAGGAATTGGTACGATATGCAGCCGACTAAGATTGGAACTATGCGGATACTCATCTGGAGTTCGTGAAGGAAACTGCAGAAAATCTTCTCAAGCATAGCCGGTTACTTCGTTCTTGTCTATACGCCGACAGTTTATTCAATTAACCCCCCCCCCTTGTTTTTTCTTAATAATTGACACACTGCCGATGGTGGGATTCGGCAAAAACCAACAATGGTTTTACAAGTCTAAGATGAATTTCCGTCAAGGTCGTATGAAGAGCAAATATATACACCCACAATATTACTGAACAAATAAAGAATTAATTTAAAAACATATAATTTCGACAAGGTATAATTTGTTTGTCTACTATTTATTTGTCATTTTACTATATTACTAATATTATACATATAAAATAAACTTATGTAATCTAGTCAGAAAATAAAAATATGATACCTACCCGTCTCGCATTAAGGGTTTGTCATTTCAAAGGGTGCAGAATCCAAAAAAATTGAATAGAAAACTTTCATCTGTTAGGTACACTCCGTTAGGTTCAATAAAATTGAACAAACTTGAAAGGTTAAATTTCTCACATTTCATAAAACTCCTCACTTTTGCAACTCTCTGTTTATTATTTATTTATTAACAAAGATAAGTAGTATATTTTTTAAATGTGAAAAAAGAAGTTTTATACTTTTTATTTATGTAAACAAGTCAGTGATAGAGTAAGAATATGTAATGTAAATACATGTTAAGTGTTATATCTCCCTTTAACGTATAAACATTAAATAAAATGTTGTATCTGTCAAAAACAACTACTACAAGAATAATCAAAATTGTGACAGACATTTTTATTGAACGGGAGTATACATAGTTACATCATTTTAATAAAAGAGTCGTTTTAATAAAAGAAATTATCTGTTCGATTTAAGTGAAAATTTATGGGTACATTAAGTGAAACGTTACGATGATCGTAGTAAAACGATTCGATTCGAACCACTTAAAAGTGTGTAAAGTAGGGGTACTCTATCAACCCCTTAAAATGATCGGATTTAGTCGGAAAAACAATTAGTTTTTAATGACTAAACATTGTTTAAACTTTATCTAATTCGACTGCATAGCGTCTAAGAAAAAATGTAAAATTGCAGAATTTGCATGCATCAATCAGAGCGGCAAATAATTAGATCATCTGGACTTCATACCTTAGAGCAATATCTGACCAAAAAAACGAAAATGTGAGAGGCGCCAAATTTTCACATATAAAAACTAATATGATATCTGAGTAAAAATGAAAATTTTCGCCTTCAAAGCAGTGAAATTTATGTAAGGGACAAGTTTTTTAATAAACATGAGAAAATGATTGGTATATATTTATTGTGTTTCTCAGATGCAGGGTATTTCATATGTTATTTGGCAAGTGATCAGATTTTTATTACACTTAATATACAAAGAAAAAACATGCCAAATAAAAACGAAACACCCTGCACCTGAGAAACTTACACAATATCTAGAGCACGGTAGTGCGCAAGGCCCAGTTTTAAAATATATACCAAACATTTAGTCATTTTGTTAAAAAATGAGGCCCTTATATAGATTTCGCTACTTTTGAAGTCGAAAATTTTTTTTTTTGCCACTTTTTGTATGCGAAAACTTGGACCCTCTCCAATTTTTGTTTTTGGTCGGATATCATATTATACTTAGCGATAATTGAATGACACTACCAAAACTACCAACACTACCAAAATTTTTTATTGAGATCATATTGCCTAAGATATATTTTTCCTTAATACATTATTAACTTATAGATATTATTAGTCATATTTTATGGCATGTTACCTTTTCTTAAGAGTTGAAATAGTTTTTAGCGAGACCTATGTATTCAGGTACGTGAATATTTTTTCATTCTTTGAAAGTACACTTGTTTTTTCAAGATTTTCTAGCACCTATTGACAATTGCAAAAATTGCACTCTTTTTCAAAATTTCAAAGTTGATTTGGGCCGATTTCATGCAGTTGTGAGTATTTATCGAGATATTTTTGCGAAAACCAAACGGATTCGGCATCAATCAATTGCAAAAATTTTAAACAAGAACACCATTTTCGCTCTACAGGTTTTTAAAACAGATTTTATGGGTTAAAACCTATTTCTAGAGAGGGTTTCGTATTTAAGTGAATGTAATAATAAATTCTTGTGTAAATCATTTGCACCTGTTTATTCCATAATACTTAACTAAGCGTATAAAACTCGAATAGTTTTTTTTGTATTTAATTTGAAAAAAAAAAAAAAAAGTATTATATATATATATATATATATATATATATATATATATATATATATATAATCTATATGTTATCAAAACTATGTCAAATGAATAATTTAAATATGTAATATTAAGCTTTATGAATATATAAACACCACTCAAAGACAAACCATAAGCTTACATATAGTGCATACCTGTAATGAACTTATGAAACTTGTATTGTTTTCAATTTAAACTTTTCTTCGAAAATTGTGCGACATTAGACTTCGGCTGTGTTCAATTTATAAGATGAAATATCACGACGTACTCGAATCGAAATGTCATCGGATTGGCTGATAGGCTCACTATCATAGTATAGTTATTAGAGGGGCGGTGAAAGATGATAGTTATTTACCTCTAAAGATTCTTCTTGTGGTAGAACTTTCGATCTTAGTTCGATGATCGATATACATTTTTCTTTTAAATCAGTAACCTTTTCTTATAAATCTTAGCCTAGAATCGTATTTTACTTCACTAAATTACAAGTCACCGATTTAATGTCCTAGTAGCCGAGCAGTCTAAGGTGCAGTATACCTACTTGGAAACTGGCAGGTTATGGGTTCGAATCCCGACATCGGCAGTTTGTCAATTATTAAGAAAAAAAAACGGCGGTTAATTGACTTAACTGTCGGCGTATGGACAAGAACGAAGTAACCGGCTACGCTTGAGAAGGTTTTCTGCAGTTTCCTTCACGAATTCTGGATGAATATCGGCATAGTTCCTATCATAGTCGGCTACAGTCGCATATCCTACCAATTCCTAGTCTATATACAAAAATTCTATCTATCTATCCATCTACCGATATAACGAACGTATCTTATTCTTATCCTACTTATATAGCACCACCAAGTGATAGGGAATATCTTCTTCATCGAAGCCTGACGAATAAATGTTGAATACACTTTCAGTGCCCAGAATCTAAGTTATAATCTTAACGATTGTCAATTTCAATTACTGAGCTAGACTACCCTTCTAGTCCCATATCATTAAACCTTTTTCTCCTCTTATTCATAGATACCCATCTAATTTTATTGACGACGTCGGATCAGCTTCTTGTTGGTTGAGTTCGCCGGCAGTCTGACTACGATTTAGTCATAGTGTCCCAGAGCGGAATCTACAGTGGCATCCTTCGCTGATAGTTTCTTCAATGACTTGATATATATGAGCACCATAAGGGACATGGTCTCCAAACAAATTTTCCTGTTTGCTAAGAATAATACGGCAAACTCCTCTGCGTCTTACATTTAAAATTTTTGCCCCTATTCCCAGAACATTTGTTTATATTTTATAAATACGTATTTCGACTACAATGTAGTCATCATCAGTATGAATTAGCTCTTCGTAACTATCTCTGGGATATGGATTCATAGATATGTTGCTTGTTGCTAATTTGGTGCGTGTCTCACAATGACATTAAAAAGTTATGTCGTTTTATACGATTTAACTGAGGGTATAATCTGATCTGAGGATTATTTGAGTTGACAGACTAACGGATTAGGTGTGTGGAGAGCCCCACTTATTTATTGGCGGTATTCTTTGGTGACTATGCGGCGTTTGTTTTGTCACTAAAGTGAGGGTATCGACGCTAACCTTGAAATTCAGGTATTAGATTTTTATTTTGAATTTGTATTTATACAAACAAATGTTCTAGGAATAAGGGCAAAAATTTGAAATGTAATTTCAAAAAACCTAGAGTTGAAAATTGAAAAACCTGTTTTCAATGTCGCACCTTCCATACGTGCCTTGAAAATAGGGATGTATTATTAATACAGAGAAAAGAGACTCTTACCTCGCAATTTGAGGTATTTTATTAATTAAATACATAAAATCTACTTTAAAAAAATTATTGTTCAACTATGCTGTGTATTAAGTGAATGTACATCGTTATGTTGGAGAAAAACTCATGGAAATTATTAATCAAGTATATTTTCTACCTTAGAAATCTCTTGCGATATGATTTTTCCGAAAGTAACCATACAAAAACTGTACAAATTAAATTTTATTGAATGTCATCGCTAGTTACATCAGAGTTTTCACAGATTCAGAGAAATGTATAAATAAATATAGATGTGCATGTATTTCGACATGATTAATAAAACAAGCTTTCAGGATTTCATTTTACGATGTATTTCAGTATCTAATTTTCGTGGAAATAAATGTATATTGCATTAACAGAAATTATAGGATTTTGTGTAATTATCTATGCATTTGTCGAAGCTGGTCTAAATAGATATTTTTCTATTGTTATTCTCCGATCAACATTTCTAAACGTTGCAATCTTGGGCTTTAACACATAATAATTTACAGCAGAGTGACCAACCCAATTGATCTTGCGGGCCACTTTGGAAATGCATCATAACTCCGCGGGCCGCATTTAAAATTATATATCCCCATATTAGATTTAGACTCACTATAGACATTTTTTTGCAGTAAAAAATTGAAACATAATGAGTTATTATTATTGTGTTTACTATTATTCTTACATGTGTATGTCTTATATACATGTACTTTTTTAATACAACGTTTTTCACTACTTTGGCCATTATAAAATAAATACGTTTTGTGATAAATCCTGCGGGCCGGAAAAATGTCGCCGGAGGCATGCGGCCGGCGTGTCGCGGATTGGCCACAGACGCAGATCCAGCCTTCAAAAAAGGTTGTGGTCACAACCACCCGAAAATCGGCCAAGTGCGAGCTCGCTCATGATCGATATAATGCATTCCTATAAAGGAGATGTTTACAAAATATATGACGCCCTGACCAAGATTTTGTACAGTGTATAGTTCCACGTGGGCAAATCCGTGGGGCGAACACTAGTAAATTAATAAACCTTTAAAACCTTAGTTAGTTTGCTCACGAAAATTACAAAAGTAAATGTTTGTTTGTTTGCACATCACAGTGTCACAGTTAGACTCTAAACTACTGAACCGATTTTGATGAAATTTTTACAACTTCAAAGGATAACAAATTAAATTAAACGCTAGTATACATTTTTAATAATTATATATAATATAGGTGCTTACTTAAATTACAAATAAATAAATATAAATATAAATAAACTTTTTTCGATTCAAGTTAGGTTACCTATGTTTACAAACAGTACAAACTACTAACGTCAGTGCCATACCACGCCACCAAAAAGGAAGGCGACTTGGAAATTTTGGCGGCAAAGTATATGTGAATACAACACTCGCTTACTTTTAGTAGACGACTATGTACTTTTAAATTACTAGATGACTTTGTACACCTAGCGAATAGTCATCTCTTTTTTCCAATACAAGTATTCATGTACCAAAAAGAAACAGATAAGATGTTGTCAAAAATGTGACATAACGTGTCAGCATATCGTCTATGATGACTAAGTACTTCGCTGCGTTCCGAATCACGCACGATTCATTGTTTAAAAAAAATTTTATTAAGGCATTGGATGTAATATCATCAGCCTATCGACCTCAATGGACCGTGAAAGTGTGATGTGAAAAGTCTATTAGGGTTGTGAGCATGCCCATCATGCCCACAACGGTGGATCCACGCTTGGTTGGCCACCCCTGATTTACAGGCTATAAAAAGTAAATAATCCCATCAAAAACTAATATAAAAATGAACAAGCTATCGCATATTATCGAAAAACACTAGAGATATCTAAATGAGGGTTAATCCATTGCAAGATTTTTCTTAGAAGCTTTTTCTAACTCTTCTGGAAATGACCTAGATATTTTGATGATCGTTGATCTAGATATTTGTATGATATTATTATTTGGTGACACATAGCCTACATAAATAACGATTTTTGATGTTGAATTTCTCAGCAACCATTATAGATACTCACTTGAAAATGGGAAAACAGCATGTATACTCATGATACTTATGACTCCGAACTAGGATCAGCCTATCAGAGCCGAAATATAGCGGTACTGAAATAGTTTGAACATAATGGTGCTCACTGTCTATCATTTGAAACTTTTTAAAAATTTCTCTCCAAATACACTGTACTCAAAAATCCATGTGGCCGAAGCTTCAACATTAGTCTATACTAATATATTCAGAGGTAAAATCTGTTTGTTTGTTTGTTTGCTGGGGGTAATATCTAAAAATACTAATTATAAAAATTATTTTCCTGATAGGAAGCCATTTTATTCCCGAGTTGCATAGGCGGTAAACAGTTTTTGTTTTATACATCCGTGCGCTCGTGTAGCTACTAAATCCGTGTCCATGTGGCATCTAACTTTAAAAGAATGTGAGATAGAGAAAATCTTTAGATATAAAATTATTTATCCAATCAAAACAAAACTACAACTTCTGTATGAAACATTTTTTCACATAACCAATAGTTTAAACGCAATTTCAGTGCAAATCCTGTGTGGACCAGTTAGTATTTAGCCGTATTGAGCCGATTCTAAAAATTATTTCACTAATAGAGAGCTACACTATTCCCGACATAGATTTGCATTTCATGCATCCGTCTCGACGTGGCACGCGAAAAGCCTAATTTTTATACGATGTGAGAAACAAATATTTAACTTATAAAAACAAACAACTTTTGTATGAAACATTTTTTTATACAAACAATAGTTACGACACAATTTCAGTTCGAAGCCTGTGCTGGGAAGATTTATAGATAGATTGTAGAGGCTGCCTTGGACGGGATACAATTCGACCATAAGGTCCATTATGATGCCTAAGGATGTGAGGATGTGAGTGGAGTGGAAGGAATTTTTGTATATAGACTAGGAATGGGTAGGGTATGCGGCCGCAGCCGACTATTATAGGAACTATGCCGATATTCATCTTGAGTTCGTGAAGGAAACTGCAGAAAACCTTCTCAAGCATAGCCGGTTACTTCGTTCTTGTCCATACACCGACAGTTTAGTTAATTAACCGCCACCTTTTTTTTTCTTTATAATTGACAAACTGCCGATGTCGGGATTTGAACCCATAACCTCCCTGTTTCCAAGTAGACCACTTGGACCACTCGACCACTTGGACTGGTCTGTACTGGGAAGCTGTAATATATAATAAAATAGACGTTTCTGCGTTTATCGAAAATCAACCTCAGGTGGCAAAATAGGGAAGCAGAGTTTCGGTTCTTTTGAGATATTGAAATTTCTATTTCAGTTATATATCATAAAATAGTTTTTGGAAATTTTCAGTATTTTAAATTTAGAGACATGTAAATTGATATTTAGCTTATAAATAAAGAAATAAATACGTGTAAAAGCCTTTGAAAAAAATCAGTCCTTGACCAAGAGAAATATTATGTTCCTCAGTTTTAACATCATTCATTACTCAATTTTTGCAGGTGAAACCTAAACGGGTAACACTAGTTTGAAATATTTTTCAACAATAGAGTATCTTATGAATTAGAATTAGAATCATAAATAATGAAGTCTATGGTTTTGTACTGTTGTAAATTTCATATGGACGAAAACTATTTGATTATTAATTCATTACATACATTTTTCATTTAAATATTATTTACCTAATTCCCACCCAACAAATAGTGAGTACATTTTTTATTATTTTTTGTGTAAACAATGTTTACACAATTTAGTATTCTGTGATTATTATTATAACTGTATGTAATTCAGGATTATGTACACACCGTTCCTAAAAATTGAACCAGTTGAAACATTCGAAGTGTTACTGTATGTAATATTATACTTATAATATTATAATATTATCTTTTAGAAGTATATACGCTTAGAATGAGACTTACTGATTCCATTTTTATGAACGGGAATGTATGTATCATATACAGAGTGGAAGGGAAATAGTATGCTAAATGGTTGATTATTGTTCTCAAAAATGAGTCGAAACGTACTTAGTAAGTAAACGTACGTAGTAAGGGCTACACTTCGACTATAAGGTCCATTGTGATGCCTAAGGATGTGAGTGGAGTGGAAGGATGTGTAGACTAGGAACTGGTAGGATGTGCGGCTGCAGCCGACTCTCATAAAGTTCGTGAAGTTCGTAAAGTTCGTGAAGGAAACTGCAGAAAACCTTCTCAAGCATAGCCGGTTGGTTACTTTGTTCTTCTCCATACGCCGACAGTTTAGTCAATTAACCGCCCCTTTTTTTTCTTAATAATTGACAAACTGCCGATGCCGGGATTCAAACCCATAACTTCCCAGTTCCAAGTAGACATAACACTTCAGACATACGCCTTAGACTGCTCGACAACTTGGACGGTTAAACATAACAGATATAAAACTCTTAATTAACAATAAGTTTTCATTGTTAAAAAAAATTTTTACACTATACAACACAATAACAATAATATGTAGGACGCGACATTGTATGTATTGTGTACTAAACATATTAGTAACAAATTCACATCAAATATGTATTTGTGACAATAATTTACAGGCAAATTAGATGTTTAAATAAAGTAAAACGTCTTAATGTAGGTGATGTTTTTTAGTTTATGACCGCTAGTGATTTTTGTAAATGGTCTAGAAACATCTTTTGGGTATATCAAGGAATCGGACGGCTGTGTGCCAAGTTGGATTATATATGTTTTATGATAAAGATAACAAGCGATTCATAGCGATTAAATATATTTATCATTTGTTTAGTCACTATCATTTATTATAAAATTAGGTTATAATTAATTTCCGATGGCGCAAAAAGCATCAAAATCTTTTCAACCGTTCCAAGCAGAACGCGTTTAAGAGTTTATCTACTACTAGTCCAATCAAGATGTACATCCGTGCTTGAAAAAGGTCCAGTCGTTCTGAATTATTTATATATTGTTCGGACCTAAACCAATATTAAAAAACCAGATTTGCAATTTCCAAAGTGTTGTGCTAGCGGCGGTGTGCCCAAAAAACCATGAAATTTTCGGACTTTTTCAGTTTTTGCTCAATATCTCAATAAAGGAAGGGTCTGACCGGTATATACACTTTTAAAGAAGACAAGACTTTTACAATTAGACCAGAGCGAGCTCCATACAGCTATTGGTTTTCAAGATACAGTTCTTCGAAAATAGGCCATTTTTTCCAAAAAGTGAAAGTTTTTCGAAATGGTCACTTATTTTGTGAAATATCTTCTAAAATACGCATCCCACGTCAAATATTATATGAAATAATGTAGTAACTTTAATATGCTTTTATTTGAAATCAAACTGGTACCTGTAGCCTTAGCGGCTCTCTCAAAAACGGTAGATAACCAAAAACAGTCATAAGTTAACTAGGGTAGATAACCAGCGCAGCGCACATATTTATCAGCTGTTTGGATCCATATTTTCGGTAAAAGTAGGTACCATTTCCAAACAGAAGAACTATGAGAGCATGAGAAAATGATACACACTTCTTCTTTCATGCTTCAAGGGGGCCACGCTTGTTTTTGAGAACAACAGTCTCAAAAAATAGCAGTACTGACTCAGGGATGACAGAATCAACATTGTTGAAGAAATCGCTCGAGGGGGGATACTGACTGGTGTCATACACTTGTGTGCGGATATCTTCCACGATGATTTCTGCTACTTCCTTCACAACTTTAAACCGTTCATGTTGCGCATCGCCTTTTTGTTCCTTGTACCAATGATTATACAAAATTTTATGGTCGGTGTTTTTGAAGCAGACGAGTGTCCCTTTGTTGGAACCCATCTCCACTATGACTAAGTCATTGCAAAAACGTTTTTGAAGGTGAGTTTTCGCTATTCTGACATCAGGGATACAATCACCCTTAATTTGCTGCAGAAGATGTGATAAAGAAAACTGGCATTCATCACTGTTTTCCAATAGATTATCGTACACACACTACATCGCTTCTTCAGTATTACTAGCTGGGCGATACCCTCTCTTATTCCCAATAGCAGGTGATAATCTAAACAGGCTCCTGTAGCACAATCTGTGTTACAATGCATCCAAGAGGCTGTACCTCGATGCACTGAACCTGAACAGGATATAGCTGCGGATGGTTACCGGATTCATTTCATCACCGGGTATTATCCCCTGTGGAAGCATCTGCAGGCAATGGGATCACATTAAGTGCAGATTGTTTGGCGAAGAGGAGGAACATCCAGTCACATTATATTTAACTGTGAATCTCTAGGTTGCAGCAGATACAGGATATTCGGTGCATCTCACTCCGAATATATGAACCTTCTGGAAGACCTTCTTCATGCTCTATCTTAGTTAAAAATTGTATTGTTCTATAAAAACTTCAACAATATTTACATGACGAAAATAACATGAATGAAAATTTGGTCAATAATAGTACGAAATAATATGTTTTAAGATATATATATATATATATATATATATATATATATATATATATATATATATATATATATATATATATATATATAAATATATATTATTGTGTGGAGAAATGCATCCATCCATCGTTCTATGGGCAATTGTATGCAACAAGAAAGTGCAACCTTGTCGAATCAACAAATATAAATATATATATATATATATATATATATATATATATATATATATATACAGGATGTATCATACACAAATCTGTAAATAAAAGTAATAATTTATTTAACTGGCAACATCAATAATCACATTTATTAAAAATAGGGATGTTTATTTGGACAAGAAACAGAGATATTTTTATTTTAAAATTATAAATACTCTACTTACTCAAAAACTAGGTTCATTGTTCTATATTAATAATTTTTAGCATGCGCGCGCAACATGTCTACACCATGAAGTTAGCTGTCAAAAACATAGTTATATAAAAGCTCAATCTAGCAAGCATAACAGTTGTGATTGACAAAAACTATTACGTGAGATCTATAAAATGTTTATTAGTTCTTTTATGTAATAATATATACAGTTTACCTCGAACTTACGCAATAGGTGGTAATAGGAATCTTTCATAGTGGAAGGCATAGGAAGGAATAGGTTATGTATTCGACGGATTGTAGAATAAAGTAATGCAACAAATTCTGGGCATCCCTTTCCATATGCTCGTTAGTATATAATTGAAAGTTTCTATTTTTATTTCTGTAGTTATATAATGTACACAGCTCTCTAATAGTTACCCGACTTTAAGTTTTTTAGAGGAAATAAAAAGTTTGTCCTTCACAGGAGTGTTTCTTATAAGGGCCAGGGAAAAGAATCAAAATAGTTCCTACCTGCCCGTTGAATGAAACATCCCCTAATTCGCGAAAAACATCCTCATACTCACAAATTTTGACATAAAAAGTACACGTAATTTTACTATAATATTGGTTTCGAGTAAACAGCATTCGAAGTTGAGAACAGTTTGAAGCGGATAGCTAACAATTGCCCTAATATGGTTTTTCGAGGCAAATATTTGAAAATTGGTTGGTTTAAGGATAAAAGTGAATAGAAACAAAATTGTACAGCGTAATTTTAATCGATATACTCTTGTTGTTATTCTAATCGTTAGTCGCTTCTTCATTATTTTCGTATTATAACGGTAAGATGAGCTATTTAGATTTTAAAATCTACGATGATGCTTCACGTTTCTTCACGATCACATTTATCAATACACATCCTGTATATTTTGATATGGAACAGATATGTATATATACATATATATATATATATATATATATATATATATATATATATATATATATATATATATATATATATATATATATATATATGTATTTGTATATAAATGTACAAACATAACTAAATGCAATTCGGATCAAACAGGCAACGTTATTTCACAAACTTGACGAACTATGGAATACAAAACACATTATTCAGCGGGGTACTTGTTTGAGTGACGGGCGACCATAGTTTGTTGTTACCCCTGCAATACTCCTCGCCCAAATGCCAAGCAACGTAAAGTATATCCTATTCAATGTTTTATATATATATATATATATATATATATATATATATATATATATATATATATATATATATATATATATATAAACGGAATTCGAAAAACCTGTCGCTAACTTAAATATCATAAATGCAAAACGAACAACAAATTCAACTAAGATATCTCAGTTTTATATTATATACATTCAATTTATTTGTTTTTGAGAAAATCAACACAATAATATTGAAATATTTTTGGTTTTATTAGCATTTTGTTATTGTTACCAAATCAATAATAATATTATCTGTATTCGAATATTATACGCTTGCATTGCCTTCACTTGTGTACACATTCATTTCCTAGCGGAAAGTGGGGAAATTGTTGGAAATACGCAGGAGAAATTTCAAATTAACCCTAAATAATTTTAAGTCTAGTTTTTATAATCTATTCTTGTTCAATTATGTTACTAAGTATTCCAATTTTATTCAATTTTTATAGAAAAATAAAATTTTCAGACAAAAACAAAACGTAGAGTAGGCCCCAGCCAAACGTAGAGTGGACTGGCCATTTAGTCGAGGTGGCGTTTGCCAGCCGGGACCAAGCCGTCGCGGCCCCCCCACGGGCTTGGCTTGCGGGTTTGCCACAAGCCAAGCGCTAAGTACGTTAGGCGGCCCGCGCAGTCTAGGGCCCGGCGCGTCTCTTGCGACCTACATTTAAGTAGATAGTTCATACATACTTAGAAATGAAACAGAAAAATTAAAACTTGTTTTGGAAAGGCGATAACTTTTGAACGAATCAACCGATTTTGACGTGTATCATAATACACGACATTTGATATTATTTAAGCGATGCATTATATCGTAATCGAATCTATCTAATCTATTCATAAAATTATTCATGTTTTGAACAGTCTAAAACTCTTTGGGATGAGCACGTTTCACCTAGGCAGCAAGTCATGAATGACTCAGATTCTCAGAGTGAGGAAAAAGACAACGACGATGTCTTAGACCACACTGCAAAGGACACCATGTGATTTTCCCGAAGCGATTCGGAAACACCACCTTATATGTTGCAGTTTGTGTAATTCTCACAATTTCGTTTACGCAAGTTACTTGTGAGAGACGATTTTTAGCGCTGAAGCGCATTAAAACGAAACTTCGCTCCCTATTGGGGCCAGAACTGTTGGATTCGTTGATTATATTAAACACAGAATCGGACCTTATCAAGGATGACGAGAATAACAGCTTTTACGGTCGAGTTATTGATAGCTTAGCTGAAACTTCTCCTCTTTCAAAAAAAATGTTGATTAGCTAGTTTCCGATTTGTTATATTATAAGTAATTGGAACTATATTTACCTAATAATATAAATAGTTGATAATTAATAATTTGTATATTTCATTATTTTCCGATAGTATCCCATCTACCACAATCCCGTTCCGGGTCCCGGGCTTGTGGGAAGTCACCCGGGCACTTTCGGCCCAGTCCAACCCTGAGTGGGGTAATGAAGACAGCGTAAATAACATCCGTCTTTCAATGGCCCAGTTTTACATACCCAAAACCAATCTTCAACTGAAGGTCTTCAATGTTTTACGTCGTAAAAAAAAATTATAACCATTAAAATTGTTTCTCCTCCTTTTCATCCTTCTTTTCATCATTATGGTCGTCAAAATCATGAAAATCTTTAATACTTTTCATTCTTTTAGTTTCAGATATTCCAATTTTTCAATTTACAAACTAAGCGCTCAATAAAACGATCACTTATATGTATCTATAAAACATTGGGGTAATACCAAACGTTCGAGATTACCCTTCCCAGCTAGTTCACCACTCCCTCTCGCCTCTAAAAGAAAAATTAAATTTAAATTTAATTTGAGTCCAAGCATAATAGATTATTTGATTAGTAATTATTTAGCACTAAATGTCATATGAAATCTACTCATAAAAACGAAACAAAACTGAGTTTTGAAATAACCCAACATTTTTAAATATTCAATTTTGCGACACGGTGGTTTGTAAAATTTGAAAAATCGAATGAATAAGGTACAAAAGAAATCTATAACATCATGGATTGTAAATTGTTTAGCTAAATTTTATTTTATGACTAAAAACCTCCTATAATTTTCCCCTAACGACCTCGAACTTATCCCCTAACCCAAATTGTGTCTCTGAGGCGGAATAGGTGGGGCGGAATGGGGTACACTATTCTGTCGCAATGTTTCACAATGTTTTCCAGCAGTGAAAAGGTCAATTTTACTACGCCGGTGCCTTTGGATGACAACTGACGACAGAGTCTCTTCATTTCATTTTTCACCTGCGCGTATAGATAGAAAAGATAATGAGGCATTTCCACTAATTTTATGTGTGTTTATAATAGCCTGTCTTTAACTCCCTGTTCTGCCCCATGCCCGAGGCAAAACGGGGCACATGACATAATTTTCTATTTTTGAAACTAAATATCTTTTTCTTTTATTTTCATACAATATTATTGTATTTTTGTGATTATAACATTACACTGTGTTGATAGAAAAATTTGCAGTCTTCTTAAACTATATTTTCAACTTCGTACCCCGCTCTACCTTGGGTTCCCCTAATATGATCCTTAACACAACCGTTTAATTAACAAAAACCACTCAAGATACAAACTTAAGATAGTTTACTAGCGTAAACTAATTTTTTTAAAGAATTGAATGGAATTGAAATAAGATATTAAGCTCGGTGCTGATCATTTAAAATAATTCGTATTTTCTTTTCTTTTCGACGCTGCCGTAGCTCTCATATTCGATCGTCACTAGACATTTTAGGCGTATTTAATTCCTTCAACGCAAGCTTTATTCTGACTTGCGTTTTCCATAATTCCGAGCATATTTCCTCGCCATATGAGACGACATCTTTCATTATTATGTAATTTTCAACTTAACACCTATTTTGGGTTTTATTCCGTCAAACTGGAATAACTGTGCGACATACTGTGCGACAAACACGTACAGACATGATCTATCCGTTGTGGACGCAACCATTGTTTACGCATTATTATTATCGTAGTTATTAACGATTCAAATCTGACGGTAATTTGCCACACAAGTTCCAACGACTATCACTATAACGAGTGAGTTGACGTTTTCACGTCAAAATGATTTTTTTTGCCGATTGTGACGTGAACTAGCGACGGTTCGCGCATACCCAATTTTTTGTAATAGCTATTAGAAAATTTGTCTATACATTTCTATAAAAAAACAAATATTTTGTAAAGTTGAAGAAATTACTTAAAAAAAATAACAATATATACTGCAGATTTAAATATTTAAAGGTAATTTGCATTTGCGTCATAAAAAAAAGAATATACACTATCAACACAAGTCTTGCATTGTACAACAGAACAACATAGTATATTCATATATTGTATCATAAATGTTAAAACACTAAACATTTTTTACTAAACAGGTGTTCTGAAATTCATCCAAGAAAACTATACCACGGTTTAGAGCTGCAAAAAACAAACAAAAAAGTTTAATAAAGTTTTTTGATTTGACGCTTATTTTTTAAGATATAATCAATTAAACATTGATAAATTCAACCAATCACAGAGCGCATAGTGTAAGCAGGCGGGACCACAGTAGTAGTTCTAAATCAGTATGTATATTAACTTCGCTGATGGTTTCGATATTTGAAAATAAGTTTATTCGATCGTGTTTTTGCAACATTGCCTCGCTAACCTTGTAGTGGTAAACATTTTTGAACTTTCGCGGGTGTGGCTACACTTATTGAAAACTCTGACTGTCTCTGCTCTCTAGCTTCCTTTACTCTCTTTCACCGTCTGCGAGCCTTTAAACGGTAAAGCGCCCGCTCCACTGCTGAGGCCACACCTCCTTACACTATGCGCTCTGTGATTGGTTGAATTTATTAATGTTTAATTTATTATATCTCAATAACTAAGTGTCAAATAGAAAAACTTTATTAAACTTTTTTGTTTATTTTTGAAGCTCCACACCGTGGTATAGTTTTCTTGAATGAATTTCAGAACACCTGGTAAATAATAGACATATTACTTAATACAAATTGCTTAATAAATAAGTTTACTATACTGTACTTCATAATTTTTTCTTTGACTGTCACCAGTAAGTTACCTTAAACGTTATTGTAGTCTGTATATAGTGCAAGAAGTTGAAGTCTATTAGGTCAACAGTAAAAAGCTCCATCATCAGTTTAGCAGCAATGAAACATACCAAAGAATCTTCCAGTTCCAAATTTTACAGCAAAAATGAATGCACGGTCTGATGAATGACATAGTTTTGGAGGTATTTTTTCTAGAAAAAAGTGAAAAAATTTATAATTTATAAATTTTTATAATTTTATTACCAAATTTTATAAATGAGGTATCTAATTCATTATTATACCCGGTGTACCCTCCCATTCATAAAAATTGAACCAGTTGAAACATTTTAAGTGTTACTGTATATAATAAAGATTTAAAAATGAGTTTAAAAAATTGCTACTTGAACAATGCCAGTATAATAATATGGAATCGTTTTCTTCATAACTAGCATATAAGTTTTGTCATATTGTTTTAAGTTTTTATTTTATTTTGTATGTAAAACTATTTTTTTAAGACGCATTTTATATTGTATTTCAGTCACTTGAATAAAGCATATTATTATTAATATACATATATTTAGTAATATATACGTTTAGAGTGTGACTTACTGGTGGTTCAATTTTTATGAACGGAGTGTACATGTAAAATATATACATGGGTATTATAAATGTAGTCCCGACTGTGTAACGTTTGAAAATATTGATTGAAATATTAAAAATTACCTAATTACTCCATTTTCGTATATTTGTCCGTCTCTAAACACTCATATAACTCAACGTATTTATATTTATTATTTCTGATTCTTGGAAACAAAAATAATAAATGTGTATATCTGTCTGTTTTTCTCTTAAAAAAAATTTGTTACGCAGGAGCTGCGTCAAATTTTCTTCGAATATATAAATCACTCTCTATCGATTATAATTTTAGTTGGATCAAAATGAAATGTCGTTCTGATATGATTTTAGTATTTGCATGGCCAATTTTATTAATAAATGGCATAGGTCAAGGAAATGGGGGTACAGAGAAAGAAGAAAACACAAAATATAAAATATCTCTCCTAATATTAGAACAATCAAAAAATATGTAAGGAGTAAAGTTGTAGAAAATCATGTTTACTACAATTCATTACTCGATCCTTTTTCTCAAACTCTAATGTGAACAGAGATGTTTAGAATTGTATCTTTTAACAGTAATTATTAGTGTAACAGAAAAAAATTAAATTCTATGACCGAATAAAAATCAAAAGGATCTTGAATATCTCGATTGTCGCGATTAGCAATACGTATAATTATAATGTCTTCATCGTCAGAATCCAAATCGATATCAATATTATCATCAATATTGATATTATGAAACCCTAAAAATTCATTATCATCACTACTTTTTTTATTGCAAAGTTATTAAGGTAGGATTAAGTCTACTAAAATGCTGACTTAGAAAATTATCTTTTTTTTAAGACCAAGTAAGGATAAGGTCTATAATAAGATTGTCTTATTTGACTGTGAATACATCAACAGTTTCATCAACAATTCTTAATAACGCCTTAAGCTGTGACTATGAATATTTTTTCAACCACACATATCTTAGCTAAGATTAAACTTTCAAGCTTGCCTCAGGATTGCGTCTATGAATCTAGACACTACCTTAAGATCAAGGTGAACTTATGCTTAACACCGGACTATGAATACGGGACCAGTCCAAGTGGCCGGGCGGTCTAAGGCCTTATGTCTGCGCAGTATGCCTGCTTGGAAACTGGGAGATTATGGGTTCGAATCCCGACATCGGCAGTTTGTCAATTATTAAGAAAAAAAAGGGGCGGTCAATTGACTAAACTGTCGGCGTATGGACAAGAACGAAGTAACCGGCTATGCTTGAGAAGGTTTTCTGCAGTTTCCTTCACGAACTCCAAATGAATATCGGCATAGATCCTATCATAGCCGGCTGCAGCCGCATATTCTACCAATTCCTAGTCTATACACAAAAATTCCTTCTACTCGTTACATCACATTCTTAGACATCACTATGGACATTATGGTCGAAGTGTAGCCCGTCAAGGGTAGCCTCTACAATCTATCTATCTATGAATACGGGTTTAAGAATCCTATTTATGTTCAGTTAGAAACGGATATTTTATTATGTATTTATGTATTTAGCATAGAAAATAGTTCCTGTCACAACTCCGCTGTTCTTACGAACCTTAAATGCAGTTTATAATAATATAGTTTGATAAAAAAAGAAATGAATTAAATTCATAATGCGTATATACAAGTATATTAGTATAACAAAAAATATCAATGAATATAATACTACTACGGTCCCAAATGAATTATTAATAAATTCCTGTGATTATGAATTGACATCTTAATAATAAACTGTCCTACGTTTATATCGAGTAGAGCATATACAGTGAAATTCGCTTAGATAGATAGATAGATATATCTTGGGGTATATAGATAGATAGATAGATTGTAGAGGGTGCTCTGGAGACTTCGATCGTAAGGTCCATTGTGATGCCTATGGATGTGAGGATATGAGCGGAGTGGAAGGAATTTATGTGTATAGACTAGGAATTGGCAGGATATGCGGCTGCAGCCGACTATGATAGAAACAATGCCGATATTCATCTAGAGTTCGTGAAGGAAACTGCAGAAAACCTTCTCAAGCATAGCCGGTTACTTTCGTTCGTGTCCACACGCAGACAGTTCAGTCAATTAACCACCCCATTAACTGCCGGTGTTGGAAATCGAACCAGCAACCTCCTGGTTCCTAATAGGGCGAATTTAACAACTGTACCACACAGTCTAGTTTACAAATATGTGACTATTAAGAGCAAGATGGTTGTAATAAAAATAATTTTTTGACAGAAAAAAAGCAGTGCATCTCAATAGTATTACAGGTATTACAAATTAATGACGGAAATAGATGTCCCGAATTTTTACTTCTAGGAAGGGTTATCTAGTGTTTATTCTTTATTTTACTAAATGAAATTATTTAGTTTAAAACAAATATTCGAAGTTTAATTTTCATTTAACAATAATTGAAATTACGCACACAATACTTGTTCATAGAAGTATATTAATTTGTAAAGAAGCCTCGAATATCGTTACAGTTTGAGTGGATCAGTCTATTTTCAAAATGAATGGGAGAAAACTATTTAATACTAAGTATTAAACATATGATTAAAATATGGTTTAAATAAGTTGCCCTTCTACTTTTAAATAAGTTCCCCTTACACGCATATAATAGTCAAAACAAAAAAATTCAACTCTCGTCACTGTTACTTAACTGTCTACTACCAACCTCACATTTTAAAATAAGTTAAACTAGGTCCAAAAAAGATTGCTTCTTCGTCAGTTTCATTATTAAATCCACGATTTCTATGTTATACTTACCTTTAGAAAACTGTTAGAAACGCAACAAATGATAATTCAAAACATATTTGAAAAAGAAAGTAAGTAGCATTTTTCATTTCATATTGGGATCACTACTTCCGGTGTATTGTTATATTCGGCATCGTTATTTCCGAACAATATCTATCAAACAAAAATACTAAACCAACAAAAAACATTGCTCTGAATTGCTATTCCCGGAATATTGATACATCGGGAATCGTTCTATGCGAATTCCACTGCACGTCAAAACATATTTCAAATGCTTTCATATGAATACTATCCATATAGTTGATCAGCCAAGTAGCCGAGCGGTCTAAGGCGTCATGTTTGCGCAGTATGCAGTACTTGGAAATTGGGAGGTTATTGGTTCGAATCCCAACATCGGCAGTTTTTCAATTATAAAAATAAAAAAAAAGGGGCGATTAATTGACTAAACTGTCGGCGTATGGACAAGAACCAAGTAACCGGCTATGCTTGAGAAGGTTTTTTGCAGTTTCCTTCACGAACTCCAGATGAATATCGGCATAGTTCCTATCATAGTCGCCTGCAGCCGCATATCCTACCAATTCCTAGTCTACTCACAAATTCCTTCCACTCCACTCACATCCTCACATCCTAAGGCATCACAATGGGTCTTATGGTCGAAGTGTAGCCCGTCTAGGGCAGCCTTTACAATCTACCTCATCCGTATAGTTTACTATCCACATCTACATAAAGACTGGCTACTAAAAATTAGTATCTAATATAGATGTGATAACTTCGTACTCCAAAATAATGTTTACTGAATCTTTATGTATTAGCATCCCCAAATGCTAAAAAGACCATTTTGGGTCGTTGGTTTGTATGTTTGCCTCGCCAATGAACAGTACGAGAAAATTTAAGTTTTATTGTAAAATTTTCTATGGTTAAAGCTTGCAAGAGCAAACTTTTAGATGACAATAAAAGCAGAAATTTTTCATCTGTTTGAAATTCTCTCGTAAAAGTGTCCTAGAGTTTTTTTAGGTTTTTTGAGTCTTCAAATAGATATCTGCATTTTTTGGTTCAAGAAATGAAAATTGGTACATACATTTATTGTACTCTTAAAATAGGGTGTGTTGCCAAAGTAGGAGGGAGGGTATGACATTTTAAAGGATTGAAAGGGGCAGAAAATGGTTTTTCTCTAAATATCAAAAAAATATAAGATTTATTACAAACGTTGCCATTACCAAAGTTAAAACTTTGAATAAAGATGATGAAAGGCGCAGTTAGAGTCCGCGCCGTGAAAACATCCTACACATGACCCTTGGATGTTAGGGCTGTCACTGGCTGCTGTATGCCCGATGGACCAGCTACATAATTGGCGCCGTTTTTTCAGTTCCGAGTAGAGCGCCTTTAATAACTTGACAAACACGTAATAACTCCATACGTTTCTTATTTTTGGTTATAAAACTAATGTGAAATAGTATAAATATATTTTAGTTAAAAAAAATGTAATTGAAACAATTCTAGAATACAATATATTGATGAAAGAAAGAATCTTAAAGGAAAAGTTAAAAGCTGTATGCTTGGATACAAAGTTACCTAACGAGCTTGTTATGTTATAATAGAATATAACATAAACAAGGTATTTAAAAGGCAGAAAGATCAAAGAAAGGATTTAGGAAAAAGTAAAAGATATTATATATTTTTTCAAATTTATATTCTTAAAGATTGACAAAAAATATTATTCTAGAATCTCAGTGAAATTTAACTTTTATTGAAAACTTCAGTAATCCATTTCAATTGACAAATGATAGTTTCTAACAAAATTTATATATAACAAGTAGAAGCATTAAAAAGGGTCAATAGACTTCTAAAGGTTTGTTACAATCAATTAAGGTCGCTTGATATAAATAGAGGTATGGACTGCAAATAAAATTGGGTTAGTCAGCTACGAGAGATACTTCGGGATCTTGGTTTTATAAACACATGGAATGAACAACGGACACAGAGTATAAAAGAAAGAAATCAGCGAAACCATTCTTATTAAATATCAAAGAGAACTTTCCAACATGGATAAAAACCTAATTTTGAACTTCGGTTACAGCCCTATGTATCAATGTATTTTGGACGACACTGTAAAATGTCTAAAAATGAATTAAAACTTTAATAAGATAAATCTAGTTAGCCAAATCAGAGTCTCAAATCGTGAAAATACAGGCTAATGGTTGTTTATATAAATGGAAACAAGAAGACCTCTGTAAAATTTGTGTAATAAGCCTGAAACATTATTACATTTTCTATGGAATGTCCGATCTATAAATCAATGAGGGACCATTTTATTGATAAATATTTAAATCAAAATTTTAATTGCGAGAATAACTTCATGGTCTTATTGTCAAATTTATCCCCAGAAAAAATAAATCATATTTTTTACTTTGTAAATGGAACTTTGTTTGTAAGTCTCAAATTGAGGAACTTTTGTTTAAGTGAATAATTGCATCGTTTAGTTCATTTCATGCATTTTGGAAATAATTCGATGTACAACGGATTAGTTTAACAATTCAATTTTATTTATTTCTTGTTTAACGTTATTATACTTAGTGCAAGATTCTTTAAATTTGCAGTTTATGCATTTTTATTTGTTTATTTTAAAACTAAGCACTATATAATAATAGTATACAGAATGTATCAACCACTGTAAGCTTTAAAGCAAATACAGTTACATTTATTATTATTATTATTATTTATATATAAAACAAGTGAAAATGACAACTGACTTAATTCTTTAAATTCCCGGTATATACTGAATTTATTAAAAAATTCTAAATTTAGTTTATTTCTAATAAAGGAACATTTTTTTTGTTTTAAAATTTTTGTTCTGTCTCTTAAGGTTTCAAAGATGGGCAGTTTTGCCCATTTTGCCCAAACATGAACTTGACCTTACTTTTAGCTCTAGAACACACATACAAAATTTCAGATTGTTATCTCCTTACGTTCTTGAGTCATCGCGTTGACGGACAGACAAGCAGACGAACATACCGAAATAGACTGATTAGGTCATTCAATGAACTATACCAATAATTCTTTTCTGCGATCAATATTTTCAACCGTTACAAATACGGGATTAGAGCCGTAGTTCTTGTTTTCTAGGTAGGTCTGAGGAATACAAGTGCCATCTGTACTTCATCTGTTATTTATTTTATGGATGGCCCCTTAGCAGAAGGATGCAACTACCGATTTTTCCCATTTCGAACCGATTTTTTCCAGGGAGATTCCGCAATAAAACATTATACATATAGCAGAAAATAATTTCAAACGACTTTCAAACATCGCGCCGGTACTCAGGATGCCAACTGAACAATAAAAAATAACCTGCTGCGGACATGAAATAAATGCACTTTTTTACGCATATTTTATCAAAAAACTTAAGAACATGTTTTGAAAGAATGTTTTGAATTTCAGAACAACCGTGACTATATCGAGAGAGTTCGAAGTAAAAATGTTTATGAAGATGCGTGTTAAATTTCTCCAACGTAACGATTTTCTCAAAAACGCCACGAGGATAAATTCTCAAAAAAATTCAGCTGATTTCTGAGGATTCATTTTACTAATACTGTGAATTTCGTGAAGTTCTTGACAAGCTAATAATAGTTTGGACTACCTTAATACTTTAAGAATAGTCTAATTTTATACTCAAGTTAAACAGCTAAAATCACAATATTTAACCTCAGTTTTTTTTCTATATATATGTTTTACCAAGAGAAGATCGAAGGGAACTTGCAAGATTTCGGATGGGACATTGGAACTGGAACAGTAACAAGGATAAGGATGGCAATAAGGTTTGTTCACTGTGCAACGAAGGAGAAAATGTAGAGCATATTATAAGTTACTGTAAGGGTATGGAAGACGAAAGAAGAAAGTTAGCTCAGAGCACAGGAGTAGAGAGCCCGGAGGTCGTTTCGATAATGAATCAGACCAAAATAGGGGAATTAAGAAGCATAGCGAAATTTATTAAAATATATACGATAAAAAGATACAAATATCTCTGTTAGATCTTGTTAAATTTTGTTGTTAATTTTTTGTTGATTGTTTGATTCCTTATTATTATTATTTTTGAGATTATTGTTGTTTTACATGTATATGTATGTGTATGTATGTATGTGTGTATGTGTATGTATATGCATGTATATATATATATGTATATATATATATATATATGTATATATATATGTATATATATGTATATGTGTGTATATATGTATATATGTATATATATATATATATATATATATATATATATATATATATTATATTGCATATTATTGTTTTTATTGCTTATTATAGAGTTTATTATTTGTTACTACTGAGCCGGCCTGTATGTTTTTATATTTAATTTATTGTGTTTTCATTAGTATTAATTGTTAAAATCGATGTACGATTAGAAACAATAAACCTTACTTACATATATATGTTTTAGAATATAATCCTTCCTACAAAAGTGCAAACTGGCTGTCTAATTTTTTTTCTTGCGTGAGCCTTCAAACATAAACTAAACTTTTAATAAACGATCTTCAGTATGAGATTATTTAAAAGAGATAATCCTTAAAATTATTACACCCACAAAATAACTGTTATATCTGCAGTGTTATAAATTTATGTATTTAGACTGATTTTCGAGCTACATTTTGATAATATTAAATACTCGCTATTTAAAGCTATTTAAATCAGACAATGTGTCGCTAAGATATTCAAAATAAAAATTTGTTACGCAGGAGCTGCTTTAATTTTGCGAATTTTCTTGGAATACATAAATCACTCTCTAGCGGTCACAATTTTAGTCTGATCAAAATGAAATGTCTTATATGATTTTAGTATTTGCAAGGCCAATTTTATTAATAAATGGCATTAAGGGGAAAGGGGGGCATAAAGAAAGAAGCAAACACAAAATATAAAATATCTCTCTTAATATTAGAACAATCGTAAAAAGCGGAAGGTATAAAGTTGTAGAAAATCATTTTTGCTACAATTCATCACCTTATCAATTTTGCTCAAACTCTAAAGTGTACAGAGATATTAAGGAATTTAATTTTCAATCTTAAACCGTTAATATTTCTGTAAATATGTAAAACATGCAAATTACAGTAAAACTTAGTACCTACAACTTTACTTCTTATAAATTTTTCGAATATTATATTTCAAATTTTGTGTTACTCTCCTAACCCGAATCGTACTTTGGGGCGGAAAATTATGCCGAATGGATTACGCCATTCTGCCACAATGTTTCTTTCACAATTTCTTCTAACAGACATAACTGACATTAAACTTAATAGGCCTTCAAGTGAAGAGGCTTATTTAACTACCGGTGGGCGCTCTGAATGAGAACTGAGTATCTTCATTTCATTGTTCACCTGCGGAAAGAGATAGCGAAGATGATGAGACTATTCTAGTATATGGGTTTTGTGCATAAACTTATCTTTTCGGAATTTCCACTAGTTTTATATGTGTTTATAAAAACCTGTCCTTACCAAGTCGTTCTACCCCGTGCTCGGCCGTGCTAATGTCGTCTCGCGACATCACTATTTGCTACTATTAAAGTCATAAAATAGTCGACGTTTCCAATTAAAATATCCAATGTGAAAATCAACACCCCATAAAATATTTCGATAACGAAACACACAAAAAAACCACTAGGTACCATCAAATTTCTATATTGAAATATGTCGACGAAAAATGTATTTTTTCCATTTTTTTTTTTGTAAATGCATGATTTTATAAACGAAAAAAGATATTGTTACCATACGAAGAACAATAATCGCCAATATATATATATATATATATATATATATATATATATATATATATATATATATATATATATATATATATAATATTGAAATAGATTTTTTCCAATACGGGATATTTTACATACATTTTAATATGGCTTATTTTATATTCATATATATATGTATACAAAATGTTTAAAAAGTGTGCGATCACGTTTGAGATCATCGTAAAATATCGTGAAATATACTGATATGACATCTCTCACGTATTATTTTTGTTACGTATTCGATATTTAAATTGCAGGCTGTCTCAAATACTACAGTAACATGTGTAAGTTTGATGTTTCCAGATAAATATGTCAGTTTCGTTAAAGTAGTTCCCTCAGAACAGTCAGGTACAGAGCAGGGCAAAGTAACGGAAAATAGTAATCTAAGTAATATGCATTAAGTATTGAAACAAAAATACTTTAATTAAATATTAATATGAAAAAATTAACTCAACCGACAGGAATCGAAACTGCATCCCTGGATTTTTACTTTTGAGGTCAGTATTAACTTATTATTCCACACATTATTATTTGTGTATACTTGGCGTCACAATCCGATGTACGAGTATGTCTATATACACAAGTTCTCTAATACTATGCCTTACGCAGGGCCGGATTTAACCTTACCTCCTCCCCTGGGCACTGGAAAAAATGCCGCCCCATTATTGAAATTTTGCCGCCCTATTATTGAAATATCTTCACGACATCTAAGGACAGTAGAATGCCCCAAACCGCAATTCGATCGGTCAAGCCGCCCAAAAGTTATGAAGGGTTTATATACATACATACATCACACGGAAATGGTTCGAAATATCTACCGAAAACCCGATTTTCGAAAATCAGACGGAAATCAATAAATTTCCAACTTTCCTAGCGGGAAGCTAAAAATTATTGATTGAAATAATTCTTCTTAATTTATAATTGAATTGTTATAAAATCAAAGAAATTGAAATGTTATAAAATCAAAATGAATTGTAGCGGACAATTTATAAAATTCGAGACATTGAAAATTATTTCACAATTTTGTTGATGAAACTGCAATGTTTATAATTTTGGACATGCTCTTAATAATGAAAAAAAATTATTTTATTTATTATAATTTGAAGATGTTTTCAACACGATTACACTTTTTAAAACATTTTCGATAACGCGAAAAAAATTTTTTTTCTCACCCTTCGAGTTTTTCCGTCCTGGGCACTAGCCCCGATCGCCCCTAGTGTAAATCCAGCGCTGGCCTTACGTCACCTTAGTGAAAATTGACATTAGTATTGTATTGTGACGTTGAAGTATACACAAATAATAATTTGTGAAAAATACTTGAAGTAATGAGCACCAAATACATTACCAGTCCAAGCGATCTAAGGTGTTATGTCTGCGCAATGTGCCTACTTGGAAACTGGGTGGTTATGGGTTCGAATCCGACATCAGCAGTTTGTCAATTATTGAGAAAAATAAAGGGCGGTTAATTGACTAAACTGCGTATGGACAAGAACGAAGTAACCGGCTATGTTTGAGAAGGTTTTCTGCAGTTTCCATCACGAACTCCAGATGAATATCGGCATAGTTCCTATCATAGTCGCCTGCAGCCGCATATCCTACTAATTCCTAGTCTACTCACAAATTCCTTCCTTTCCGCTAACATCCTTAGATCCTAAGGCATCACAATGGACCTTATGGTCGAAGTGTAGCCCATCCAGGGTAGCTTTTAAAATCTACCTCTTAATCAATTAACCGCTTCCTTTTTTTTCTTAATAATGGACAAACTGCCGATGTCGGGATTCGATCCCATTTTCCCCCCTGTTCCCCCCAGTTCCTCGGCCACTTGGATGGTTATATTTATATTTATATATATATATATATATATATATATATATATATATATATATATATATATATATATATATATATATATATATATAACTCTAAGCCAACTGGTTACTGTGTGTTACAATATCGAATGTGCAATTCGTTACAGAAATTGTTACATATATTGTTTATAAAACTTTTGAAACTCCCATTAAAAACATTTTTAAAAATATATACATTTGAATCCAGGGTTTGCATTCAACATTGGACGACATTTTTACCTACATCAATGTAATATGGTCAGATTTACTTGAATATCAGTTAAAGGTACCTCATGTTATTGTAATTGGACCATTTCATATGTATACCTGGTATAGTGTGGTGTATATATACCAAATATACAGAATGGCTCATTTAAATAATGCATCTGAATTTCAAGGAAACGTTTTTAGAAAAATATCCGGAATACAAATTTTTTTGTACGAAGGGGGCATTTTATGGTAAACTTGACTTTGATCTTGACGCTGGCTTTCAAGATTATTTCAATGTCAACTTTGGATTTTCAAAACATAGCTTTTTGGACAAAGTAGTAATCCATTTAAAAAATTGGGTTTTCTAAGATAAGGTACCCGATTCGGTATTTTAAGTGAGATTGCTCACTTCTCGCAATTTTCATCTCACGTGAGTTTACTCGCCTGATTCTGTAAGGTTGTAGTGAAAATATGAAATTACTGCATGAGATGATTTGGATCATGGATAATATATAGTAGTTATCTCTATGAATATAGTAGTGTTTGAGATTGGCATCCGTGTAAAAATAAACAGCTTTGCTTTGATTGTTTAATTTTTTAATATTTCAATTTTTCAACATGAATGTGACTGATAAACAAAAGCAAATAATTTAAAATTTCATACGTGCCCACCCCGACTTTGGACGAGGTAGATTGCGGAGGTAGATAGATAACCAAAGAATACATATATACATTCTTTGACATTACCATGAAGAATATTTATCTATTCTTCATGGACATTACCATTCGTTGTTTTAAGCCATCGATTATTTCTCTCTCTCTCTCTCTACTTCTTTCCTTTCTCTCTTGGATTCACTTATACGTTATGAAATTCCTTGTCAAACAAACTCACATGAGATGGCTCACATTTTCACTATGGTAAAAGTAACAGAATCGAGAGAAGTGCTCACATTTAGTATTTTCACCAGGTTTCAGTTACAGAATCACTACCAAGGTCCCATTTTTTGGGAAAAAATATGTCTTTAGAAAAAATTCACGAATAATAAGTTTTTATTTTTGACCTATAAATAGAAATCGATCAAATAGTATAAAGATAAGTGAAAATAATAGCTAACAGAGTTTAAATATCCGGTATATACTGTGTTTAGGAAAAAAGTTTCAAACAAAAATTGTTTATTTCTAAAAACGGACCATTTTTTGTCGTCATTTTTTACCGTTTTAGATGAGTATCACTGGATCTCGATTTTATCCATTCACGAACTTCTCCTTACTTTTTAGTTCTAGAACACGCATACAAAATTTCAGCTCGTTATCTCCGGTCGTTTTCGAGTTATCTACCGACAGACGTACAGAAAACTATACCGAAATTGTTTTTCTGAAATCAATAATTTCAACCGTTACAAAGTCGGATTTGTGTCTAACTATTTTAACATTTATTTAAATGCTTATTTTTACTAAAAAAACGGTTGACTCATCATTGACCATAAATGGAAACTTTTCACCCTTGCTAAAATTTTCCCTTGGACCTTATTATACCCGGTATATATAACATATACAAGTATATGTGTAGTTTAGTCTCGACTTTATAACAGTTGAAAATATTGACCGGAGACAAAAATTTTTGATCTAAGTGGTCATAAAATGACCTAATTAGTCCATTTCCGCATATCCTTTCGTCTGCTTACACAATTCCGTGTTAAAAGACGAATAAAGTTAACGAACTGGAGTATTGTGTGAATGTGCTAGAGCCATAAAGTAACGTCAAGTCTCCCTCTGTCCCCCGTAGAGCAGGATATAACCATTTTTGAAATCGTAATAGAAAGAAAATAAATTTTAATACAAAAAATCCAACTCTTTTATAAATAAACAACTTTTGTTTGAAACTTTTTGTTAAAACCCAGTATATACCGGGTATTTAAGCAATTATATGTTATTTTCACTTGTTTCCTTATAATTTCTAATGATCTTACATATGCAAATCTATTGTCTAAAACGACCGTAAAATGGTTGATTATGAACCAAAATAGACTTGATTACTCGGTTTAAGGTGACTTTCAAATCTTAAAGACCTAGGTCCCGGTTAAAATCATGTTCATCATAAGATGTCAACCCCCGAACAAAACAACTTTTATTGGTGTTAATTTTTCCAAAAACGATTCCTTGAAGAAATATTCAGGTGTCAGGTATTAAATTGTGTCTGTAAATTAGCGCCTATTTATATCAATTGTATATGATTGCCTTGCGGTTATATTATACCAATGGAAGTGACTAGCGTTTACTTAGTTTGACAGTTAAGTAATATAGTTAAGTAATATAAGACAGTTGAGTTATATAAGTCTGAACATTGATAACATTCTTTGACATCAAATGCTTGATATGAAAAATCATACACATCTAAGATTGGGAACCAGTCCAAGTAGCCGAGCGGTCTAAAGCGTAATGTCTGCGCAGTATGCCTACTTGGAAACTAGGAGGTTATGGGTTCGAATCCCGACATTGGCAGTTTGTCAATTATTAAGAAAAAAAATGGGCGTTTAATTAACGAAGTAACCGGCTATGCTTCAGAAGGTTTCCCAAGGCAGGCTCTACAATCTATCTATCTATCTAAGATGAGGAACGAACCCTGGTATTTTAGACCAATGCTCTACTAACTGAGCTACCTTAGATGTTATGGTAGCGTAATGCATATGACTTTTCACTATCTTTTTGAAATCGTTGTATTATTAAGTTTGTTTATTTACTATTTACATATTTTCTAAATTGTTTTTGTAAACTAGCGTTTATTTATATCCATTGTTAGTATGGTTGCCTTTCGGTTATAATTTATACTTAACCAATAGAAGCCACTAGTGTTTACTATGAAAAATCATACACATCTTTCTTAGATGTGGATGTTCAGGTACATTTACAATGAGACATTCTGTATATATATATATATATATATATATATATATATATATATATATATATATATACCGTCTGTTTTGGAAAGCTTTGCTAATAGAGAATCAATGTTAAATATTATTTACTATAGTAACTATACAATGCTTCATAAAGAAATAAAAATAGTGGGCGTCATCTGTAGTCTGTAGTGTGTGTGTGCATACGCAATGAATAATAATATTATTAATTAAGTAGGCATCACTAAATCCCCACTCTTAAATGACATCTATCAAACATCAAACCACAAGCAGCCAGATGTTTGTAAGTATGTATATGTATGTATGGTTTTATAGTAAATATTTTATTTATATATTTAACATTGCTTCCCTATTAGAAATGCTTTTGAACACAGACTATATATATATATATATATATATATATATATATATATATATATATATATATATATATATATGTATATATATATACCGGTTGTTTAGTTTACATCTTCGCATAGTATGAGAGAGTACATATGTATACATTAAGCAATGTGTATGAGAAGAAGGTCTTATAGGTTTGTTTTCTTACTGAAAGTTAAACTGTTGTGTGATGTATGGGGTTTTTTTAAGTGAACAGATCAGTTGTTATGATTTGTTCTGTTGTTCAGACTTCAGTATGCTATAACATGTAATAATAATAATAAAACAAACCTATAAGACCTCCATCTTATACACATTGCTTAATGTATACATATGTGCTCTCTCATACTCGTGGAAGATCTACTATGCGAAGATGTAAACTAAACAACCGGTATATATTCAATAGTTGGATGCACGATTTACAGTGGCGTACAATAATACTACCACAAATGTAAATTGCGTAGAATGGTACTTTGATATGTACATATGTAATGTACAATATCTACATGATTTTGTTTTTTTTTTTTTTTGTATAAAAATATTTGATAATAAAAATGGTGTTTAACCATCATCAATTTTACAGGAAAAAGAGGAATAAAAATAACAAACTTGATGATAGTAGAAGATAGCACACACAAAGTCGAATAAATAGTTTGGACTATTTTTTATGACGAAATGAGATTATCTGCATCACGAGGTGTGATATATTACAATTGTGGCAAAGAGGGGGATCTTATGTAGAACAGTGAAGTATGGAAGCATCCTAGATGGGTTTATACAAAGCCGGTATATGTTCAAAATCGTCTCAGATAGATATATATATATATATTTTAAGGGGTATAAAGTATTGCACGTCGACCTTATGCTTCATTGTACTCCTCCTTCAGTCTGACGAGATGCGCTTCTACCATATTTTAGCAATAGTTAGGAGCTTGTTTATCAGGTACTCTTGAAGGTTTATGTATTAGGTTTATATATTAAAAATTGTCTTACAAAGCAACATTACCAGTTCCAGTGACCGTACGGTCTAACATGCTCTGTTTGGAACTGGAAGTTGCGCGTTCGATTCCTAACGGTGTCAGTTTGCCAATTAAAATTAATGGGACAGTTAATTGAATAGACTGTCATATGGGCACGAATGAAGTAATCGACTATGCTTGTGTAGGTTTTCTGCAAAAATCGTCATAGTTCCTGGCTCATGTGAAATTTGGGAGAACCGAAAAACCGTGTATAGCGGCGCACGTTATTGAGAACAACCATAAAATTGATAAATCGAATCTAAAACTACTTAAATCGGTACCAAACCCCACAGAATTAGATGCATACGAAAGCATCTACATATACAAATTGAGAAAACAGATAATGAATTTAGACAATGGCCCAATTCAAAATTCTGATTTAATAAAATTAAACCATTTTCAAAAATAAAAATCCAATACCTGAATGTCAAGGTTAACGTAGATACACTCACTTTAGTGACAAAACAAACGCCGCATAGTCACCAAAGAATACCGCCAATAAATAGGTGGAGCTTTCCACACACCTAATCCAGTAGTCAGGCAACTCAAATAATCCTCAAGTCAGATTATACCCTCAGCCAAATCGTATAAAAGGACAGAAATTTTTAATATCATTGTGAGACACGCACCAAATTAGCAACAAGCAACATATCTCTGAATCCATATCCTAGAGATAGCTAATTCATACTGATGATGAGTCGAAATACATATTTATAAAATACAAACAAATGTTCTAGGAATAGGGGCAAAATTTGAAATATAATAATTGTTAGTATTACTAAGCAAGATTCGTGATTTCAATAGATAAAGATAAACCTTCAAAAATTTATTTGAGTGGCTCAGCGCTATATCTATCTACATAAGCTAGTATTTAAACTAGGTCAATTGTATTGCCCGTACTTTCAAAGCCGAAATAACCATAAGGCTAAACCGGTTTTCGACTTAGACCTGTATATTTTTGGCCCTCAATGATGATAAATAAATTTCATTAATATCTCGACGTTCACTTTACGAACATCCTGTATAAATAATATTCAAAATATATAAAAATATAAAAAAAGATTCGAAATGACAATAGGACTTTAAACAACGGACAATTTGCTCTCTAACACATTTACTGCTCTGAACAAAATAGACAAAACAAATGAAAGTAACAACTAACTGAGTTAATTGCTTGCATATTCGATATAAACTGAGTTCCATACATATCCGTGAACTGTTTATTTTACTTTTTACATAGTAGTGTATGAAAGTGCTAATATACATACGTATATTATTTTCTAATGAAGAGAAATTACATGTATTTGAGCTGAAATTTAGGCAAAACTACTAAGTTTATGAAAAAGTTGTTTATTTTATAGAAAGGGACATTATTAGTCTTTGATTCTCTTACGGTGTTAGAGGTATAGGTTATCCTCCCTAGCGGGAGAACGGAGGGACCAATTTCCGGCAAAAGTATCCTACCTACCTGCATATTTCCGTGCTGGCGTTATTTTTCGTCATCGGGCATCCTTCAAAGTACTCACCATTTGATTGAACACCACGCTACCAGCGATGTTTCCACTTTTCGAAGCAGCCCTGGAAGTCAGTTTTTGGAATAGTTTTGAGTGCCCTCGTCGCATTATCTTCAACTTTGAGCGGATTTTTTCAAATTCGGGAACAACCAAAAGTTACAGGGGATTATGTCGGGACTGTACGGAGGTTGGTAAAGCAGTGCGATATTGTGTTTAGTTAAAAACTGCTGCACAAAAGTCGATGAGATTTCTCATCGTTCCCACCGCTTTCACTTTCTAAATGTGAGGTTAAAATTTCCCAAATTACAGTTTTTGGTATTCCAAGATCATCTCCTAATTCACGCACAGTCAAACGTCGATCTTCTTCAATCAAAAGTAGTACGCGCTCGATATTATCCGGTGTTGTTTTCGTCGAAGATCGGCCAGAACGAGCATCACTATCAACAGATGTGCGGCCACTTTTGAAACGATTATACCACTCTTTTATTTTTGTTTTGCCCATACACTTATCCCCAAAGGCCTTCTGCATTATTTGAATAGTTTCCGAACTAGTTTTTCCGAGTTTAAAGCAAAATTTGATGCAAATTTGTTGATCTGATCTATCAGTCATTTTTAACATTAACAAAATCTGACGAACGCAAAAAAGGCTTTGTAAACAAATACACGATGCACATGAATTATACGTCCTGTAGGTGTCAGCGAGCAACCGATAAGTTCGTGAGGCTTTACTGTTGACGTTCATGCCTCGCAGAGGTCGCTCGAATACTCTGGCGCGAAGATATAAAAGCAGGTCGGATACTTTTCGGACAGACCTGGTATATATGAAAAATATATAAAGGTTGGTGGAAGAGCTGTGAAATTCAAAAACAACAAAAGGAAATATTACAACTGAGTAATTAGAGTAAATAGTTAATTGTGTAAATAACCTGTATATACCGAATGTATGTGTACAATTTATTATACTTCTACACACGTATAGCTGTATAGGATCAGGACTTTTATACACCAAATAACTGTATAAATATGTATATGTATGCATGCCCTTGACCAATTCTACTCATTAAACAACTTGGCATTTCAAATACCAAAAACATATCAGATACGAAATTTCGGTATGATCAGACCAAAATTGAGACCACTAGAGAGTATACAAACACATGGAAAATTTATTTATATTTTATTCATATATGTGCCCGTAGCCACTCTAGTGGTCACAGTTTTAATAGGAATGAAATTTGGTAAGTAGTGTACTATAGGTATTGTATTTCTGATTACGGTGTTTATTGTGTTATTTCCAAAACAGAAGTGATGTATTCACTCTGAGGAAATTCGCTGAGTTGACGCGTTATATATCCCATACTATTTTTAGCGAATTTCCTGAAAGGAAATAGAGCTATTGGTCCCGTACCGAAGACAAAATTTCGCGAAAATTTCTTCAAATGTCCATCGATCTTACCTAGTAGATGTCAAAAATCACCATCTGTAAAATTTATATATATATATATATATATCTATGGACATATATATATATATAAATATGGACATATATATATATATATATATATATATATATATATATATAAATATATATATATATATATATATATATAAATATAATATACATAAATATATATATATATATATATATATAAATATGGACATATATATATATATATATATATATATATATATATCTGTAATCACTCTAGCGGTCATAGTTTTCGTTTTATCGGAATGAAATTTGGTAATTGAGGTGCTTTTGGTATTCAAAAGGTCAAGTTCGTTAATGGGTAAAATCGGAAAAGGGGAAAGGGCGGTTTAAAGGGAGGGGGAATCTCAAAATTTGACATATCTCCCTTAATATTTGAAAAATCGAAAAATTTAAGAAGTAAAGTTGTAGGTACTAAGTTTCACTGAAATTGTGTTTCTTATAATTTTTTATGTTCCACTAATATTTACAGAAATATTGACGGTTTAAGATTGAAAATTAAATTCCTTAATATCTCTGTACACATTAGAGTTTGAGCAAAAATGATAAGGTGATAAATTGTAGTAAATTTGATTTTCTACAACTTTATTCCTCTTCGCATTTTTCGATTGTTCTAATATTAAGAGAGATATTTTATGTTTTCTTCTTTCTTTATATCCCCTCCCCCATTCCCCTCGACGTATATCATTTATTAATAAAATTGGACTCGCAAATACTAAAATCATATACGACATTTCATTTTGATCAGACTAAAATTGTGAGAGTGATTTATGTATTCTAAGAAATTTCGCTAAGTTGAAGCAGCTCCTGCGTAACGATTTTTTTCAGTTTTGTTAATACAGTTTTGTTGTTGTTAACTGAACAAAATGTTAATCGAAACAAAAGTTTTTCATTCATACTTTTGTTTTAAAAAATAAAAAAATTAATGTGAGACGTTGCCTACCTGAATATTCAATCTTCTATCATGATTGAAAATTTTAGAGAAAGTATTCATAGTTGTCCGTTTAAACATGGAATTGAGGCAACACAAAGAATCTTGAACTAGGCTATGCGTACAGTCCCATTCAAAAAAATTGAGCCACTTAAAATATTCTAAGTGTGACTGTATGTAATATTATATATTTAGTAATATATACTAGAGATGATATCCGGATATCCGGATAGTAAGTCAATATCCGGTGGATACTGGATTTTCTAAAAATTACGAAAATTTTATACAATTGACTTTATTTATTTTACATATAAGTCTAAGCATAAATAAAACCACTATATCTTCAAATCAAACCACCGTTATTATTCTTTTTAAAAAAATTAGTACTCGTACTGAATTAGGGGCAAATTATGATGAATAAGCTGTTTCGTCTGTGTTCTAAACAAGGACAGCTTCAGAGAAAAGTCTTTCGCTATATACACTACTGCAAGGCGCTGAAAGATAAATTCTGACAAACTTTGTCAAGTTCGGGTACTGACCAACAATCATGAGAGTCACAATTGCGATCGATTCGAACTGTCCTCAAATAAAACTCAATCTCGTTTTTAATCACGTTTTTTTCTTGATCATGACACTGACTATTGCTATTTTTATTTGCTACCGCGTTAAAACAATCGCAGAAGCAAAACGTTTCGTGAGGTTCGCGAGTCACAGTTCAATCTGTCTCCTCTCCTCTATTTGTTTTAGCAGGTGTTGAAGATGAACTGCTACTGGTGAAAGATTCTTCGCTAGACAATTTTTGTAAACTCCAATATAATTTTCTGACGAACTCTCTCAGCTTCAATAACCCCCAAATAGTTCTTGAATATTGGGTCCAGCAAGGTTGCAATCAAGTAGGTTGAATCTTGATCTAAGGAGTTGAAATGACTTTCTACTTCTGCTTTCAACGAGGCTTTCATGTGTGGTAAGTCAGGGGTGCTTTATGCTATCTTCTCCTTATCTAAATACTTTTTTAATGCAGCAACATGTGGTAATACTTCAAAATGGACACGTGGAGATCGACTTCCACGTGCTCACTCAGATATACAAATTTTGATATGGCATTGGAAATGTTCGGCCGGATATCCGGCAATCCGGTTTAGAGGGTAGCCGGATAACCGGTATACGGTATCCGGCAAAACAGCTATCCGTTTCATCTATAATATTTACGCTTAGAATGTGAGTCACTGTTTCAAATATATTGAATATGTTGAAAATATATTGTGTATGTTTAAACTAAGTACCAGTTTCAAGTAAAAAGACCCTTTCCCACACTTCAATATTTTTTACATTGTGAGGGTTGAAAAAAAAAACATCTTAATCCCTATACTGTATTTATGGTCAAATTTGCAATTCTGCAAGCCAAATGAACCAACGCTTCGATAAACATCGAAGTATTTCATATTCGGTATAATACTGGTAGTTTGACTTGCTTGGTGGTGTGGTATAGCAATGGATCGTACGTACGCTGTTCATAATATATATTTTGTTGAAACTTTTATAAAACTTCAAAACTTATAAATTCAGTGTTAATTCATGTGTTATATAAACGAATACTTACTACTTCCATTATGTGTTTCATTATCACCATATTGCCGTTCCAGACGAACGTTGGAACAACTGTAAAAACAGTAACTTTTATCAGAAGACAAAACGAAATGAGTTAAGGTGCTCAACGTTTAGCCAATATGGGAATATTGTCTTAATGTTGAAATTTATTGCCTTGATCAATATAAGAAAGTTGTGTATAAGATAGATAGATTGGATAAACGGGAGCGTGGGTTCAAACCCCACACCTGACAGAAAATATTTTTTCACCACAAAAGATAATAAATTAAATATATTCAAACAGTATCAACTGTATAACGAAACCCGCCTACAACTGAATATTCACAGTCAGGTTGGCCGAGCGGTCTAAGGCGCCAGATTTAAGCTCTGGTTCCCAAACGGGAGCGTGGGTTCGAACCCCACACCTGACAGAAATTATTTTTTCCCCACAAAAGATAATAAATTAAAAATGTTAAAACATTCTCAACTGTATAACAAAACACGCCTACAACTGAATATTCACAGTCAGGTTGGCCGAGCGGTCTCAGGTGCCAGATTTAAGCTCTGGTTCCCAAACGGGAGCGTGGGTTCGAACCCCACACCTGACAGAAATTATTTTTTCCCCACAAAAGATAATAAATTAAAAATGTTAAAACATTCTCAACTGTATAACAAAACACGCCTACAACTGAATATTCACAGTCAGGTTGGCCGAGCGGTCTAAGGCGCCAGATTTAAGCTCTGGTTCCCAAACGGGAGCGTGGGTTCGAACCCCACACCTGACAGAAATTATTTTTCCCCACAAAAGATAATAAATTAAAAATGTTAAAACATTCTCAACTGTATAACAAAACACGCCTACAACTGAATATTCACAGTCAGGTTGGCCGAGCGGTCTCAGGTGCCAGATTTAAGCTCTGGTTCCCAAACGGGAGCGTGGGTTCGAACCCCACACCTGACAGAAATTATTTTTTCCCCACAAAAGATAATAAATTAAAAATGTTAAAACATTCTCAACTGTATAACAAAACACGCCTACAACTGAATATTCACAGTCAGGTTGGCCGAGCGGTCTCAGGTGCCAGATTTAAGCTCTGGTTCCCAAACGGGAGCGTGGGTTCGAACCCCACACCTGACAGAAATTATTTTTTCCCCACAAAAGATAATAAATTAAAAATGTTAAAACATTCTCAACTGTATAACAAAACACGCCTACAACTGAATATTCACAGTCAGGTTGGCCGAGCGGTCTAAGGCGCCAGATTTAAGCTCTGGTTCCCAAACGGGAGCGTGGGTTCGAACCCCACACCTGACAGAAATTATTTTTTCCCCACAAAAGATAATAAATTAAAAATGTTAAAACATTCTCAACTGTATAACAAAACACGCCTACAACTGAATATTCACAGTCAGGTTGGCCGAGCGGTCTCAGGTGCCAGATTTAAGCTCTGGTTCCCAAACGGGAGCGTGGGTTCGAACCCCACACCTGACAGAAATTATTTTTTCCCCACAAAAGATAATAAATTAAAAATGTTAAAACATTCTCAACTGTATAACAAAACACGCCTACAACTGAATATTCACAGTCAGGTTGGCCGAGCGGTCTAAGGCGCCAGATTTAAGCTCTGGTTCCCAAACGGGAGCGTGGGTTCGAACCCCACACCTGACAGAAATTATTTTTCCCCACAAAAGATAATAAATTAAAAATGTTAAAACATTCTCAACTGTATAACAAAACACGCCTACAACTGAATATTCACAGTCAGGTTGGCCGAGCGGTCTCAGGTGCCAGATTTAAGCTCTGGTTCCCAAACGGGAGCGTGGGTTCGAACCCCACACCTGACAGAAATTATTTTTTCCCCACAAAAGATAATAAATTAAAAAAGTTAAAACATTCTCAACTGTATAACGAAACCCGCCTACAACTGAATATTCACAGTCAGGTTGGCCGAGCGGTCTAAGGCGCCAGATTTAAGCTCTGGTTCCCAAACGGGAGCGTGGGTTCGAACCCCACATCTGACAGAAATTATTATTTTCCCACAAAAGATAATAAATTAAAATATTAAAACAGTCTCAACTGTATAAGGAAACACGTCTACAACTGAATATTCACAGTCAGGTTGGCTGAGTTGTCTAAGGCGCCAGATTAGGCTATCGTTCCCAAACGGGAGCGTGGGTTCGAACCCCACACCTGACAGAAATTGTTGTTTCCCCACAAATGATAATAAATTAAAAACATTATTACAGTCTCAACTGTAAAACGAAACACGCCTACAACTGAATATTCACAGTCAGGATAAGGGGCGTTAAGAGTAAGATGAAAACACAAATTATTCAAAATAATAAAAAATTCAAATTCTTTTTTTTCAAATCAAATCAATTCAGTTTTGCATATCATAAGGATTTTGTTTTATTTTATTTTTTTTCTAAAGTGGGTGTTGACCAATTGACATAGATTTAGTAAACTTTTACTAATATTTGTGTTTCTTTTTTGTGTCGAGTATCGGAATCTGTCGTAGAATCTACAGCGCTCCGTTTTAAGGCAAAAGAGAGGCAAGATACCGCAACAATATATATATAGAGAAATATATATATATATATATATAATAAATAGGTATATATATAAAATATATATATACCTATATATATATATATATATATATATATATAAATCTTAATTTTATTGATTTTCGTTATCGACAGGAAGAGCAACATTTTCGTCAAAAATTCGGAAATATAAATGATGGAAGTAATCAGATGTAATAAAATAATACACAACTCCGATTTTACAAGACATTATTTCAATAAAGAAAGAGAGATCATATCATTTGATTATATATAACTATCTTTATTTTTAAAAAACATATAGTTCAAATGTGTTGTTCCACAACATAACCTTTTTACATATAGACATTTTCAAGTAGGAAAATGCTTTGATAATCAGTACAAGAGGGAATTTAGTGAACACAGATTTGTTTAAAGTACCAAAACTTATACCTATACCTATGCATACACTATACGCGGGTTTATGTAACTTGGGTACTATTTTTATTACTTTACCTGATCGAAGAATCAGGAAGAGGAGAAAAGGAAAAAGCTTAAAAATCTTATATGTAATTTAGCCGTTAACAACATTTCGAATTTACGTTGCTTCTAACATTTTTGGGCATGAAATACTTGCTACTATAGATGTTGTGGTAGTGGAATGCATCCCGACTAGAAATTGCCCGTAAACATATGTCCGGATCCAATAGGGAAACAGGAGTGCATGCCAAGTAAGGCTACCCAATCGGGACCCAATAAAAACTTATCTTGGATATCCCAATGTAAAAATCAATGACCTGACATTAATTTTACCTAACTGGGATTAATTCGGGAAAGTATTGGAAAAACCCAACATAAAAATTATCAATTTGGTATCAGTTTTGCCCAGCTGGGATCTATTTAGGATATGATTGGGAAAACCTAATGAAAATCACGAATATGATATAAGTTTTAATTTCACTTTTATTTTAATTAAGTGAAAATAGATTTTACAGTTATCAATAATAAGATCATTTTTATTGACAACGGTGGAACAAAAGTCTACTTACAATAAAGTTGAAAAGAAGTTTTAAAACTCAACATTTATTACATAACCTCATAGGCTTATATATTCCATTGTAGATAATAATAAAATTTGACGGTGAATTGAATACTATAAGTATTTGTGAGCTTACCGGATTTGTTCGGGTTTTATAAGTATTTTTGTGCTTTTGCGGGTGCTTTGCGCATGCAACTATTTTATTAATTTATTGAATATTAATATTAAGGAATTTTCACATATAAAAAGTTTTAAATTTGAAAATTATAAAAGCTTTACCCTGACTTGCGTCAGCAATTAAAGTTTTCTTTAATTGCTGACGTGACTATACTCCTTAATATTAAGACTTAAAAGACCTAAAAGACCTTAATATTCAAAATCCTTTACTTCAACAGTGCCTATAGTTAATTCACCGCCAGAGGTACCTTTTACGGAAGGCTTTCTAAGTTATTTAATAATTAAGACTTAAAAGGCCTAAAAGACCTTAATATTCAAAATCTTTTCCTTCAACAGTGCCTACAGTTGATTTATATATATATATATATATATATATATATATATATATATATATATATATATATATATATAAATATATATATATATATATATATATATATATATATATTTATATATATATATATATATATATTTATATATATATATATAAATTGAAAATGGTATACAAATCCGATTGAGCGACAAAACATATGCATTTGAAAGAGTAAGGCAATTCGAGTATTTGGGGGTGATAATTGAGGATAAAAGTGAAGAAGAGACCGAAATTAATAAAAGGCTTCAGAGTGGAAGTAGAGCCATGAGTTCTTTGAAAGGGGTCATGCTATCCAAAATGGTTTCAAGGAGGGTGAAAGTCCGTTTATATAAGACAATTATTAGACCAACGGTTTTGTTCGGAGCAGAAACATGGGTTGTAAATAAAAAAACTGAAAATAAGTTACTGATTTGGGAACGAAAAATCCTACGAAGAATATTTGAGGGCCAAAAAGACGAAAGTGGACAATGGACAAGAAGAACCAATGAGAACATATACGAAATGTACAGTGACCCAAATATAGTGAAAATTGTCAAAGCACGAAGGATCCGATGGTTGGGGCATGTCCAAAGAATGTCAATGGAAAGAATACCAAATAAATTGCTCACTCAAGGAGAAGGTGGTAAGCGGAGAACGGGGCGGCCGAAGAAGCGGTGGTTAGAGTCTACCTTAGAAGATCTCCGACAGATAGGAGTACAGAACTGGAAGCAAGATTCCTTGAACAGGAAAAAAAGGAAACAAATTGTCAGAAAGGCAGAAGCCATGAGCCCTTAAGGCTTGAAGTGCTTATATATATATATATATATATATATATATATAAATTGTACACTGTGTAGCGGTCAGCTTATTAATCCGATCAAGTTCGTTAGTAAATAGCGGAAAGGGTTGCTCAGAGGATGGATAAAACACAAAATTTAGACTATCTCTATTCATATTAGAAAAGCAATTCAGTTGTAGAAAATCAACTTTACTAGAACAAGCTTATTACCCGATAATTTTTTTAAATGTATAATATATACCTGAAAAAATATCTAAATTAAGGTGTAGTAATAGCACTGTAAGTGCGAAGGTCAAAAATCCGTTAAACTCGGCTTTGCGCACTTCCTAGTTCAAGATACAGAGATATTTAGAATTTAAATATTGAATCTTAAATTGTAAATATGTCTGTAAATAATAGATTAAGAGAATAAACGATAAGATACTAAATTATAGTAAAATTAATTTTCTACAACTTCTTACACATTTTTCGATTTTTCCAAAATTACATTAAACATACTAAATTTCGTGTTCCCTCTTCCCTCTTAAGGCCCCTTTTCTCTGGACCAACTTTGCTTATTAACGAACTTTGCCTTTTAAATGCAGAAAGTAACATACCAAATCTCATTCCGACCAGACTAAAAATATGAACGAAATCTCTTTGTGGGTACAAAACCAGTAGCTGAATTTTATTAAGAAAATTCGTTAAAAGACAAGAGGAAACAAAATTGCAACGCAAATGCCTAGCTTAATTGTAATATTACAACACTACTGAGTTGTCCAAAGTATGTATTAAATTTAATATTCAGGTAATTTAATGCCCAAAGTACATATATTGAGCGAAACATACGGAGCTTTATGTGTGTATAAGCTATTCAAATAATAAAGTGGTGAATTTTCTTTTTTTAGACATACTTTTCTTTTATTGTATAGCAGTATAACTTGTTGCAAGAAAAACATTTTCTTATGGTCTATAAATTCCAACGGTAATAATATTTATGAATAAAAATTCAGGTCATACTCAAAAAAAAAAAATTGTTGATATAATATTGAGAAATATCAGTGGCGTGTCTTAAGCAGACGTTCAATACGTTGAGAGACTTCAATCTAAAATGGAATCATTAGGGTCGATTCATACTATAGTGCCGATCACGGTTCGTTCTCGGTCCGATCTCGGTCTGGTAAAGTCCAATGATATTCACATTATAATGCCGATAACGGTTCGTTCTCGGTCCGATCTCGGTCTGAATATTATCTCAGTTCAGTCATTTTCTTCTTATAAATATTATCACTATAATGAGGTGATTACCCAGTTCAATAAGCAATTCATCTGAAAAAAATTCGTTACGCAGGAGCTGCTTCAATTTAGCGAATTTCCTTAAAATACATAAATAACTTTCTAGCGGTCACAATTTTAGTCTGATCAAAATGAAATGTCGTATATGATTTTAGTATTTGCAAGGCCAATTTTATTAATAAAGGACATGCGTCAAGGGGAAAAGCGGGCATAAAGAAAGAAGAAAACACAAAATCAAAAATATCTCTCTTAATATTAGAACAATCAAAAAATGCATAAGGAATAAAGTTGTAGAAAATCATGTTTGCTACAATTCATCATCTTATAATTTTTGTTCAAACTCTAATGTGTACAGAGATAGTGAGGAATTTAATTTTCAATCTTAAACCGTCAATATTTCTGTAAATATTAGGGTAACTGAAAAAATGAAAAGAAACAAAATTACAGTAAAACTTAGTACCTAAAACATTACTTCTTATAAATTTTTCGATTTTTCGAGTATTAAGGGAGATATGTCAAATTTTGTGTTTTCCCCTCCCTTTAAACCCCTCTTTCCCCTTGTCCGATTTTATCCATTAACAAACTTGACCAAAAGCATCTCAAATACCAAATTTCATTCTAATAAAATGACAACTGTGACCGCTAGAGTGATAACAGACACACACATATTTATATATATATATATATATATATGTATATATGTATATATATATATATATATATATATATATATATATATATATATATATATGTCCATAGATATATATATATGTATATAAATTTTACAGATGGTGATTTTTGACATCTAGGTAGGATCAATGAACATTTGAATATATTTTTGCGAAATTTTGACTTCGGTACGGGACCAATAGCTCTATTTCCTTTCAGGAAATTCGCTAAAAGCTAATAATTTTTCCTTTATAAAAATAACATTAATTTATTAAATTTATATCATTCACAACTACAATAAAATTCAGGTAATTTCTTCCATAAATCTGTAATTGGATACAGAAATATTATTTAAAAATATGAATTCTTTATGCATAATAACCTTTTTCAAAAGTCCACCTTTGTTTAGTCATAATTAAAGGATTATCTAAATAATAAAATGTTTTCAATTATTACCGAACCCCACACCTGACAGAAATTATTTTTCCCCACAAAAGATAATAAATTAAAAATATTTAAACAGTCTCAACTGTATAACGAAACACGTCTGCGACTAAATATTCACAGTCAGGTTGGCCGAGCGATCTAAGGCGCCAGATTTAAGCTCTGGTTCCCAAACGGGAGCGTGGGTTCGAACCCCACACCTGACAGAAATTAATTTTTCCTACAAATGATAACAAATTGAAAAAGTTTAAATAGTCGCAACTGTATAACGAAACACGCTTACAGCTGAAAAAATACGGTCAGGTTGGCCGAGCGGTCTAAGGCGCCAGATTTAAGCTCTTCTTCCCAAATTGGAGCGTGGGTTCGAACCCCACACCTGACAGAATTTATTTTTACCCACAAATGAAAACAATTCAAAATAATTAAAACAGTTCAGCATAATTTGTCAACACGAGTACGACTGCATAAACACAGTCTAGTTGACCGAGCGGTCTAAGGCCGAACCGTGGGTTCGAACCCCACATCTGACAGACTTAATTTTAATCTATTTATACGGCTGCATATTTTATTAATTTTATCTATACTCAAACAAACAATGTTGTTCCTCAATAAAATGTCGAATAGTTCTTCATAATATCCGTCAAATATACAGCTTTATAAAATCACAACTGTTATTTTGCATCGTATTTTACATTTTAAATAGTAGTTTTGAGTATTAATTATTCTTACTTACTATTAATTTAAAAATTATTAAAATAATCAACTAGAACTCTAGGTTTTTTGATATTAAATTTCAAATTTTGCCCCAATTCCTAGAACAATCACTCACTCTTTGGTGCGTGAGACGAAATTAGCAACGAGCAACATATCTCTGACTCCATATCTCAGATTCCATAGTTACGATTAGCTAATTCATACTGATGATAACTACCTTGTAGTCGAAATACATATTTATAAAATACGATTAATTGTTCTACGAATTGGGGCAAAATTTGAAATTTAATTACTATTAATACAGTATGAACACATACATATTATATTCATCATTATCGTCATTTATATTTGTTTCTATGCATTGTATCTGTCCTTCTGTTTCAACATGGAGGATACTTACGTTATCAGTAAAAAGAGATATACATTGATTGCACCCATAGTTATTAATAATATAGTACAAAACATGATTAAGATTTGTAAACACTTGTAAACTCATTTTTATTAAGAATTTGGTGAAATGGAATTATGACATTCAGATCAGTGCGCTTTATTGTTGAATTTCATAATATCAAATTTATGTCCGATTGTGAAGATAGATATATGGATTGTAGACGCTGCCCTGAACGGGCTACACCATAGGTGGGCAAATGTGACTACACTCAGCTCTGAGTGAGAGGTAGAGTAAATACAGGGTACCTACCAATTATTATTATTTCTTTTTTTAATTAAAACATTTTCTGAAAAAAATATAATAATACCAACTCTTTTTTATGGTCACTATTATACAAAGTATACAATACATTGAATACATACTCTGGAATTTTGGGCTGATAATTTGGGGCATAAAATGTACCTTTTTAATATATTAGTTATTATTATGAATAAAATATAAATTTTATATAAATTATAAAATATAAATATTTTGATCTTTTACGTTTACCGCTTGACAGTTGTAAACCGCTTCTAAATTTTTTTGATGGTTTAGAATTAGATTTTTGGAAATTCCGAATAATTTGTCTAAACTCATATCGGAGAACTAATAAACAATTATTTACCTGATTTAATTATTTTTTCTTCGTAGGGAGTATAGTATAGTGTCATTGATATTTAATGACACTGGATACAATAAACATGCCAATGATAAGGCTGGGGGGGGGGGGGATATATTGTTACTAATTTCTCAATGGTTAAATTGTTTAATTACATAAAGTGGGAATTTTATGTTAGCTTACTCAACCTGACTGAGTTTCTTCGAGTTAATCTACTTTGAATTAAAAAAGTGAAAAGTACTATTCGTGCTATTCATTGCAGTTGGACGAATCGACCGATGCAACAAATACTGCGAAAATGCTAATTTACATTCGTATGGTTTTCGATGATTTATTTGTTGGAGAAGAACTCTTTGTGATGATTTGTACTCCGTCATAGAGTACTTGAACGACTAAAATCGTTACCTTTAGAAAAATTCGTTTCACTTACCGCGGATGGTGCAAGTAATATAACGGGCTGTAATAACGGTTTAATTGCACTTTTTAAAAAAATCCCTAATTTAAAAAATCTATTATCATTTCATTGTATCATACATCAGCAGGCTTTATGCATGAAAAGCCTTTCAGTTACGGAAATTGAAAACATTCCTAACTATTCCTAAATTGATTGAATAAATTATTGGGAAATAATTGGTAGGCAACCTGTATTGAAACATCGTTCCGTCTTACTTCAAAACATATCTTTCTTACTTACTCACACACAGCTTATGGAGAGCCCAGTGGCTCCGAAGAGCCGTCCGAAGAGCTACACTTCGACCATAAGATCCATTGTGATGCCTAAGGATGTGAGGATGTGAGTGGAGTGGAAGGTATTTTTTTTGTATAGACTAGGAATTGGTATGATATGCGGCTGCAGGCTACTATGATAGGAACTATGCCGATATTCATCTGGAGTTCGTGAAGGAAACGGCAGAAAACCTTCTCAAGCATAGCCGGTTACTTCGTTCTTGTCCATACGCCGACAGTTTAGTCAATTAACCGCCCCTTTTTTTTTTCTTAATAATTGACAAACTGCCGATGTCGGGATTCGAACCCATAACCTCCCAGTTTCCAATTAGGCATCCTGGCAGACATAACGCCTTAGATCGCGCGGCCATTTGGACTGGTACCGATTGTGAAAGCGATCAATCAAAGTTTTTTACGGTACAGACACGTTAACGCTCCGCAAACACTCCATTTTTTTTTTTAAATTGGAAAAGTTTCTTATAAATTTTCTTTCAAAAATAAATAAATACTCGAATTAAAAAACAAAATATTTTAATAAAAGGTGATAATTTGCAATTCCAACACGAAAATAATACCAACTCGACTTCTAAAATTCTTCACTCCTTAATCTTTTTGTAGATAATTAATTTTCGATACAATGTAATCTGGAATATTATTATTGTAGACTCAGGAAACACCTTAATCAGCCAACTTTGCGGAAATGGACTAATTAGGTCATTTTATGAACACCTATATATCAAAAATTGTTTTCTGCGATCAATATCTTCAACCGTTCAAAGCCGGGACTAAACTTAATATACCCTGGCATATATTATATACCAGGGGAATAAATGCACTTATATACCAGGGGTGTAAATCCACTTATATACCGGGTATAAAAATTAAATCATTACCACGCAAAATGATTTGCTGGTTTTTGAGTAGAACATTTTTACAGATTAAATATCCATAGAGATTGAAAGAGAAAATCAAGTTTCTAATTTTTATCCTGCCTCTCGCTGACTTATTCTTGTCTTGTCTCGTTTCTCTCATCTGACCGCATCACTAACCTAAACTTTACCTATAAAACATTATCGTTTTACACCCTGTATATGTAAATAAACAAGATTATAAAGGTAAGACTATATAATACAGTAAGTTTTCGATATTCGATATCAGGGAAAAGATGAGTACTTCACTCGATACTATGATGCGTAGTATCTATAGTATCGATAGCATTATTCAAAACTCAGATAAGTCTTACCAAATTTGCGTTTCCGTTTTTACTCAATCATGTTAATTTTTCAGTAGCACGGCTCGGCAAGGAGAAATGGAGAGACAACACTATCTAAAATTAACTTTAGAGTGTAATAAGCATCTATCGCTTAATCATGTTTTGTAAATTAAAAGCCCAGTGCCATCGGACTAGATCTAGGATGTATATTAAGATTCCTGCATTTGACACAATACTTTGTTTATAGTTTTCAAATAAATATTACGCATTATTTTATTTTATGTTATTTATATCTTATGTATTAAGGAAAATTTACTTATTTTACTTTGAAGGCCGTTTCATACAGTTCGAGAGAGAAAAAATGAGGCAAGAGGATTTCTTTGCTCAGTATGTCTGAATTCAGAAAAACTTATTAATCTTTATACAAATCAAGCATTGGTTTGGTTTCGGTTTTTTGGGATAGTTCCACTTGGTTGATTAGATACTAGAAGTTCAGATTAAAATGATCAAGTCTACTTGTAAAATTGTTACTGAACAATTATGGTAAATGTAAATAAATACAGTCAGGTTGGCCGAGCGGTCTAAGGCGCCAGATTTAAGCTCTGGTTCCCAAACGGGAGCGTGGGTTCGAACCCCACACCTGACAAAAATTATTTTTTCCCCTCAGAAGATAATGAATTAAAAATGTTAAAACAGTCTCAACTTTGTAACGAAACACGCCTACAACTGAATATAACACAGTCAGGTTGGCCGAGCGGTCTAAGGCGCCAGATTTAAGCTCTGGTTCCCAAACGGGAGCGTGGATTCGAACCCCACACCTGACAGAAATTATTTTTTCCCCATAAAAGATAATAAATCAAAAGTGTTAAAACAGTCTCAACTGTATAAGCAAACACGTCTACAACTGAATATAACAAAGTCAGGTTGGCGGAGCGGTCTAAGGCGCCAGATTTAAGCTCTGGTTCCCAAACGGGAGCGTGGGTTCGAACCCCACACCTGACAGAAATTATTTTTTCCCCATAAAAGATAATAAATTAAAAGTGTTAAAACAGTCTCAACTGTATAACCAAACACGTCTACAACTGAATATAACAAAGTCAGGTTGGCCGAGCGGTCTAAGGCGCCAGATTTAAGCTCTGGTTCCCAAACGGGAGCGTGGGTTCGAAACCCACACCTGACAGAAATTATTTTCCGCCACAAAATACAATGAATTAAAAATGTTAAAACAGTCTCAACTGTGTAACGAAACACGCCTACAACTGAATACAACACAGTCAGGTTGGCCGAGCGGTCTAAGGCGCCAGATTTAAGCTCTGGTTCCCAAACGGGAGCGTGGGTTCGAACCCCACACCTGACATAATTTATTTTTACCTACAAATGAAAATAAATCAATATTATTAAAATAGTCACAACTTTATAACACAACTTGTCTACGATCATAGTCAGGTTGGTCTAGCGGTATAAGGCGCCCGATTTGAGCTTTGGTTCCCAAACGGGAGCGTGGGTTCAATCACCACAGCTGGCAAACTTTTAATAAAATACATTGCTTGTAATATATACGTTAAATACTTTGTGTGTATTTTGAATAATTTTATAACAATTATCTGTATTTTGTTTATATATTAATATCATTATCTATGGAGCCTCCGACGGGAATTGTTCTAGTTCATCTCGATTAATCGTGCTTCGTGTGTAGCCGTTGATGGTAATCGATGACGGAATTATAAGAATGTGATGTACAGCCGAGCGAAATATCTTATATATGTTTCGGTTTTTGGATTTGGCAACGGAACCTATAGTTCAAAAATTCGATCTGGTATTCAGATTAGTGTAGAATAGTGTAGTGATTAAAAATCTGTTTGAAAATCATTACGTTTACTGGAAATATTGTATAACTGTGACTAAGCCAAAGACATCCGGATACCCCCGAATAAAAACACTGTGCATTTCGACTAAAATAAGTCGATAGTTCGTTCAATTGTTTCCACACTTTTGTAACAATGGATGTATAATAAATTTTGATGATTAAAGTACAATAATTAAATAACCGAATTTCTTTCAAGTTAACGCAGTATGTGTGAGGTTTCGTATTATTATTTAATGTTTAACGACTTATTTATGTAAATTTTGTAAACTACTTTTTATTACCCTTTAATTTACAATTCAAATAATAAACTTCTAGGTTTGGTTTAAAATGTGCTATAAATGTTAGTGATGTTCCGGATGACGAAAAGCTATGCATTCATGTTCATTACTAACATTTACACTGGGCTCACAGTAGAAATTATACCTTACCGCCAGCACAATTGAGGTTTATAAATACAATTGTCACGTTACATTAGGTTTTGTAACCTCCGTTAACTCAGCAGAGGAAAGTCCAATCAGGTGCAATTTAGGTGAGCTAATTTGGTGCTAAGTAATTTTCTGCTGACTTCGAGCTAGCAGAAGATTAGCTAAAAAATTTCGCAAAATGGTTCTAGGTTGTGCTATAATTAGGTGCTATTTGGGTGTTAATTTGGTGTTAGCCATAATAAGCCTAAATAATTTATATCAAAGATCAGGTAACAATACAAGTAGGTATATTTGTCATATCACTAACAATAAAATACATATAAATATATATATATATATATATATATATATATATATATATATATATATATATGAGTGTTTATTTATGAATGTACAGTTTGTGCCCGATATTGCTGTCGAAGATTTGGTGGTGGCCATAATTTTTATTATCATGATAATAAAAGAGGATGATATTCAAATTTTAAATAGTAATCGAATGATAATTTCATGAACACATCTTCGACACCAATATCGGGCACAAACTATATATATATATATATATATATATATATATATATATATATATATATAACTCACAAATAGATATTACTCACCTGCTCTACGGATGACTGCACAATATTCGCCGACTCCGCTTTAAATCTACAAACAAATTTAAACTTATTCCAAATTTAAACTTATTTAGCTCCAAAACTATTGTAAAAATAACAAATTAGAAATCAATATCCCAAAAACTAAAATTCCGATTTTTAGAAAGAAGGGAAAAGTTGCAGTTAATTTAAATAAATTTTGTATTGAAAATCAACAAATAGAAATAGTAAATCGATTTGTATATTTAGGAATTCCGCTCACTCGTAAGTTCCGCTTATTGAGTTGTCAATATTTCTGCCTATTCAATATTTATAAAATATGAATTATTTGTAAATGTTTGTTTTGTGTTAATAATTAATATTGAAACAGTAAAAATGTTCTAGCATTAAAAAAAATTTATATTAATGTTCTTGCGATTTTTATATATTTAAATATTGAGTTATATAATTGAGTTAATCAACGCGAAGCGCCTGTTAAGGCAAAACGTTGGTCAACGCGAGCTGATAGGCGACGCGAAAAGTCAACGCAAAAGCGTTGCAAAGTCGGGACTAAACTTAATATACCTTGTATACTGGGTAAAACATTTATATACCTTGTATACAAATATACTGGGTATAACAATACTATTTGATGTATGTTATGTTTGTACATGTGCCCGTCTTCGATCGACTCATTTTCAACTTTGAGCACAAATTATGAGAAAACTATTGAGTTTATGAAAAAAGTTTTCAATCAAAAGTTGTTTATTTTAAAAAGAAAAAGATTTTTTGTTCACAAATTTTTGTTCTATCTCTTACGGTTTCAAAGATATCAATTCCCCCCCCCCCCCCCCGCCAAATACTTTCCGATTTTGCCCATTAACGAACTTGACCTTAATTTTTTGCTATAGAACACACACACAAAATTTTAGCTCGTTATCTTTTTTCGTTCTTGAGTTATCGGCGTCACGGACAGACGGACTGACGGACTGACGGACTGACGGACAGACGGACATGCCGAAATGGCCAACTTAGGTCATTTTATGAATACCTTTGTGAAGCATTTTTGTCAAGGATTAATATTTTCAAGCGTTACAAAGTCGGGACTAAACTGAATATACCTTGTATATTTACAAATATACTGGGTATAAAAATTGTATGTTGTTTAAAATTTGTTGTTGATTTTTTAAAATAAAAGTATTAAAAAAATCGAAGAATCTTATTCAAAATTAAATTCTCTACAAAAAATATCCAAAATGTTGTGAATAACAGAAGCAGTTCCTTTACAAGTTATTTCACATCACTTTAATAAAATATCGTAATTGCAATAAAAATAATTATTCTTAATTTATGGTTCAAAAAAGATTTTATTACATATAAAATAGTATTTACTATTTATTATAGTTTAAACTTTTAAAGCTTCATAACTTATTTTCTGTTAGATTTACGTAGAAAATATATTCAATATTTTTTGTAGAAAATTTTATTTCCTATAAGATGAATGATTCTAAAAAACAAATATTTTTAACAATTTTATTACAAAAAAAATTTTTTTTATGTAATTTAAATGGGAAAATGCATATTTGTTGAGCTCTTAGTAGGAATGAGATTTCGATCTGATGTGTGAGGAGAATTTTTTTGTATACCTAACACTAACTTTTAACACTATAAAACGAAGAAATTATTGAACGAGTTCATTTTAATTCTTTTCGTCGTGTAAATCTTTGCACGTGGGTGGACACTTTGAACAATTATAATAATGCCTTTGTTGCGTACTTTTATACAACAATTTGAGTAATGGCCTGAAAACTTTCAAGAAAATCCCAGTGTGAAAGAATCAAATGAGCGTTGTTGTTTAAAAGTTTTTTATTCAAAAAATACCTGGAACATATAAATAATTTTTTCGTAATTTAATATTTGTGTCGAAATTGTTGCTGCCAATGAATAAAATTCCAAATTTTGATTAAACCGTAAGAGTAATCGACTTTCATAAAGAGTATTTATTTTGTAGTACACAACATACTTCATCTAAATTTCGTACCTAAAAGCCTTAGTTCCCATGAGCGTAGAAATTGAGGGGGTTATTATTATCAAAATCTTCACGTGCTACGCCCATGAATTGATATGACCATAATTTTCATATGGGTTGTTTTGTATGAAAAAACAGTATCACATCATAGCAACTATATAGCAATATACAATATATCATAGCAATTTTATCATACTCGCGTGATCCGAGTACAGCGGTGTAACTTTTATTAAGGCGAATTTGGCTCAACCGTCTTGTTTAAAGCCATAGTTTATATGGCGAAGCGTTGTAAAGACCTTTTGGGGACACTCTATATATATGTATATGGGGTGTATACTTTGCACCCCAACAAGCATGCGTATAGGGCAGGCAGGTCCACAGAGACGCCCTCTACGAACTAACGACCGCAATAGAGCGGGGCTTTGATGCGAGAGAAACGACCATGTGCGCGATTCTTGATATAGAAGGCACTTTTGACAATACCACACATGAGGTAGTCAAAGCATCCCTGGAGAAACGGGGGGTGGACGTCACGATATCCAGATGGATAGGCGAGATGCTCGCTTCCAGAACTACCGAAGTGAGGGTGGGGGAGAGAACCATCCGGGACGGCACAACGCGAGGCTGCCCACAGGGAGGGGTCCTATCCCCTTTACTATGGAGTCTTGTAGTAGATGACCAGTTGCACAGGCTCACGGATCAAGGCATTACCTGCATAGGATATGCCGATGATATCGTGATCCTGGCAACAGGGAAGTTTGAGAGCACGGTGCGTGACCTCATTCAAAGAGGGCTAAACGCTACAAGAAAGTGGTGCCAGTCAGTAGGGCTGAGCGTCAACCCAGCCAAGACCACTGTGATGACATTCACCAAGAAAAGGAAACTCCCGAGACTCCAAGCACTACACCTTGGTGGCGAGGAGTTGGAATGGAAGCAGGAAGTTAAGTACCTAGGCATTACCCTAGATTCTAAGCTACGGTGGAACCAACAGTTGGAGGAAGTTACCTCCAAGGCAACCAGAGCCATCATGGTGTGCAGACGAATCGCTGGCAAGTCCTGGGGATGTACACCAAGAATCCTGCGATGGATGCTTGATGACACCATGATGGTAAGACCAGTCATCACCTATGGAGCGGTGGTCTGGTCAAAGAAAACCGAAATTGCTAGAGCAAGGCAAGGACTCGCTAGAGTACAGCGTCTGGCATGCTTGTGTATCACAGGTGCCATGAGGTCATGTCCAACGGCTGCGATGGAGGTCATACTGGACCTCTCTCCCCTGCATCTAGCAGTGGAGGGTGCAGCACAGAAAGCGTTGCTAAGAATAACGGGAGGCGAAAAGGCCTATAGGAGGGCTATTACGGGTAACAAGCCCCTAACCTCTTTGTTAGACCTACCCCGGGATAAAGCAAGTAGGAAGTTCAGCTTCGATAGGAACTTCACTACGGAGCTGAGCAGTAAGCAGGAGTGGAATGGGGAGGACATGTACTTCCTCAAGCCACATACCATAAAATGGTACACTGACGGGTCAAAGACCAACGAAGGCACGGGAGCGGGTGTATTTGGGCCTAGAACAAGATACTCTGAACCCATGGGGAGGTTTCCCAGTGTTTTCCAGGCGGCGGTTCGTGCAATAACCAGGTGAGCTGAGTTCAACCTGAGCAGGAACCACAGGAAGCGGGACATAGTGATCCTCTCTGACAGCCAAGCTGCCATCAAAGCACTAAGTGCATGGAGCATCAACTCTAAGATGGTGTGGGAATGCCTAGACCTGCTAAACAGGCTAGGCAAGGAGAATGACGTTTCTCTGAAATGGGTGCCTGGCCATGCAGGCATTGAGGGGAATCAGACTGCTGATGAACTGGCAAGGAAAGGGTCGTCAGAGCCTTTCAAAGGACCTGAGCCGTCCTGTGGAATAAGTGAGGCCTACCTCAACACAGCCCTCTGGAAGGCAGAGGAAGCAGAAAGAAACAAGCTTTGGGAAGATTTCCCAGGGCTGCGGCAGGCCAAGATCCTTCTCGGGCAGTATAACCGAAAGAGATTCGAAACCTGCATTAAGCTCACAAAAAATGAGTTACGAATCCTAACGGGCTTTCTCACCGGGCATTGCCGGCTGAATGGGCACCTCCAAAAGATGGGAATCATCAATGGCGGCTCATGCAGGTTCTGTGAGCTGGAGGAAGAAACTCCAATTCATCTCCTACTTGAATGTGAAGCCGTGGCACGAAGACGGGCTGCTTGTTTCGACCAGTACCTACTCCAGGAGGATGACTTACCATCCCTGCACCCCACCCAGATCCTCAAATTTCTCCGAGAATTGAGACTGGTTGAGGAGCTCTTAGGCAAGCCTTAACAGAGCAGTAGTAGGGGGTCACAATAGATCATATTGGTTGGTCGCAGTGATTAATAACCTCCAAATAATAATAATAATAGGGTGTATACACATATATATGTATATATATAAGGTATATACAGGATGTTCTGAAAAGCATTCAAGAAAACTATTCCACCGTGTAGAGCTGGAAAAAAAAACACTAAAAAGTTTAATAAAGTTTTTCGATTTGACGTTTAGTTTTTCAGATATAATTAAACATTAATAAATTCAATCGTTTTGTGGGTGTTGCTACACTTATTATTATTTATTTTTATTATTACACTTATATATCGCCCACCTCCTTACGCTATGCGCTCTGTGATTGGTGGAGTAGGGCGGGCACAGTTGATCATGCTAATCATAAGTGTAGTGACACCCGCAAAAATTCAAAAATGCAAATGTGATTGGTTGAATTTATTATTAATGTTTAATTAATTATATCTCAAAAACTAAGCGTGAAATCTAAAAATTTTATTAAACTTTTTCGTTTGTTTTTTCCAGCTCTACACCGTGGTATACTTTTCTTGAATGAATTTCAGCACCCTATATATATATATATATATATATATATATATATATATATATATATATATATATATATATATATATATATTATATATATATATATATATATATATACATACATATATATATATATATATATATATATATATATATATATATATATATATATATATATATATATATATATATGTGTGTGTATATAAGAGACTTAAATAATTACTGTATCGCATAGTTTAGACTTTTAGAGTAATGAATGATGAATTCAGATAAAATATTATGAGATGTGTTGTATACTTATTTTCTTAATGGTACCAATCTGTAATTTGATAATAATGTTATTTTGGGGTACTCGGGGTGTACTTGGGATAGTGATATTACATAAACTAAAATTTTCACAGAAAACATACTGTACTATCATTTGTATTTATAGTGTGAATTTAAGGTTGTTAACTCGTTGTTAATAATCAAAGCAATATACATAATCAACTTACTTCATACTACTGAATACTGCCAATTGAACATAACTAGTATAACATATGCATTATAAAAGGTTTATGATACATTGTACTATTCTTTGACGTCCAATGCTTGATATGAAAAATCATACACACCTAGGAAGGGCAAGCCAACCCACTATCTCTGGCATTCTAGATCATTGCTCTTCCTCTGAGCTACCAGATGCTATGGTAGTGTCAATGTATTGTTCATTTTTTGTTTGATTTACTATTTACGTATTTTTAATTGCTTTTTTGCAAACTATCTTAAATGTGTATGATTCTTCATATCTGTAGAGTAAATGTTATTTTTTTAAATTGTTATATTGGGAACCTTGGGACGAGCGTGGCTTAGAGAGATAGATAGATTCTAGAGGCTGTCCTAGACGGGCTACACTATAAGATCCATTGTGATGCCTGAGGATGTGTGGATAAGAGTGGAGACGAAGGAATTTTTGTTTATAGACTAGGAATTGGTAGGATATGCGGCTGCAGCCGACTATGATAGGAACTAGTCCGATATTGATCTGGAGTTCGTGAAGCAAACTGCAGAAAACCTTCTCAAGCATAGCCGGTTATTTCGTTCTTGTCCATACGCTGACAGTTTACTCAACTAAACGCCCTTTTTTTCTTCTTAACAATTGACGAACTGCTGATGTCGGGATTCGAACCCATAACCTCCCAGTTTCCAAGTAGGCACACTGCGCAGACATAACGACTTAACCCGCTCGGCCTCTTGGACTGGCGTGGCGTAAGTAATCATATGGTTATTTATCCCACAATCGCTAGTTGGTTTTTTTTTCCTACCAGACAGCGTATTTAAATCGTCAGTTTCCCAATATAATTATTAGTGTACATATAAATATATATAAATATATATATATTTATATATATATATATATATATATATATATATATATATATATATATATATATATATATATATATATATATATATATGTATATTTAATCTATGTTTAATTTACATCTTCGTATAATCTTGCAGGTGTGTGTTGGTTGTCTGTCGTACGATATACTTTAGATGACGCTTGTGGAGTGGGGTTTTTTAAATGAACAGATCAGTTGTTATGATTTGTTATGTTGTTCAAAGTTCTGCTGTTTAGTATGCTATAACATCTAATTAGACTGCGTTAAATATGTTCACTGTTGTCTTCTTAAGCATAGCATTACTTCTAACAATTGAAAATTCTTTTTTGAATATCCCTTTTTGTTTGTATGTGGAATGTTTGAAAATAAATGATAGTATTCTATTAACGGTATAACATTTAACAACAATCCACACAAATTAAAAGAAAAATAAAACCCCAAAAAGAAAAAAAAATAGAATTCCGACAAAAAAATAAGTTAAACCACCGGTCGAATATTCCTCCTTCACTTGCTAAACAATATCCGAGTCGATTGTAGAAATCTGCCCGGGTATTTTCTAGCAATTGAGGAGAAAAGTGTCAACAATTCAGGCTTATTCCGCGAATAGATCTGTGTTTTGAGAAAACTCCTACAAAAAAAAGTCTTTAGGAGATAGATCTGGGTGGCCACTTCATGGTTCCAAAACCACTCATAAGACGTTCCTGAAAAGTTTCTTCCAGAAACTGCCTTACTATCATGGCATTGTGTGCAGGGCAACCATCTTGTTGCAACCATACAGATTCCAGGTCTAATTTGTACAATTTTCACTTTTTCTTTTTTTGTGTAATAATAACCCATTGTTGTAATGATACAAAAAATAAAATAACACGTATTTTCCAAAAGCATTCACATACTAATGATTGCATCAGTGCAAATACATCACAAACCCCACTCTACAAGCGTCATCTGAAAGTATATCGTACGACAGGCAACCAACACACACCTACAAGACCTCTTTCTCATACACATTGCTTAATGTATACATATGTACTCTCTCATACTCGTGGAGATCTATTATACGAAGATGTAAACTAAACAGGCTGTATATATATATAAACCTTGCTATAAATGATATAATTTTTAAATTTATAAATTAATAAACAAAATCAATTAATAAACAAAAATACCACAACTAAATTATATTAATCTTTTGTCCAGTATGCTGATCGATTTTCATCAACGTCCAATACAAACTATCTATAACTAATTAAATAATTTTGGGTGCCTTAATTAGAATCAACTTGTATATTCAAAACTATACTACATGTATAAATGTATGGCATTAAATCAGCATAATTAAATATAAGCATCATTACAAGCTTCATTAGTGATGGCTTCGTGTCGTTTTCGTGCACATAAGCGTCATAGTACGAAGGCTAAGCGACAAATTCAAATTGATCTTTGCATTTTACGTTCACCCACAGAAATTTGATTTACTTGTTCACTAAATCATATTGTGTCCTATAGAACCTACTTAGAGCTTACATAAACTAGAACGTAAACATTATCTCGGAGAGTCACACTGTTCTGAAAATCTTGTCTGTCACTGAAATCTGAATGGAAACAAGGATTATTAAACCACCAGGTCGCAGTGGTTTCGAAGGAAACGAAATAACAGACACCTTAGCGAAGAATGGAGAGGGCTGTCCCTCGGTGCATTCAACAAGAAAAGGATACAACTTCGAAAGATTAATGGATTCACCACCTATGAAAGCACCTGCACAAAATAGGACTCCACAATGGATCCAAGACTGTGCAACGAAGAGGAAGAAGCATCATCTTTAACTACAAATCTGTCGATTACAGTAGATACAAGATATTCGGTGTATCATACCCCGAATATATGAACATTCAGAAAAACCTGATAAGCAAGCTCCTGGTCAGTATATAGGAGAAGTGAGCCAGTCGTCAGAATGAAGTAAAAGGGGGAGCACAATGGACCATATGGTCAAAGTGCAACACTTTTCATACCCCAAGATTTATCTATCTATCTATCACTAAGATAGATTAGATAGATTGTAGCGGCTGCTCTGGACGGGCTACACTTCGACCATAAGGTCCATTGTAATTGCTAAGGATGTGAGAATGTGAGTGGTCTGGAAATAATTTTTGTGTATAGACTAGGAATTGGTAGGATATGCGGCTGCAGCCGACTATGATAGGAACTATGCCGATATACATCTGGAGTTCGTAAAGGAAACTGCAGAAAACATTCTCAAGAACTTCCGCAGAAAACCTTCTCAAAAATTGCAAGGGAATGATTTTAATGACATAAATCTTAGCCAATAAACAGTTTAGCGAGAAAAAATTGGTTTTTATTAGAATTGTATTGAATTTTTTAATAAAATCGAGATGCCAGTAAAATTTCTTGTAATAATTAAGGGCCGAAAGACCAAAGGCTAAAGCTTTTTTGCCTTATGGTTAATCCGGCCTTGCAAATTAGGGGTTACGATAGAAATCAATTTGAGGATTTTACAATTGGGGTACAAAGTGTTTTGCCAAATTTGTTAAAATTGTAAGAATTATCGAAAACATTGTTATTACAGCGTATTGAAATTACCAAAATAAGTTCAAATAAATCCAAAAAACTTGTTCGTTTGGGATTCGACGAAGTAACTGCGGTGGAATCGATTAGCACATGGTTCCAGATATACGGAGGTCTTTGGACTATGGTTCGAGTCTAGTGTTTGCATTATCTTTTTCACATTGTAATACCTGGTATATATAATATGTACAAGAGTATTATAAGTTTAGTCTCGACTTAATAACAGTTGAAAATATTGATCGTAGAAAAAAATTTTTGGTATAGGTGCTCATAAAACGACCTTATTATGTCTGTCTGTCCGTCTGAAGACACAATAACTCAAAAACGAAAAGAAATGAGGTACTGAAATTTTTTAATGTTTGTTCTAGAGCTAAAATGTAAGAAAAAGTTTGTAAATGGATAAAATCGAGCCGGGCTTTCCCTCGCCAGGGGGTGAATATCCATCTTTGAAACGGTAAGAGAAGAAGAAACGGTAAGAATTTAAGGAAAGTAAATTTTTTATCTTTCTTAAAAAAAAAAAACTTTTATTTGAAACTTTTTTCTCATCAACTCAGTATGTATCGAGTATTTAAGCAATTAACGCAGTCAGTTGTTTTTTTCAGCTATTAATTTATATTAATTTGTTGCGTAGCCTCCGTACTACTAGCAGCAACGTAGTATATAGCATTTACGACATCAGCCAGGCTACACACCGTTTTGCAATTAGATAGAAAATTCACACTGAGTTTGTTCTAGGTAAATATAAATTGATATCTTGTGGATTTTAATAAAAACATCTATATCAATAAGAAATTTAATTTTAATGTTTCTATCTCTTTTATTATTGACTCCGTAGGTGAAGAACAACCACCTTCAATGTATTTAATCAATTCAATATGCATTGATATTAGAGTTTGATTCAAACCTAGAAACACATTGATTTAAATGATTTTAAGGGTGTTTGATTTTATCTACAGATTCAATTATGGAATATTTTGTTTTTATCTCTACATAAAAATCACACCATAGATTTTAGTGATTAGATGTGTGTTCAATGTCCATAATCGATGTTGGATTACCAGATGTTTGAGGACCCCTGTGTTGATAATTTTTTTTGCCGGTAATGTGTGTGTCTATCAGCACGACATTCCGAGACATCCAAATTACATAATTAAAGTTTTTTTTTCATTTTCTGGAGATCGCGACGAGATAATATTGACGAGAGCTGAGATTTTTATCTCGCCTAAAATCGAAACGAGGCAAGAAGCACATAATCGAGAATCGAGAAACTGACATCCAGAGTCGAGATGAAAAGCTGAGAAATAATAAATTTAAAAATATTACAGTGAAATTTCATATTTACACTTGATATTTTTTAATACAACACGTGAAAATAACAACTGACTGAGTTAATTGCTCAAATACCCGATATATTGTATAAACATACAAAGCTATTCTATACATATCAGGTTTTGTAATTAAAACTTATTACAGACGTTTGAGTTGAAATTGTGTTGTAATCAGTTTATGAAAAAAAGTTTTAAATATAAAACCTATTTTGACAAAATGGAAACCCGACTTCTAAAATCAAATATTCTATAACAAAAAAAGCACTATAAATTAAAAAAATAATTGCATATTCTTGTGCCAATTTTAGTTCACCTAAGAAAAATTTTTTAAATATATATGCACAATTATTGTTATTTTTGGAGGCGGTGTCAACATAGTGAAATTCACATAACTTTTGGACACCGCCTCCAAAAATAACAATAATTGTACATATATATTTAAAAAATTTTGCTTAGGTGAACTAAAATTGGCACAAGAATATGCAATTATTTTTTTACTTTTTAGTGCATTTTTTGTTATAGAATATTTGATTTTTGAAGTTGGGTTTCCATTTTGTCAAAATAGGTTTTATTTCTCGCTTTTTAGTGACTTTGAAGTTCTATAACTATTTTATTTGTCTCTTATTTTTTTTTGTCTAAATATGGGTAGACCAACTAAACGACCTACTAATGCATTTCTTTATAACACATTTTTTTTTTTAATTTTTAGTGCATTTTTTCATTACAGATTTTCAGTTTTTTTTACAAGCATTTTGTGTTTTTTTTGTAAAAATTTTTTTTCGGGGTCGGTTTTTTTTTGTAAAAAATTTTTTTGGAGTCGGTTTTTTAAAAAATTTTCTTATTTTTCCATTATGAATGAGTATACCCTTTCAAAAAAAAATTCGCAAAAATCGGTTATCACATATAAAATGAGGATTTTCTTCGATTTCTCGGTGATCCCCTCATCAGAATGCGATTTGGTGCCAATGGGATCACTGGGAAACCAAACCCTATAAAAAACAAAAAAAAGAAAATTCAAAATCGGTTTATAAATGACGGAGTTCTGAGGTGACACACAAAAAAAAAATAAATAAAAAAATAAAATAAAAATACAGACGAATTGAGAACCATCCTCCATTTTGAAGTCGGGTTGAAAAGTTATGTCTTTTTAAAAAGAGACATTTTTTGTTTTTAAATAATTCTCTGACTCGTACGGTTTCATATGTCTCCCCCTTTCATACAACGTTTAATCTTGCCCATTCACGAACTTGACCTTACTTTTTAGCTCACACACTCAAAATTTCATTATATTTTGTCGTTTATGAGTAATCGTGTTGCGGGCGTATGGACGGATATGCGGAAATGGATTAATTAGGTTATTTGACATACACCTTTACCAAACAGTCGAGTGGTCGAGGTGTTAAAGGTGTTCTACTCGGAATTGGGAGGTTGCTGGTTCAATTTCCAACGGGGCAATTTGCCATTTAATTTAATTGAAAATATGAGGCGCTTAATTGACTAAACTCTCGGCGTTTGCTCGAACAATAGTAACCGGCTATGCTTGTGAAGATTTTCTGCAGTTTCTTTTCACAAACTTTAGATTAATATCGGCATAATTCCTATCAAGGTCGGTTGCAGTTGCACAACCCACAAATTCCTAGTTAACATACAAATTCCATGTCCTGTAGGGGTTGGGTTAAATCAGGCCAAAAGTCATAACCAGGTACAACACCCCATATAATTAGATGCATACGAAAATACATACACAAATCAAGAAAACAGATAATGAATTTGGACAATGGCCCAATTCCAAATTCTGATTTAATAAAATTAAACCATATTTTAATACCTGAATATCCAGGATAGCTTCGATCAACACCCCCACCTTAATGAGTCAGAAAAGGATACCGCCAATAAATGGGTTGGTCTTAATGAGCTTAATTGGTCAGTCAACTCAAATAATCCTTCTGTCAGTACTACCTCTGTCAAATCATATCTCCTCCGCTACTATTACTACTACTACTAATATAACGATCAATATTTTCAACCCTTAGAAAGTCGGAACTAAACTTAATATACCGGGTAAAAATGCAATGCTTATTTATACTACATATTATATTCTCAATTTTATAAACGAAATGGTTTTTTTTTAAAATAGTTTGCCAATATTTGACGTAATTCGAGACAAGAAAAAACGTGGCAATAGTCTGTTTCTTGACAAAAGTGAGGAAAATTTTCGCTTTACGTAGGAGACGAGACAAGACGAAAAGAAACCAACAAAATTCCAGACGACATGAGGAAGGTGACATTCTATTCGGTGCATCTCACCCCGAATATATGAACGTTCAGGAAGATCTGATAAGCAAGCTCCCGGCTATTGCCAACATATGGGAGAAGGGAATCACGTTGGACTGAAGTAGAAGAAGGAGCACAATGGACCATAAGTGCAATACTTTTTTTTAGACCCCAAGATGTATCTATCTGTCTATCTAAGGTGACATTACGCCCACGTAGCTCCTAAGGGACGAATTATTCTCTTTATATGGTTGCTATCCTAAATAATAACCTGCAAATAGATTCAAATAAACATTCATATCATGTGAGCGACACAATTATTTGAACATTTACAATTCAACGAATATCATTTGGTTGATTCAATGAATTTGAATAACGTCATCACAATGGAATTTTTGTACAATATGATTGATATACGTTCGAACAATAATGTCTTTATATTGAATAATACTTAATTAATTTGAAATTGATACTAAATTTACATCTATATTTGTCAAAATATCTTTGTATATTACAAAGTTCTAATTGCAACGCTTATATCAATTTAATATACAAAACTTAATATTCTAGTTTCAAACAGATATGAGTTTAATGTCAAACGTTTTAACTTATTCCCATATATCTGTCTACAGTATGTGTAGATAGTTTTTAACCTTCCATGTTAAATTTTGAGAATAACCTTATGAAAGAGTCGTAAATGTAGTTAACTCATAATTATGAAATTTTAATCTTATTTGCTGATAGCACGCTCGGGCAGACAATTTAGAACACTTGCGGATATTGGTAGAACGTGTGAATCATGTCTCGGCGAATTTTGTCTTAACATGAATATCAAAAATACCAAGCTCGTGATTGTCCGTAAAACCAAAGAATGCAATATACATAGAAGCGTATAAGTACGATTTTTGTGTCATCTAAAATTTTTAGTACGTATGTTGACCATTTAGTGCCATTACCAGCGCAACCAACTGTAGTCTTTGGCAGAACTTAGTACCAGTTGGCCGGATCACATCGAAGCGAGGATGTACTTCAAATTTATATTAAAAGAGAATCCACCAATATTAATGAAATTTTTATGAATTTTTAGAATTAATTAGTCAAAATTTTTTAATTTTTTTTTTACAAGCTGCATATAATATTAATATTTGTTTTTGTAGTTTCAGTTGCTATTTTAAAGAATACGCTTTAAATATAAGTAAATATAACAAATATTAATATAGGACGCTGGAAGCTGGAAAAGAAAGGATGGACCGTACACAGGCATTTGAGCTATGAATTTATCGCTGTATACTTCGCATTCCGTGAACTGAAAGTCACTAACGAAGAAGTGTTCAATAGAATTAACAAACAGCAAGAGATCTTGTTTGAAGTTAAAAGGTGGAAACTATCATAACTCGGGTACGTCTGTTGGGGTGAAAAGTATAATCAGGGAAATCATCATGCAGGAATAGAAAACGCAGCATTTGACGTCTTCCAATTTCTTGGTTACTCGGTTGAACTGTTCCACGCTGCTGTATCAAAAGTTAAAATTGCTATGATGATCGACAATCTCCGAAAGGAGACGACGACTTAAGAAGAAGAAGGAGAATGTTCTATCAATTTTTGTTCGCTATGGTGAACACAGCATAATGGCCAAAAATGATACTATTAGCATCTGAAGACCTAAAAACCTTAAGATTCTAGAAATACTCGGTCGGTTGTGGCAATTTATAAATTCTTAACTTTTTAAAATTCTTAAATTTTTTAGGATTTGTACAACAACTAAAGCAATTTTTTGCATATTAATTTATATTCTTGACAAATTTCGGCGACGCTTACTTTTTGAGTATTTGGTCAAAACCGAAAAATGTACCTTTATACCACCGCGAAAGGGAAAGAGTGGAAATTTAACCGGACAACAGATGGATAATTTAGTAAACCAGGGGACAGGCTGACATAAATAAACAAAACGGACGATTCAATAAAGAATCGTACTTGACAAAACAAGACGAAAGGAGGAAGATGTAAGAAGGAAGCTAAAAGACGAAAAGGAAGAAAAGTTAGACACGATGAAACAAGAAAGACGTTAGAAAAAATTTGTTCATACATCAGAGTTGATAAATTCAAGACGAAAAGATGAAAGATGTTAAAAGAAGTTTTTTGTTATTTTGTTAATATTAATAAATCAATTCAATATTTGAATAAAAATACGGTCATTAGATAAAACAAATATTTGAAATTCTTCAGAAATTTAAATGAAATGAATTCATTTCATTTTTATTTCTGAAGAAGGAACTGTTTTCCGAAACTAGTAAAATAACAAATATTTGTTTTATTTAATAATTATAATGGATTTTTGTCAAATAACGACCCATTCAATACAAAAATATGGTCCTTCGAGCCGGATGACAACCAGGCAAGCTGAATGTAGGGAGCATAATTAAACCAACCAGATAACAGACGGGAATTTAAGAAAATCCGACAACAGGCATAAAAAAAAGTTTGATCGCAGAACAATATTGATTAGACAGTAAAGACGAAAAGTCTAAAAAGCTTAAGTTTTTTGTTGTTTATTAAATGTTTTGTTAATCTTTCATAAGACATTGGAGATTTAGAAAACTTTGACAAAACTTTCATTCGAATTAATTTTTTAAAGGGTAAACGGTAAAAATATTACTTTACCTTTTGGGAAGCTTTTAGAACAATACCTTGGAAAGAAAGAACATTTTAATTTTATTTCCTACTTCCAGTGATTTGATAGAATTCATTTTTCCCAACTAATAGAGAAAATCACTACTTTTCGACCCTGGTTTATAAGGTCGAATTGTTTTCAAATAATCTGATGTGCAACCTCTTTCATGGAAGACTATAAGACTATCAGAAAATCGACCACCTGTTTAGAGAAACAAAAAGACGTGACCGCCGGAGCTAACATCCGTCCATATGTGATTATAACACTAACATTAGTTGTGAAGTTGTGGATTTACAGACATAATATTCGGCTATCAATGGTATCGGTCAAGAATAAGTAATAATGTCACGATTTCTGATTGGATTTTCGATGTGAAAACATGGAACAAGTTACAAACAACAATTGTTTGAATTCGTATTATGAGTCAAATATTTAACAGAACTTTTGTAATCTAAATACTTACTAAAATTGTTGTAATAAAGTTGAGTTCATAATTTGAGAATTTTCTTTTTATGTGTATATACATACATATGCTTGTGTTATAAAACTAAACTTTTCCACTTATCAATACATTTTCATCAATTTCGGAAAAAACATTAAAAAAATATTTCAATATATATTTACATGGAATTTATGTTTATTCATCAGAAGGGCTCGGTAGTTACTAAATTGCTTATACGATCATGTTAACTGGATTCTATTTTTATATTCGGTATAAATGTAATCAGGGCCATGCCTGAGTATATGGTCGCAAAAAACAAGAGACTGGTTCGGGGGACCCAGTGAAACTTCACTCGCTCTATATTGACAAAAAATTTATATAAATTATAAATATTTATAATTGATTATGTAGAATAGCAATAAATTGGAATGAAATTGATTCTGCAGAATGGCAATATATATGTATTGAAAATAATAATAATAACCACACTATATGATATATGTATACAATATACTTTATAGTAACTAGGGAAACGACAATCAAAATTGACATTCCAAAATTGAAACAAAATATTAACTATAATTTCTGTGAAAATGACAAAATCAACAACGGCACGCAATTTCGTAGATACAGATAGAGATAGATTGTAGAGGCTGCTCTGGACAAGCTACACTTCGACCATACAGTCCATTGTGATACCTAAGGATGTGAGGATGTGAGTGAAGTGGAAGGAATTCTTGTGTATAAACTAGGAATTGGTAGGATATGCGGCTGCAGCCGACTATAATAGGGACTATGCCGATATTCATCTGGAGTTCGTGAAGGAAACTGCAGAAAACCTTGTCAAGCATAGCCGGTTACTTCGTTCTTGTCCATACGCCGACAGTTTAGTAAATTTACCGCCCCTTTTTTTTCTTAATAATTGACAAACTGCCGATGTCGGGATTAGAACCCATAACCTCCAAGTTTCCAAGTAGGCATACTGCGCAGACATAACGCCTGAGACCGCTCGGCCACTGGCACTGGTCACGCAATTTCGTAACATTCCTAAGTGATGACGTCACGTTTTTTTACCAATTCCCTCTCTGTATTTATTTTTGAGCGGTGGGCGTAAAGAAGTTTCACTTCAAGAAAGGCATTTTTAATTAGAATATTCACAGATTTGTAGTTCATGAGAATCACGTAATCGATAATTATCTAGAAATCCAGATAGCAGCACTTCTAAAGTTTGTTGCTCGAAAACTAAGGAATTCTGGGATTTTTGCCCATCAGAACTTTTGATCGTGATGTTATCAACATACTAAAATTTCAGCCAATTTCAAGGTGACGCTACTTCTAAAGTCTCTGGCTCAAAACCAAAGATTTTTGGGAGGTCATGAGAACTTCTGATCGGGATTTCATAGACTACAACATACTTGTATTGCAGTCTACAGCTAACTCTCATAAGGATTTTGCGGGATCCTTTTAATTCACTACTTGTTTTTCATTATAATTATTCTTTTTTTCAAATTTTTTTTACAAATTCCATAATTTATCTTTTAATCTTATTAAAAAACGAGTAACAAAAATATTTTTATAACTGCCCTGACAATTTAGCCACCTGCTTGCAATTCGTGCGCAAGCAATGAACGCTGGCCAGGTACGGCCATGCATGTATACAAGGATATTGTGAGTTGAATCTTGTTAGAAGTTTATTACGGTTAGAAACAAGGTTGGATGTAAGAAATAGGCCGTTTTAGGCTGTTGTCATGGACTTGTATGGCCCATAGTACAAGCTTACATACCAAAGTATGGACTAACCGTATTGGTAATAAAAGAATTAGTATTTTCGCTTCGGCGCTTTTTATATACAAAAATATGTTTTTTAAGAATAAGACATGTAACAATTAACACCCTGTACATACTGAGTTGTTTAGAAATCCGTGTATGTCTTGTGATATATATAGCAACGTACTATTTACATATAGCATGTACGTCTCATCGCCCTTCTGTATTTCACATTAATTACAGATGTTTCAGCTGAAATTGTGGTGTGTGTCTGAAAAAAATTCAGACAAAAGTTGTTAAACAAGGAATACTTTTTGCATTGAAACTCTAATTTTGAAATCAATCTCAGATGTTGCCCCAATTCCTAGAACATTTATTTGTATTTTATAAATACGTATTTCGACTACAATGTAGTCATCATCAGTATGAATTAGCTAATAGTAACTATCTCTGGGATATGGATTCAGAGATATGTTGCTTGTTGCTAATTTGGTACGTGTCTCACGTTCGACTACATTGTAGTCGAAATACGTATTTATAAAATACAGATAAATGTTACAACCTAGGGTTCTCTTTGTTTATTTTAATAATCTTTATCAATCTCAAATGGTTTACAAAAGAGATTTTTCATGTGGGGGAACCATTTATTGGCCATTTTTTCGATTACGATTTTGAAACTCGAAATTTCAAATATTTTTTTCGTTTGGGAGTTATCGGGTTGATGGGTAGACAGAAGGTTAGACGAACATGCGTAAATGAAATAGTAAAAACAATTTGTCTTAGATCAATATTATAATGTTAGCTACGACATTTGACCACAGGAAAACTGAGAAGTAACGTTCAGTTTCGCTTAACGACGTTGTTTTTACTCGTTTACGGCATCCTAGTAATAAATAAATGCGAAGAAAATATCAACTGTGAAACTTTCATGATATAGTTTTTCTACAATCAACTCATGCAAACACATTTTTCTTTTTACAAAAATGTTTTTCATTGGTCATTTTATTACATTACCAATATTTGTTGTTCATGCGTTAAATTTTTATCTATCTGATTAATTAAAACTTTTTCAATGAGTGTTCTTTTATTTTTATTCATGGTATTGCTTTATCAAGGAAAAAATTATTCTTATTTTTTTAACTACTAGAAAACTCATTTAAATTTTATCATTATCAAGTGGTTGCTATAGTCAGTATTCGAATCTTGGTTCAGAATGAATAACTTTTTATTTAAGGTTCAATTTTTACTATAATTTTTTCAACTTTTTACTATAATTTTCCTGAAAACCACAAAACTATATTCTTGTATATTATATATATATATATATATATATATATATATATATTATATATATATATATATATATATATATATATATATATATATATATTATATATATATATATATATATATATATATATATATATATATATATATATATATATATATATAATATAAAAGTCCTATACCTGAATGTCAAAGTTAACGTAGGTACACTCACTTCTTGACAAAGCAAACGCCGCATAGTCACCAAAGAATACCGCCAATAAATATGTGGGGCTTTCCACACACCTAATCCAGTAGTCAGGCAACTTGAATAATCCTCAAGTCAGATTATACCCTCAGCCAAATCGTATAAAAGGACCGAATTTTTTAATCTCATTGTGACACAGGCACCAAATTAGCAACAAGCAACATATCTCTGAATCCATATCCCAGAGATAGTTACGATTAGCTAATTCATACTGATGATGACTACATTGTAGTCGAAATACGTATGTATAAAATACAAACAAATGTTCTAAGAATAGGGGCAAAATTTGAAATATAACATACTTGTACATTATAAGTAATGGTTGTTCATCATAAAAAAATAGAATAGGCACCATAAACGATCATATAGAAGTCAAAATGAGCAAAATCCTACATTTTAAGAAAATATCATATTTTAGAAAATTTTATTTAACTTCAAAGACCTGTAGATAAGGGTTAAGATGATAATTGAGTTTAACAAGTGCATTTTGTGAAGAATTCTGCCTACTTTAATTTTGGTACAAATAAACTTTTCTGTAGGACATGTAGTTTTTGACTAATAAGCAAAAAACTGAAATAAGTGCCAAAATTTCGAGGTTATTTGCCTACCAAAAGTTCTTGCCGGGGTTTTCGAGGTCACAAATTTAGTTTCAGGCTCCCCTTACCATACCAAACAATAAAAAAAAATCGTTTACCACCAATTAATGCACGCTAGAGACCAGACCAGATATTGGGCTAGAGACCAATAGCTCTATTTCGTTTCAGGAAATTCGCTAAAAGTTCATAACGATGCAATTGTATATTGATAGTAATATTACCAAAAATTGAGTGAAGGTCACGAAAATTCGTTTTTTTTCGAATAGAGGTCATTTACGTTAATACAGGTCATTATCAAGTTTATGGTCCGGGAGACCAAAGGGTTTTTTCAGGGTGATGAGCATCAAGCTAGTATTTTTTAAGTAGCTTCGTTTTGACCAGACGCCCAACTTTTTTAATTATAAAATTTTGGAAAACGGTATCGAAATTTTCTGGAAGTCGTTGAACATTGAAAATGGGAGACTCGGGGTCCATTCCATTGAACTTGTAGGACGAAAATTTTTCCTCGTTCTTTACTTGATTATCTTACAAGGGAGACTACGAGTCTCTCATCTTCAATGTTCAACGGTTTTCAGAAAATTTCGATACCGTTTTACAAAATTTTATAATTAAAAAAGTTGGACTTCTTATCAAAACGAAGCTACGTACCAGCTTGATGCACATCATCCTGAAAAAATCCTTTTGTTTCCCGAACTATTACTCTTTAGTTAATTTTGGCAAGCACGAAAAGCGTCTCCTACAAAATTTAGTTGGGCGTGACGCGATTTGATCGAATGACACATTTTGTCATTTTTGAAACTCAGTTTAACAGTTTATTACATCATTACGCCAAACTTTTCTCATCCGTGTATCTGGAAATATATTGGTCCTGCGTAAATTTTGTAAAGGACCTTTTATGTGTATTAGTAACGTAAAACAAATATTAAACGAGATATTAAAGAAAAACCGATTTTCGCGACCTTTGACCTTTTTACAAGCCCGATTTCGTTATGGACTTTCTGCTAAGTTTTCATAGTGTCAAAACGTTGTGAATTATGTAGGCTTTATTGTATTATCTTCACTTGTAGGTTTTAAGAGGCAAGCTCATTATTTTGCACTATTTCACTAGGCTATTTGTATAGTGTTTGGCGACGGTAAATAATCGTAGTTACGAATTGAATTGAGAGACTGGATGGGCCAAAAGGTGTTCCAGTATAGTTCTTGCTGATTCCTCTGAGCTCCTTCCAGGCGATTAAGTCAGTGTATACAAAGTATTCAAACAATTAACCCATTTATGTAATATTTCTTGTTGATATTATTTCTAATTACTAATGAGTCTAATGAGTTCTGTATATGATTTCAACTTACGTAAATAAAATATTTTATTTAATTGGAAATACAGATACGATCGAAGATATCGTTAAATGTTATAGTAATTACAATAGTTTTAAGAAGTGAACGAAATTAATAATTATACAGATGGCTGTGACACAGCATCTTCCTGCGTAGTTCTTATACTTGGAAAAACAGTGTTGTAACGCTCACTGATTATTTGTATGGAGATGACGGATTGTATGCAGTAAACTAATGAGTTAAACTAAATATGTTAGGTTATGTAAACCTTACGTAGCTGAAATTTTCCAGAGCTTCACAATCGGGGAAATTTTAGAATGGCATTCTTATCATACAACCACAAAAATGAACAAAATTCGTCACACAGGCAGTGGCGGATTATCCATAAGGCAAACTAGGCACGCGCGAGGTTACAAAGGGTACGCGTTGAAGTTTTTAAACCAAGAAAAAAATAGTATCCAAAGTCCTCCCAGAGAGTAAGTTGCCATCGGGATCCGTCGGAAATTTTCGATTTGTAATGATGATGCCTAGTAACGGCGTGAAATTAAATTAGTTTTCTAAGAGGGGGGGGGGGGGGTTAGATAAAACAGATAAATAAATTTACATTCTAAAATCAGTTCAATTTTAGAATAAATAGATGTATTGGAGAGAGCGAATATTAACCTTGCTAAGCAAATTATTATCTTGATTGTAGATCATTATGTTTTATTTATAATATACTTTTTGTTTATTGAAAGTTATAAAATACTAAGTAGAACTTTGCCATTATAATAATTGTATTAAGTTTGTACTTAATTAATGATAAAAAACAATCGGTTAGCAATTGTTTATGCTATTCACAATAACTAAACATACATAGTCACATCTATTTCCTGGAAGAAATGGCACAGAGATCACGAATTTCCAAGTTCTATCCTTCTTGCTTTCTTCATTTTCATCACATAGTTAAAATTTATAATATACTAGACTTTGCCAGCGGCTTCGCCCGCGTGACATGTGATTTTTCCGGGATAAAAGTATCCTATGAGTTAATTAAGGGTATAAGCTACTTTCATACAAATTTCTTCAAAATCCGTTAAGTAGTTTTTGCGTGAAAGAGTAACAAACATTCATGCATTCACCCTCACAAACTTTCGCGTTTATAATATTAGTATGATGGCAACTAGAGGGGCGCTGTGGACATTTAACCCGCCTATGCATGCAGGAGCTGCGTAAACTAAGCGAATTTCCTCAGAAATTGAGACACTTATCAATAATATCATTACAATAATTTAATTATATTCTCCCAACAAAAACTTTCTATTTATGGAATATATCTATTTATGTTATTTCTAAAAAAATTTAAAATCTATGCAATTTTGACACAGTATTTCAAAATCTTAAATTGATTTACGTCATTCTTTCCAGAAAATTCATTTAAACACGTTATTATTTGTAATGTGGTGATTCATTTGTAATATTCATTATTACGGGTATTATATTTAAACTGCGAATATTTTTGTAAATATTAGAGTTAAAGAAAATATGGGCAGGTAATGAATTGTTGAAAAATTTGTTGACTACAACTTTACTTATTATAATTTTTTTCATTTAGCTACCATAATAATAATACATATTTGACTTACTCATCGGCTACATCAAATAATTATAATACTTAACAGTAATAACAAAATATACATAATTTCTCAAAATGTGGAATATGATCAAAATACAAACAAAAACGTAAAGAAATAAAAGGAAGTAAAAGTTAAATAAATTCATTCCTTACAGACACGCAAGTAACAATTGGATAATAATATACTAAACTTGAGCTCGGGTTAAAGTCTATCTTTTCTGAGTTTTAAGATCAGGCTTAAGAATCCAGAGGCATGTGCTCGGTATTATATATCCCTAATATAGATGTTACATCAGTGAGACCCAGCTCATTATGCTTCGCTTTCTTTTGACCATCGGTACTTCTGCAGTCCTCTACAAGATGCTTCATATATTCGCACCTACCACACAGCACACAAACTCTTACTCCATTCTTTTTCTCACATTCCCAAGCAAATCGATACATTCTAAAGTTCGCAATTATTCGATGTTGAGCTTTAATCGCTGTTTGAATATACCAAGCACCTTCCTGGTAATGGATCTGTTGACAATATGTCATTAAGCTTTGGTACACATCTGACTCATGCAGTTTACCATAGATGCCTCCTCAATTTTTTTCTTTATATCTGTCAATCTTAAACTACCAATTTGCTGATCGACGTTGACATTAAGTTTGCTTCCATCCTTCATTTAGACTCAGCTTTTGTAATACTTTACCACTTTCAGTAATTTTATTAGTAAAGTTGCAAAACAATATACTGGAGACACACCAAACTCACAGCACAGTTAGGTGTTGACTTGGATACTCCCAAAATCTCCTTATAAAAGCCGCAAGCGAATGCATTCAAAAGTCCTACATTCCTGTCTGTATAAATATTAATTCCCCAAATTTCGCAACCATATAACAAGACAGAAACTATTACAGCTCTAAACATACTCAATGCAACTGGTACTGGAAAGTCTTTGTGCTTATAAATGGGTTTCCTAATTTAACTAATAATAAGAGTGAATTTCCCTTATTTAATAATAAGAGTGAAGATTTTATGTTTCCCCCTTCCCCTTCCTGTAACAATAATTGATGAACTTTGTTGTAGATTTCGTAGAATTGAATTTTGTAGAATTTTATGAATGTCCTGAACACTCTTAATCGAAACTTTTTTAACTAAGCAAAATAATGGTCTTATTTAAAAAATGTATTGATCCTTCGATTAAGGATCATTCAATTAAAAATAATTCTTCGATTAAGAGCTAGTTGTTTATGCCTAGAAAATATGATGTATAAATTATATATAAATCCATCAAGTGGTATTTAAAATATAGTGATTATCGTCTGTGAAAACGTAGTTTTGATGAAAATGCACTAATTAATATATACAAACATATTAAATTCCTCACAGAGTTGTTTATTCCTGGACTGTTCAATAGTGCTCTACTACCAAGATACTTCCAAAATGTTCGTTTGTTATTGTTTACGAAATGTTCTGCTTTTACAAATATTCTCATTAGCCCGCTTGTCTTACCTTAATACACTCAGAATCGATTTTTAATCGATTTTTTTTTCGGTATGTTTTAGGTCCATAAATTATTTCAATTGCATATCTCTAAATCTGTAAATTGGATTAAATTTTCAAAAAAAAAAAATTTTCTATTGGTACAACTACTGTTCTAGAATAGTCCAGGACCCTATATAAAGAGAAGAATTTACCGATTTTAAGTCAGTTTAAAACAAGCTATTGTTGGAATCATATCAGAGTTTAAAATTTTGATTTGTTCGATTATCATCAAATTTAAAATTACCATTTGTTGGAATAATAGTTTAAAAATTAGTTTTGTTTGATTAAGTCAGTTCTAAATGAATACTTATTCAGTTTAAATTTGACATTATTCAGTTTAAACATTACTATTGTTCAAGTAGATTCAGGTAAAAAAAAATTAAATTCAAATTCTTTTTTTTTTAAATCAAATAAACGTCAGGTTTGAATAAATATAGTTTTTGTTTTATTTAATTTTTTTTCATAAAAGCGTTTTGTCCAATTGATACATATTTAGTAAAGTTTTACTAATATTTTGTATTTTTTTGTGTGTCGAGTATCGATATCTGTTGTAGGTTCTACAGCACTCTTTTTAAAGGCTAAAAGAGAGCCAAGATACCGTGACATACTATGGAAACCGAAAGCACAGGCTTATTTATTCATCCCAAAAATGAATATTATGAAATTAGGCCACATAATATTCCTTCGGTAATCAGATGAATAATACATTTTTATTTATCCAGCTAAAATAACTTATTTTCATTTGTCCAATTATGTATAATTGCAGTATAACCTCAAAGTTAACATTGTATCTTTTTCAGTTTTAAATTCTACTTATTTCAATGGTTTTATCCACGATATCTGAAATATATAGAACGACTAATGAAGTGAAAGATTGTAGTACTCGGTTGAAATAGTTACCTTATTTAATTTCTCAATAATTATAACCTCCATTAATTGTTTAGAAACGGTTAGAAATTACAACCTAATCTAAGAATTTCAGGTTGGAAAACCTTTTCTAATGGAAATAACCGGAAGAATAAACATACATTATTCCTCTAGCTTTTTAATATTTATTTATATTTAATTTTTGATTAATAACTGTTTTTATTTTTAAATGAAAAAACATTTATTTTATATTGATGTTTAATATAATAAAAATGTATTGAATTTAATTTTGAATATAACTTTTTATATCAAAATAATTAATATACAATATGCTGTCTTTTCTTAGACATTTTACGAGACTTAAAATGCCTTTTTCCCTTGGGCACTTTACGAAGCTTCATCATTTAAATTACGGCAGATTATGTTAGACACAATCCGTCGAAGAATGTTGGGCTTTTCACGAAGCGCTCAGGCACTACATGTAATACAATGTCTATACAATTCGCCAACGTTTTATGAAATGCCCAAGATATTCGTGAAAAGACAGATTTCATATGAAACCACGACATATACATTAAGGTACTATATACATCTGTATGTAAGCTTCTGCAATCTGTAATAATTATAGATGTTTGAGCAGAAATTGTGGCAAAATTATTCAGCTGATGAAATAAAATTTCAACCAAAAGTTTTTTTATAAAAAAGTAGTTTTTTGTAATTAAACATTTCTTCTATCTCTTACGGTTTTAAGGATAGAAAAATTCCAAAAAAAAAATTGCACGTAAATGCAAAAAAACCACATCCTTCTTACATGAAATAAACAAGGTATTTTGGGTTTGCTTCCCATTTTCAGGGAGGTTGTCGGAAAATTAGTTTTCCGAAAGTTTCTATAAGTATTCTGCGCTACACGCAAAAAAACACCTTCTTCTATCATGAATAGAAGTAAACAGGATATTTTTGGGGGTTTTCCCATTTTTTGGGCGTTTGCATTCGGGAAATCTAGATTTTTCGATAATTCTCGTAAGTATCAAAGTATTCAATGTCGAATGCAAATAACCGCATCCTTCTATAATGAATAGAAGCTGTAAAGGTAAATGATAGTTATATTAAATAATTATTATTTAAATAAATAATAAATATGTTTGAAATCATTCTATTTTTCAACTAAGTAAACAATATATTTATGGAAGTTTTTCCATTTTTTGGGGTGATTGCGTACGGAAAATTACATTTTTGCGATAATTATCGTAAATATCAAAGTATTCAACGTCGATTGCAAAAAACCGCATCTTTCTATGATAGAAGTAATGTATTTTTGGGTGTTTTCCCATTTTCTGGAGGGTTGCGTGGGGAAAATTAAAGTTGTTTGATAATTCTCGTAAGTATCACAGTATTCAACGTGGAATGCAAAAATACCGGCTCCTTCTAGCATGAATAAAATTAAAGATGGTATTCTTGGGGTTTTTTCCATACTCTGGGGGGGAGGGTTTCGTTGGGTAAATTTAACTTTTCCGATTTTTCCCGCTAGTTTGACGTTATTCCGCGTCGAATGTCTAAAAGTGGGTTAGAATTTGTACACGTGAGTGAGTAGGTCAGTCAGTTACATACAGGGCTGTATCTAGAGAACGGAAGTGCGTAAGGCCGATCTATATTATAGGATTACTACATTTAGAAATCCTGTCACCATGAGTAGTCTGCATGTGGAGGTAAAAATATAAAATAAGCACTTAATAAATATAATAAATATGATTTAATCAGTTTCAATGATACTTACATATTCAATCATGAACATATTCAATTATGAAAATATATTTTAATTATAATAATATTTTTTGCCTAAGTTTTTCAAATATTTATTTTTTATAGAACTCATTTAATTTATTTGAAAACAACATATAGTAGAGTCAAATTACCGTTGTCAGGCAGGTTGTTCGGAACTGCAATTTTTTAACATGTCTGAAAACACTTATCACATGTTTGCGTGTAAATTGAATATGGCGAAGTGAGACGAATATGCATAATCTTTAGTCATACAGTTTTGCCTTTTTTTGTATTTTTGTATACAAGTATCTATAAATTATAAAATTATTCTTTTCTGATTAAATAGTTATGAAAGTCAAACTAAGACCCACGGATTTTACCCTGCTTTTCATTAAGAAATAAACCATACTGTTCAGAAATTATTTTTGATTTTAAAGTTTGATTTGGAAATGTTTAGTTTTCGATTTAGCCTTATAAAACCTAAAAATATGAATTTGTTTATAGGTAAATTAACAAACGGTAAAACTTAGTTTCAAGGTTCCAGGTCGACACATGTATGACAGCAATAACCAGACCAGTGTGAAATCTGTGGCTGTCATCTAGTAGCGATCAAACATTTCCCTTATTGACCTGATTATCATACATTTAAATACCTTGAAATGTATAACCAAAATTTAGGTTAGGTTAACAACATAGTAATATCATTAAACTCATAAGAATAGTCCACAAGAATAGAAAACATACACTTAACAAAAATATTATACGATCTATTCAGCAAACATATATGACAATTGAATGAAAAATGTCGAAAATATATGAAAAATTTCTGATTATTTTCTTTTTTTTGACAAAAAGGAAACATTTCTTAAAGGATAAATAAAAAATATTGAAAGAAAATCACAAAACATCAAGAAAAAAACTACTTTTTTTTTATACTGTGGGTCATAAAAGTAACGCTCATTTTTCATAATTTTATAAGTGATTTGTGTCTTATTCATTCAATTTTCGAAACAATACTTCAGATATAAGTTGTTTATTATAAATATACTAAAAACTTTTAAATGAAACATAAAAAAAAGGCGTTACCCAGGATCTGCGTCAACTTAGCGAATTGCCTTAAAATACATAAATCACTGTCTAGTCACAATTTAAGTCTGATCAAAATGAAACGTCGTATCTTAAATCATTTTAGTATTTTCAATGCCAATTTTATTAATAATAAAGATAGAAGAAAACGCAAAATTTAAAATATCTCTCTTAATAGTGGAACAATCGATAAATGTATAACGAGTAAAGTTGTAGAAAATCAAGTTTTCTGTAATTCATTTACAGAAACCATATCATATTTTCCAAACTCTATTGTGTACAGAGATATTTAGAATTTGAACTTTCAGTCTTTAAATAATATTACAGTAAAACAGTAAGGTAAGAAAAAAAATTACAGAAAAACTATGTACCTACAACTTAACTCCAGATAAATTTTTTTATTTTCAAAAAATTAAGAGAGACATGTAAAATTTTGTGTTTCCTCCTCCCTCTAAACCCTCCATTCCCATCATCCGATTTTACCCATTAACGAACTAATCATTGAAATACCAAAAGCGCCTCAAATACCAAATGTATATATATTAATAAAACTGAATAAAGCTGTGACTACTAGAGAGTCCACAGACACATAAACTTATGTGACATACAAATATATATATATATATATATATATATATAAATTTTAACGAGTGATTTTTTGATCTAGTAGGTAGGATCGATGGACATTTGAAGAAATTTTTACGAAATTCCAACATTCGTACAAAAACAATAGCTGCATTTCCTTAAGAGGAAATTCGCTAAAACGTATGTGTACTTATGTACCTACGCACGTAAGAAGTTATACTTTTTTCAACACTACTATTAAGACACAAAAGTTTAATAAAATGATTTAGAAGTGAAAAACTACAATAGAAAAATTATATTAAAAAAAAATTATAACAGAACCAGCGACACTTTTTCCGTTAAAATTAAAGATTGAAAGACTGGCATTAAATCCATTATTTACATTAGAATTAGAGCTAGTGAATTTTATCAAGATCAGGCCAGGTTTATCAATATTTCTTTAATAAACAAAGTTTACGAGCGCATAAAAATAATATTATTTATAATGTGACTCGTAATTCTAATATTCTTCTTTTGTCAAAAACATGGAGTAATAATGATGAAGACATTTCTGTACCTAATTTCAACTATATAGTCAAATCGAAGTGTTCTAATGTAAGAGCTGCCGGTCTAGCAATTTACTAAAATAATTAATATCATTCATCTTTTGGTCTATACTGTATAATATTTTCTTGTCTTTCAATATGAAAAATCATAGCACACACAAAATTGTTGTTCACTGAAGAGTGGAGTTCCTTTTGCAACAGACATACTTGTGTCAGTTTTGCGAAGTATCTAATGTATGTATATATGAATTTAGTCTTTCTACTGTATGGCACACATTTTTTACTCAATATCTCTCAAATACTGTGTAAACGAGCGGGATAATAATAATAATTAGAAAGAGGAGTACCGCAAATGGGTCTCTAGCACCTAGACCAAGGGATCCTCTGCGCCCTCCTTGAGAACAACCTGTCACCCGAAGGCGAGACGTCTCCGGGTAAGAGATGCAATTTTCAGCAAATGAAGCTATAGGATTCTGTCGAGGCCAGACGCCACACAGAAGGCCCACAACTTCTCCGCCGGTATTGCTCCCAGGATTGATGGATTCAAGGTTTCGGACCCAAACATTCTATACCTGACACCCTGCAGGTTTCCACAAGTGTATATAACATGTATGGAGGTTTCATCGTCCTCCATACAGGCCCTAAAAGTGTGATCATCAGAGATCTCCAAGTTATGAAGATGGTAATTCAATCGACAGTGTCCTGTCAAGAGCCCCACCACCCTTCTGAACTGCATTCTATTGAGTTTCAACCGAGTACAGTTGAATGGCCTAGCTGTGCTTATGCCAACTTGTCCTGTCGCATGCCCTGCGCAAAGTCCCGGAATAGAGTGGGATAGAAAACTGTGTAACATCGATCGAGCGAGTGCTACATCAGTCGAGTGTTATATCAGCGAATCGTTACATGCAAAAATACTTTCTGATCGGGTTTTAATAACGCGCCAAAAGTAGTATAACTTTAAAAATATTGAAAAATGATCGCTACTTTTGTGACCAGGTGTAGTAGGTACATCATATAACAGACGATATTACTAAACTACATATATGGTAGTGGAAAAGTCACTAAAAAACTTTTTTTACTACTTCTTAAAATAATTTTTTTATTACATAAATGTTTGTGTATACCGTTCGAAATGGTTGATAGTTAAATCGATTATCTGCATCGCTGTTTCAACCCCCGAACATGAAAGGGGTGTAGTAGAAGTATGGTGTACTATCGAGATAATAAAGTCTTCATTCTTAACAAACTTTGATACGCCCATGAAGTCATTGTTATTCATGCCTCCTTAAAATTGTTTTAATTAGAATATCATTCTACTTATATTATAAATTTTCTAAAAATTTTCCATTCTTTAGAAACAGGGATAGTTATGTGACTAAGTTTACAGATAGTAATTGAACATGTCTACTGATTCATTTGTGGTACATTTTAAATATTTTTGTACCCTGTGTACACTGTACATATTGTGATGGTTTCAAATCAATTTATCCCGGTAATTTACATATATTAAGGTTAATAAAATTTCAAATTCGCCCCCTTTGCCTAGATCAGTTTTTTTGTATTATAAATACGTATTTCGACAACAATCTAGTCATCATAAGTATAAATTAGCTAGTCGTAATTTACTCTTTGACAATTAGAAATGGATAGAAAGTCAAGACCAATCGACAAAAATAAAACTAAATAGAAAATTAACTAAATTAAAATATACTAGATTTAAAATATAATAAGTTTTAAATTATACTGAAATTACTCTTGTTAAAATTTCCTTCATTCACATTTATTCCTGTTAACTTTACTCTTATTAAAATTACTCTTATATTATCTCAGGATATGTTACTCGTCGCTAATTCGGTGACAATTTCACTAAATTTTTGGTGAAAAATTCATTTGGGAGTTTCAAAAATTTTTTTGAGATTTCAATTATAAATTGACAGTTAGGAAAAAAGCAGAAGTACAAGATTTTGAGCCTGTCCCATTTTTATAGTCCTTCGTTCGCTATTATAACCTAATAAAATGCGGAATAGACGTTATAACGGTAGACTCAATACACAGTGACGGTGTATCAACATACAATACAATATGTAAACTACGATAAAAATACCCGTTGAAAAATCAACAGAACCCATGCAATAAATATTCGCAATTATATATTATTGTGTATATGAAAACATATATACAAATATATGAGAGCAATGTTGTTGTATTGAAAATTAATAATTTTTCTGACACATGTTCTAATTTTATTACGAAAAATATTGAAGAAAAAATATTTTTCTCCTTGCAAAAAAAAGGAGTTTTTTTTTAAGTGCAAAAAGAAAATAATCTAGTTCGATTTATTCATTTTTCTTTAAACAAAGTTTTTTTTTAAGTCAAAAATTGAAAAGAAAATATTAACTGCTTTTGATTTAACGTTTTCCTTTTTTTTTAAGAATAAAAAAAATTGAAAAAAAATTATCAGATATTATTTAATTAAAAATCAAAAGTCGAAGTTGAATGTTTTAAATAACATAAATACATACACAAATAAATAATTTTTGTATAAACAAGCATGATTAAGTAAACAGAATAAGCTAGCTTATGTATTGTAAAATTGTGTATAAATTTTGAATTCGCACTGGTCGGGTGCATTAAGCGGACAGTTAAATATCCAACAAGAGGAGTATGATTATGGTTCAAACCTTGGAGAAGCATAATTAATTTTATAAATAATCTGAACCTCGAATACGCCCATGGTTGTTGATGAACTAAATTATTCGAGAAACCTCCATGCAAAAATATATTTTCAAAAAATATTTCTTCAAAACATCAACAACTGTGTTCTAGAAAGACCAATGGCGGGTATAAAAAGGCGCGACCAGTGCTGATCAAAATCAGTTTTAAATCGACTATTGTTTGATTCAGTTCAGAGTATATATTTGACTGTTGTTCGATCAATTGAAAGTTTATAATTAACTGTTGTTCGATTCAGATCAAGTTTATGATGGCATTTGTACGGTTAATTCTAAGTTTGACATTGTGTTGCAAAATTTAAAAGATTGTTGAAAAAGATTAGATTTAAATTCTTTTAAAAAGCAAATAAAACCAGGTTTCTGTTTTCGTAAAAATTTTGTTTAATTTAATTTTTTTTTTTCTTTCTTTAAAAAAACACGTGCGTATATTCCAATTAGAAAATATTTAGTAAAACCTTTTACTAATATAGCAGCGCTCCTTTGAGAAATAAAGAGAGCCAAGATACCGCGACAATATATACAATTAAGGTAGATATGTATTAATTGCTAAAAGGATTACTCACAGTATACATAACATCTTAGTTAAAAACTGACTAAAATCAGTTTATACACTAATATATATGTTAATAAATTATCAGTGATTCATTTTTGTGTGAAGGGACCGATTCATTCATTGTCCATATAAAAAGTAATATGGGGCGTCTGAAGAAGTTTTCAAATATAAAAAACTAAGATAGTCTTGAAGATTTAGCACCAAGGCAAATATAATGTTGAAGGTCCATATTTATTTTAGATATGTGGATTTTGAGCAATGTAAGCTTTTTCCGTATTTCTACACTTCTGTTCTTCGAGAGAGGTTTGCTTCTGCCATATCTGGAAAGAAGCTCAATCAGGAATGAAAGAAGCTTGCTCATCAGGTTTTCTTGAAAATTGAATATTCGGGGTGAGATGCACCGAATATATTGTATTTGTTGCAATCGAGAGATTCGGAGTTAAAGATCATGTGGCTAGATGATACTTCCTCCTCATCGCACGCACAGTCTGTACATAAGGAACCCATTTTGGAGTCCTATTGTGTGTAGGTTCTTTCGTAGGTGATAATGTTCGGTGATGGATCCGGTAACCTTTCAAAATTGTATTCAATTCACGTTAAGTGCATCGTGGGACACCCTCTTGGATGCATTCCGGAATCGGATTTTCCCGAGTTTTTGTTGCGGTTTATTTTTTCAGAGATCTCAGTGTTTAGACTCTATCCACTTGTTGATCATACTGTTTTTGGAATTCCTAATATAGGTGCTGGGCTTATGAAAGATAATCCGACTCCCTTCAAAACCACTGTGATATAGTATACAGATCAAGTTAACGTTGTTCTGTTTTGCTAGATCCAGTAGTTCTAGATAATCCTTGGATATTTCTGAGTTTATTTCAGTGGCAGGCAAGACTTTTAGAGCAGCTTGACTATCTGAGAGAATGTAAACGTTCTGGTTTATGTAACCCTACGTAGGCTCTCCCGGACGCAAGCCAGTATGAGTTCTGCCTAGCTTCATTTTTATACATCATTATGTTTTAATAAAAATGTTTTGACTCTTTACAATTTCATCGTTTACAAAATAGGAAAAACTTATTACAAAAAACGACGCAACATAATTTTTTTACTTATACTTCACAAGTATGAAAGAACCAGCGTATACTATATAGATTAATACGTCTATAAAAATGCAACTCATCCGCTAGGAATCGATCTCTGGACCCCTGGATTTCGCGTCCACTGGCCTAACCGTTACAACACGGATAATTAGTTTGATGAGTCGATTTTTTCATATCAATGAGAGTATTATTTTTGTGTATACTTAAACGTCACAATACCAAGATAGATTGTAGAGGCTGCCCTGAACGGGCTACACTTCGACCATAAGGTTAATTTTGATGCCTAAGGATGTGAGGATGTGAGTGGAGTGGAAGGAATTTGTGTGTATAGACTAGGAATTGGTAGGATATGCGGAGTGCGTGAAGGAAACTGCAGAAAACCTCTCAAGCATAGCCGGTTACATCGTTCTTGTCCATACGCCGACAGTTTAGTCAATTAACCGCCCTTTTTGTTTTCTTAATAATTGACAAACTGCCGATGTCGGGATTCGAAGCCATAACCTCCCAGTTTCCAAGTAGGCATACTGCGCAGACGTAACGCCTTAGACCGCTTGGCTACTTGGACTGGTTTACAGTACCAACATCAGTTTCCAGTACGGCTAGGAAGACACAAGTATGAAAGAACAAGGATATACTATGCAGACTAACACGTCATTGAACTTATTTCTTAATATTAATATGAAAAAATTGAATCATCCACCAGGACTCGATCTCTGGAACCCTTGATAAATCATTCAGTGAGCCAACCCTTATACAAGACAGATGACTAGCTTGGCGAGTCATCGACTGTTTTATCATGTCATCGACAGTAATAACTATTACTTTGGCAGCGATTATTATTCTACTAAACTAACTTATTATTCCAACATATTATTTATTACAATTTGTATCTTAATTTAAATAGATGGATAAGCCATTCTTAAAACTGACTGAAAAATAAATAATTAAACTTTAACTTACATAAAAATATATACAATTGATTTATGGGAAGAGATTCACACGGGAAGCTTAGAAAAAGGATTTAGCAGTGGTTTGAATGAATTATAGGATAGTTGGATGTCCAGTTTCTCGGTAGACAATTTCAGATGAAAATCGTTGGGGTTTTTGCCCAGATTGAGATTGCGAACGCCAGTACGGAACGAATACAAGACTTTAAAGATGATGTCTGAGACATTCGTCCAACTTACTCTTGATTTTGAGTAGTGGTTATAGCCCTGCAAAGGATGCGATTTTGAGGGTGAGACCCTTTTTGCCGTTCTATGTCCAAGTCAACAGTCTTTGTAGGGATACTAAATGTTTTTTGTTTCACTAATTTCGTTCTCAAAGATTTGTACTTAAGGACGTAGGAGGCGAATATTTTGCCTTTAAATGACGGTGGCATCCATTTCGAATGGATTTAATTTAATTTTCTATAAAATGAAATATTGTTCTAGCTCTGATAATTGGAAACTACTCGAAACAACTTTCGGTTGTTAAGACCAGCAATAAATTTCCGTCGGTTTTGTGTGTCAATGATGAGAGGATGTTACACATCGGATATTAGACAAAATTACACATTGATGATAAATGTGATATTCTTGAGCAAAATGAAAAATTTAATATACCTATAGCAACAATTTTTTTGCCATTTGTTAATGCATATTTGTTTAAAATAGAATTACAAAAAGTATATAAAATGATTAGTGTATTATAGTAACATTTATAATAAATAAAATATGTCAATGAAGCGATAATCGATAAATTCACAAATACAATGCACAGCAAAAAAAAATTGGTGCAGAAAAATTCATTTAAATTATTTTCTTTGGAATTTTTTTGCATATCAACTAAATTTTTATAAATTTGTATGTTTTTGTTGGCCTGGTCGTAAAATTTCATAAAAAAACATTATAATTTACGAGGGAAAACTTAATTGAATTGAAAACTTAAAAAAAAGACAAATTTGAATAAATTTTAGAATTTTAGAAAAACCTTTTATTTTGAGATTTTTTGAAGAAAATAAAACTTTCGTTTCATTTCCATTCCACGTTATGATCTTTAGGCGGGCTGTTAGCTGATTTAAAGTGAGCTCTGGGGCTACGACTGGGACTACTTCATTTCAAAAAGTATTTTTCTAATTAATTAAATACTGATATGAAAAAATTAACTCGTCAACCAGGAATCGAACCTCGGGCCTTTAGATATCTAGTCCAGTAGGCTTCCGCTACACCAAAGACGACTTTAACGTAACAGCCCACTTTTTCATATCATTCTTATTTTTATTTATTTAGACAGTATTACTTCTGTCGAAGTTATTATTCATATATATTTATTTGTGTATACTTAAGCGTTAACAATACGATGTTTGTCCAATCTTTTTCTAATAGTTTTGTTCTAATAGCCAGATAAGGATCCATACGGTCCCTTCGGGCAGCCTGAGAAGCAGCGGAGAAACGATTCCGAAGGGAATCGAAAATAAAACGATCGAACTTATGATTTGTATATGGCCACAATGTATCCCAGAACTAAATTCAATAGAACGCATCTGGAATGAACTATAAGAATATTTATAAGAAGATGAATTTACCCTCCTGGTAACTCACAGGAGCTCACAATAGCTTTACTCCAGGAATAGGAGGTAATGACGCAACTTGGTGTAGCGAAGTTAATTAAAAGTATGCCTAGAAGGCTTGAGGTAGTCATTAGAGCAACAGGAGGTAATATCCACTTTTAAAAGTTTATTTCCCTCTAAAAAGCTCGAAATATAACGCTGTTTTAAAATTCTAAAATTTATCTATATAAGTTTTTTTTTTTAAATTAATTTTTCCCCCGTAAATTAGAAAGTGTTTTTATTCAATTTTACGTCCAGACCAACAAAAACATACAAATATAAAATGTAGTTTATATTAAAAAAAAAAAACCAAAGAAAATTATTTAAATGATGTTGCACCACTTTTTTTGCTGTGCAGTGTATTAATCATAAAATATTTATATTTCATAATTATTTTCATGTTTAATTATTATAATCTTATTTAGGTAATATTATAAAATAATAATTTTATTTTTGTTTGGTTTGTTACAAATTTATATATATATATATATATATATATATATATATAAATTTGTAACAAACCAAATATATATATATATATATATATATATATGTATACAGGATGTTCTGAAATTCTTTCAAGAAAACTATACAACGGTGTTGGTGAAGAGCTGGAAAAAACAAACAAGAAAGTTTAATAAAGATTTTCGATTTGACGCTTACTTTTTAACATATAATAAATTAAACATTGATAAATTCAAACAATCACAGAGCGCATAGTGTAAGGAGGAGGGGCCACAGTAGTGGAGTAGGCCGCAATACCTTTTAAAGGATGAGAACAATGCCAGTCTCCGATTATCAATTTTTAATCAATTTTTTTCGTATACTCACATTTTTTTGCGTACTTGTTGTTAAATATCTTTATATATATATATATATATATATATATATATATATATATATATATATATATATATATATAATCTTTTTATTGTATTGTTAAGTATGTTTTTGATTCATATATGGTTTTTTTACTTTTACATTTAGATTTTATTAGCAAAAATCAACAGTGTACAGTGAATAGTCACGCGACGTTTATAATTAATTTTCGATAGATAGGTTTTGTACCCGGTATATATAATACATACGAGGTTATAACAACAGTTAATTATTATTTTCACTTGTTTATTATAAACAAAAAACTAGTGAAAATTACTAAATTAGAGTAAACTGCTTAAATATCCTGCATATACACAGCCCATAGCACGCAGCACGCAGGAAGCAAAACGCAAAACGCAGTACGCAGCACACAGCACGCCGCTCACAGCTCACAACTCACAGTTCCCACCACGCAGCACCCAGCTTTAACCTTGAGCTGCGTGCTGTGAGCTGTGGGAAAATAGCCATCTTTGAAAATAACAACAGTTAATTGTTATTTTCACTTCTTTAATTTATTATAAACAAAAAACTAGTGAAAATCACTGAGTTAACTTCTTAAATATCTTGCATATACGCAGCACACAGCATGTAGCACGCAAAACGCCGTACGCAGCTCTAAGCATACAGCACGCACGGCGTATCACACAGCACTCAGCACACAGCAGACAGCAAGCAACTCACTGGTCTCAGCTCACAGCTCACAGCAAGCAGCACACAGCACACAGCACACAGCACACAGCATACAGCATACAGCATACAGCATACAGCATACAGCATACAGCATACAGCATACAGCATACAGCATACAGCATACAGCATACAGCATACAGCATACAGCATACAGCATACAGCATACAGCATACAGCATACAGCATACAGCATACAGCATACAGCATACAGCATTCAGCATACAGCATACAGCATGCAGCATACAGCACACAGCACACAGCACGCAGCACGGAGCACGGAGCACGCAACACGCAGCTAACAGCTCTAGGCTCAACACTCACAGCACGCAGCACACAACACACAGCACGTAGCAAATCGCACACAACACGCCACGCTACGCAGCACGCAGCCCACTGAACACAGCACGCAGCTAACTGCTAAACGCACTCAGATAACTGCACGCAGCACACAGCACACAACACACAGCGATCAGCAAACAAAACACTGTTCGCAGCGTGCAGCACGCAGCACACAGCACATAGCTCGCAGCACGTAGCACACAGAACGCATACGCAGCACGCAACTCACATCTCACAGTTCACATCTCATAGCTAACAGTACGCAGCACGAACATGATCTCACAGCGCGCAAATCTCAAAACGCAGTACGCATCTCACCATCTCACAGCACATAGCACAGCACAGCACGCAGCACACAACACACAGCAAACAGCAAACAGCGCGCACCACGCAGCACACAGCACATCACACACAGCAAACAGCTCATAACACGCAGTACGCAGCTCAAAGCTCGCAGCTCACAGCTTACAGCACGCATTTCACAGCACATAGCACACAGCACGCAGTACACAGCTCACTACTCACTGCAGGCAGCTCATTACTCACAACACGCAGCTCACATTATACAGCACGTGCACGCAGCACGTTGCACATAGCACGCATGCGCAGACCAAGCAGACCACATTTTTATTCATATATGGTTTTTTTCGTTTTAAATTACTCAATTTTACTTTAAAAAATCTACAGTGTACAGTGAATAGCTACGCGACCTCTATATTCAATTTTCGATATCGATAGTTTTGAGACCCGGTATATATAATACATACGTGGATATTTTCCCAATTAGTCCCAATTAGTCTGTTCTGCATAAATGATCTGCGTAAAATGCCTACCTGTCCCTCCCTCTGTCCATAGAAACAAAATGAAAAAAGAAAAGAGAAAACCTGCTGAAAATTGGCAGGTGTGTTCTAGAGCTAAAAAGTAAGATCATGTTCGTGAATGTGCTAAATCGGATCGATCTTCCCTCCATCAGTTGGGAAAATATCCATCTTTGAAAATAACAACAGTTAATTGCTATTTTCACTTGTTTACTTTATTATAAACAAAAAACTAGTGAAAATAACTAAATTAGAGTTAACTGCTTAAATATCCTGCATGTACGCAGCCCATAGCATGCAGCACGCAGGATGCAAAACGCAGTACGGAGCACAAAGCACGCAGCTCACAGCTCACAACTCACAGATTACACCACGCAGCACACAGCTTTCAGCTTTGAGTTGCGTACTGTGAGCTGTGAGCTGTGAGCTGTAAGCTGTGAGTTGTGAGCTGCGTGCTGTGTGCTGCGAGCTGCGAGTTGTGAACTTTTCACGATTACGCTCACGCTAACATTCACCCTCACACTCAAACTCACGCTTACGCTTATACGCACGCTGTGTGCTGCGTGATGTGACCTTTGAGCTGTGACCTGTTTGATGCTTGCTGCGTGGCGCATGCTGAATGCTGTGAGCAGTGAGCTACATTCTGTAAGCAGTGAGCTGCGTGCTGCGTGCTGTGATCAGTAAGCTGCGTGCTGCCTGCTGTCTGCTGCCTGCCGTGTGCTGTGTGCTGTGTGCAGTGTGCTGTGTTTTGTGTGCTATGTGCTGTGTGCTGTGAGCTGTGAGCTGTGATTAGCGAAGATTGACTTTTGTTTCTTTTTACCTTGCTTACGTTTTATATAAAATCGGGTGACCATTGCTGAAGGGGTTTGACCCTCTACACCTCCCAAGTTAGCTATCTTCTTAAAGTGATTCTAATTATTGCTACTAACACCATAATTTTTTTCACGTACAATTCAATAGCTTGAATGATAGACATATTGCAAAACAAAATTCGGGATTCAAACCCAAATATTTTAATAACATAAAATGTTTTAAAAATGGTTATAAATTATGTGAAAATTTCTTACATTAGGTAGATACGATATTTTGTTGTTGTGTAGGGGGACCGGTATGAGTTGAAAATTGAGTTTTTGGTGTCCCCCATTGTGGGCTCCCCCTATTTGTAAATAAGTTTTACACTATACGCGAAACTTTTTAAGATAGTAACGCCAAATTTGGGACGATTTATTGTTCACTTGGTTCCTTAATGTGGATAATTAAAAAGTTACAAGCTTTAAACCATAAAATTTGTCACAAAATATTAAGTCCTATAATTTGGTAAAATTTAACCATAAAACACATTTCAGGTTTGAAGAAAATTTTATTAGGAATAGTTTTTATTTCCTTTTTATATTTCCAATTTGTTTAGAGATATTTAAGGACTTTACGCCGCTGTGAAGGGACGACAGGGTGCATCATTTATAAATTTTCAAAGATTCAATTTTTTGAGAAAAATAACGTCCTTGAAAAAATTTATTCAAATTTACCATTTAACCACCTCTTTTGTCAGTGTAGCGTTCCTCCTGTTCTACAAATCTGCTGGAAACTCCAGTTAACAAAATTAAAGTTTGTTTTGTATTTACAAAGCCTTGCCTAGTTAACATAATGATCATTTATTTGAATAGTGGGTAGCAACCCTCTAGGAATCATTAACACAATGCCCTTTTTGTCAAAAACTCCATTTAAATTCATGGGAGTTGACTAAATGCACCCAAAGTATACACACGAAACTCGCCATTTTTCATCAAAATTTTGCAACCATAACATACACCATAATAACATTTCTATGGCATCCATACACATTTATTTGGGCGGGGTTCATACTTGATTTCAATAAACTTAAATCCCCTTTCAAAAATACTTAAGTAGTGTTTTGAAAAATATTTTTATGTGGCAACCATAATGGTAGTATACTCCAATTCATCCAATTGGTCTGTAATATGTAACCTCCTCCCTGTCATCAACCCCCTGTGTTGTTTTTTTCAAAAGAAAGAAAAACAAAAGCAAGTATACATTGCAACATGAGGGTATTTACCCCTTACGATGATGCATTCAATAAGATTTTATTCATTTTCGAATTAAAATATTCAAGCATTCCGACAAGAGTAATAATACTCTTAAATGAGGCCCCTCTCAAACCACTAACCCCACAAATGTAAACTATAAATGTTTTATCTACAAATCAAAACAATAGTCCTTGTAGAAGTTTTACATTTGTTTTTGAAGAATGTGTGTTCCCAATACAATTTTTTTTTAATGAATGTAATTTGTATTTAATTTTTTGTTTTGTCGAATTGTTTCTGCCACTACTCAATATCAGATTGTAATTAAAAGAATAGATTTAAAATGATAATTATAATAAAAAAAAGAGAACTGAAAACTCATTGGGGGTAGGTTTTTAAGGGTTGAATAATAGTAAATTAATAATACGTCATTGCATATTTAATTTTATAAATTCGAGAATATTTTTCAAATAATTGAAAGAAATTGAAGTATTTTGACACGATGACACACTAGGCGGGGACGTGTATTTCCGATTATACCTTAATTTGAAGACTGTGCCATCTGTGAATATCCTGTCAAAAATAAAAACTTCTAAAACCTCCTTTGACATCAAATGATTGGTATAAAAAATCATACATCGTGGGCTCGATCAAAGTCTGTTCAGATATATTACTTAAATGTCAAATTAAGAAAACGCAATGGATATATAGACGCTAGTTTACAAAAACAAACTCTAACAATCTGTTTATGTAATCTAGAGGTTAGAAAATTTTGTTATGCTACAAAATTTATCCTAACACTAAAATATCAAATTAAAAATAAAGCTACTTTTCACACGCTCCCGAAAAGTGTGTCATATTGCGTGACGTCATTAACCAGTGAAGTCTTAGTCTATGCCTAGACTTTATCATTTGACCTTATCTACGTCAAATGATAATTAATGAGAACTCTAGGTTTTTGAAATAAAATTTCAAATTCGCCCCAATACCTAGATCAATTTTGTATTATTAATACGTATTTCGAGTACAAAGTAGTCATCAGTATAAATTAGCTAGCCGTAATTTACTCTTTGACAATTAGAAATAGATAGAAAATCGAAATCAATAGACAAAAATAAATAGAAAATTAAACAAAATAAATTAAAATATAATTTTTATTTTTGTCTATTGATTTCGATTTTCTATCTATTTCTAATTTTCAAAGAGTAAATTACGACTAGCTAATTTATACTGCTGATGACTAATTTGTAGTTGAAATACGTATTTATTCAACCAAAACTGATCTAGGTATTGGGGCGAATTTGAAATTTTATTACAAAAACCAAGAGTTCTCATTAATTATCATTTGATAATCTAATATGCAATTATAGATGTTTAATTGTAGCAAAACTATTCAATCTATGATAAAAGTTTTTTTTTTTTTTTAAAATGGAACATTTAGTGTCTTTAAATTTTGTTTCAAACCTTCGTTGGCATGGGGATGCATGATCCGGTTTTGCCAATTCATGATCTTAACCTCACTTTTCAGGTCTAGAACAGACAATATTTCAGCTTGTTATCAATATTTTCCGTTACAAAATTGTTATATAATTCTAGAGGGTTATATAATTCACTCTACCATTAACTGGGTCAATTAACAGGGCAGTATTCGAAGTATTTAAATCATTTACCGTGATATCATTTTCTAAAGCATTTTAAATATAGAAAGATGCCTAAAGCAGTCGATAAAACTACAGATGAGTATATTTTTCATAAAAAATGCCTAACTTAATTATTAGTTTTAGACTAATTAAATTATTTATCAAGTATGGTAACGAATATTGTTTATCGTATTTTAACGTCACCGGAATTACGTATAAACAGTTAACCCTTAAAAAGTGATGTACATCTATTTTTCTAAATAACGTTCTTTATTACATTTCAAATTTTGCCAAAATTCCTAGATCATTATTTGTATTGTATAAATACGTATTTCGACTACAATGTAGTCATCGTCAGTATGAATTAGATAATCGTAACTATCTCTTGGATATGGAAAAAAAATATTCGGAAGAAAAAAAAAATTTTTTCAAATTTATGTTTTTATTCCCCTAAATACATATACAGTCAAACCTGGGTAAGTGAGAACTGGATAAGTGAGAAAACTCTATAGGTGAAGATAAATAGATATTAAATAGATATTAGAATAAATAAATAGAAAATTAACTAGATTAAAATATACTAGATATACATATTTAACTTTCTAATAAATAGACTACTAAAAGTGCCAATGTCGAGAATAAATTATTTTAAAGATGCCAACATATAAAACAAATTCCATATTTAACGGCTACACTCCAAAATTAATAAATAACATGATCCGTAAAATTAAATTTAAAATTCTTAAAAGAAACACTACGACACTAACACCAGAACGGGCCGACAACGAACAAAAGAAATTGTGCAAGCTAACGTACTTCCCTCCTTGTACGAACAAAATTAGAAAAGAAATGGAGGATCATAATATAAAAATAGCTCTCGTGAGCAAATGTAAACTTAAACAGAGCCTCGGGAGCCCAAAAGAAAAAATAGTAGACGAACAAAAATCGGGAATCTATAGCATAGAGTGTCCTTCGTGTTCAAAAACATACATAGGCCAAAGCCGTAGACAAATTGGAACCCGATTCAAAGAACATATGCGGTCTTAGAATAGCAACAATCAGGTGCGGTCTTAGAATTGCATCTAAAGTCGGGCGAACATATATAAGTAGCGTAAAACCAAGATAGTTTGTGAAACTGTCACCAAATTAGCAACAAGTAACATATCCTGCGACAATATAAGAGTAATTTTAATAAGAGTTAAATTAACAGGAATAAATGTGAATGAAGGAAATTTTAACAAGAGCAATTTCAATATATTTTAAAATTTATTATATTTTAAATCTAGTATATTTTAATCTAGATAATTTTCTATTTATTTTTATTTTTGTCTGTTGATCTCGACTTTATATCTATTTCTAATTGTCAAAGAGTAAAGTACGACTAGCTAATTTATACTGATGATGACTACATTGTAGTCGAAATACGTATTTATAATACAAAAAACTAATCTAGGTAAAGGGGGCGAATTTGAAATTTTATTTCAAAAACCTAGAGTTCTCACTAATTATCATTCGATAATATAATATTTAACTATTTAGTTGTTTTCATCTCTCGTGTATGTGTACAGGCGTTTTAAAAAAAGCAAAAAATACAGTGATTTGTTTGGCTACTTACAACTTCCTATACTTTCAAGTAATACTTTTTGCGTAACCATGTTGGAGAAACCTTATAAATTAAGTCGTATATAATTTAGAACATTCAAAACAAATGTGTAGACCGGAAATGTTGCGTGCAAAAATTAAATCACCGTAGGTTTTCATCTTTGGAACCCTAAAGAACATTTCCAGAATCAAAATCTAAATATGCCAACTTTGGCGATTTGATGATTTCGTATGGCATGACTCCAATGTGTTTGTTCATGAAGGGTTCAATATAAATGATTTAAATACAAACGTTGCAGCAAGTAAATTGTATCTATTTTAGTAAATTCCAGAAGTGTATATGGATAATATGTAACGTAGACCACAAGACCTAACAACATAACGATACTAAATGTTCATTAAAATTATTGTAGTGCATATAATTTGCTAGCGACTTGTAAAACGATAAAACTTACATTGTAATCAGTTATGGGTAATCTGTACGATACACAGAGCAATATAAATTTGAAAATCATCTCCGCTATAAGTCATAAAAGTTTTATACGCATAAATTCATACAGATTGTATCATGATTTTTATTGTTACATTATTTCAATGGCATTATTACACTTGAAAAATCAAGTTTTTGTTTAAAAAAAAAAATCGACGTCATTAGATAATTTTTATGTGTAAAAAATTGTGGCAAACAATCGAAGAAAAAAAAACCGCTCCACAAATTTCTTTTAAGTATTGATTATATGCAAAAATATTTAAAATAAAATCTGTTTGTTCTTATCAGTTAAACGTTTCAGTAATTGTCTTGATGTAATCGTGTTAAAAATACAATAATTAAACAGTCAATAGTTTTTTGTCACTCTCCCGGTATTATAAATGATATGAAACCAACAGCAACTCGTACACTCCTATTCAATAAAACTGAACCAACCTGAAATGTTACATATTTTTACATTTCATAAAACTCCGCACTTTTGTAACTCTCTGTATATTATTTATTTATAAACAAAGATAAGTAGTATATTTTTTAAATGTGAAAAAAGAAATGGTAGTTTTATAATTTTTATTTATGTAAACAAGTCAGTGATAGAGTAAGAATATGTAATGTAAATACATGTTAAGTGTTAGAAATATCTCCCTTTTACGTATAAAAATTAAATAAAATGTTGTATCTGTCAAAAACATTTACTACAAGAATAATCAAAATTGTGAGAGACCGATTCGATTCAGGCCGTAGCAATTTTATTGAACGGGAGTGTACATAACAGAATCTCGTAAATCGAGTAGCATTAATAAGCTATTACCGTTCTTGAGTTCTTGTCAAACCTTTTCTTGACAAATTTTTTTCAATATGTCAACAATTTCAGTAAATTTAAAACATTTAGTTGTTCTTAAAATATGTGTAGAAATATGGTTTGATCTATCACATAACCTCAATATACGCTTATGGAGGCTGGATGGCGTTCAAATCAAGTTTATTTTCTACCCTTCATTTTGTTTTATTGTAAAATTTAAAATATTTTTCACTTAATACATTCTGTATGTTAGTGTTCAAGTGCCAATGTGATTTAAAATATATCTGTGTATTGCAAATATTGTAAATCTCATATATATATATATATATATATATATATTTATAATATAATTATATATTTATATATTTATATATTTATATATTTATATATATATATATATATATATATATATATATATATATATATATATATATATAGCGTAGCCGCGATACGAGACGAGAATGTCGGCTTTCTCATTATGAATTCGAACTTTCACGTCTCGAATTTTGTGAGCTCATTTGAAGCAATAGGGAATATTCCTGAAAATTTTTTTTCACTTGAATTGAAGCATGTTTACTTGACAAATATCAAGGTAAAATTACTTTTTAAATAACTTTAAAAATAAGCGAGATATGAATGATTGAAATTCCCGATTAGACAAAGAGGGTGATAGCCCTCTTGATATGTTATGTGACGTCATATTACACTTTCACCATTTAAAATACACGTAAAACTACGTTTTTAGTATTTTTGCAAGAAAGAGACAGATAATAATCTTTAAAAGCTTATAGCATCCTTGATATTTGTCGGATTTTAATATCGTTTTTAAATATTATTACAGTATTAACAGTATTTTCATATTCTGAAAATAAATGTGAAAAAAATTTTCATGCATATTCCCTATTGTTGCTCTCGTCGTGACATTGACAAAACACATGTCATTTCGATAAAAAAGAGGAAAGTAATCTTCGTTTGGCACATTTTTCTGAATTTACGTGTATATGCTATTATATAGTACATTCATAAAGTTCTACAAATTCTTGCAGGACAATCGGCTGCAAAAGTTGCGCCATATTTTCAAAATTTTATAACTGATTTGTTGTAGCGTATTTATTCGGTTTTCGAAAAATTTTCAAATTTTTCAAATCAATTGTAATATTTTGCAATGATTGTATAACATATAGTTAATTGCATCATAAATGTTAAAACACTCTATATGTTAATATGTTATACTAGATATGTTCGATTGGCATATTTATATTAGAGGCAAATTAGTCATATTGTATTTTATTTACTTTTTTTAGACTGTAACGAATGAACTACCTTAACATACTTTTTCAATGAGACTAAATTGTACTTAAAAAAGAAAATAAATAAATATTAATTCTATTTTGATAATTTAAAATTATTTTTTCTCGATTTCACGCGTCTTGACTTCAATCAAAATCAAAAACTGTCGTCGACAATATTGTATATGTTTTTTACGACAATCCTATATGTATAGAATCAAAGTATAATATCAGAATAGTTAAATATTTATGAATCGAATAGAATTTTTAATATAAAAATATTTTCAATAGAATACGAATAGTTATCCCATTATTCAATTATGCTAAAGTACGCGTGTATGTGTGTGTGTGTGTGTTTTTCCAAGGAGGGGGGAAATGCTTTACGCACCGTAGGTTTTCACCCGTGTGTCGGACTTGATCTTGGTGTACCGACTAAAATCCTAACCTCCTTGCTTCATTGACCCTGTTTTTACCTCCGCGGAACCGCCGCTAGGCATTACTTCGCGGGGGTGGTCACAGCTGTAGCTGTTTCTCTGTTCCTAGCAGTCCTCTCTGCTCTTTCATGCTTAAGGAGAAACAGCTGTCATTGTTGTCATCTTCTTCCTTCTCTGTTCTTTCTGGCGCAGCTCTTTGAGTATTGTCGTAGCGAAACTGCTGATTGCTGCCCAGTTTTCCTCCGATATCAACATGTGTTTTGTTAGCGTCTCTGGAGTCAGTGTCGTTTCCAGTACCTCTTCGAGTTTTGTTCTTTCCTGCTGGAATTGTGAGCATCGAAAGAGTGCGTGTTCCGCATCTTCTGGTACTCCACACCCTGTCGGGCACTCTGCTGTCTCCTCGTAGCCAAACTGTGCAGGTAGGCCCTGAAGCAACCATGACCTGACAGCATCTGTGTCAGGTAATAGCTGGTTTCTCCATGTCTACCCACCACTCTATTTGGGGTGATGTGTCCATCTCCCTCTTTCGGATGCGTCCCATTTCTCTTGCCATCGTTGGAGGCTTTGTTGCCTTGCACTTTCCTTCAATTCCTTTTGTTTTTCTTGGACCGGGCTTCTTTCTTTGTGCAGTTTCTTTTTCTCTTCTGCCAGTACTTCTATGGGCATCATCCCCGAAATTACACACACGCCATCGTTCGATATTATGCGGAATGCGCAGGACACCCTTATAGCACTGAGACGATGGACTGCTGATAATTTTTTCTTGTACCCCTCTTTCTTTAAGGCATCGCCCCAAATGGCTACTCCGTACGTAAGCAGGGACGTTAGTACAGAGGCAAGGAGTTTCCTTCTATTTTGTCGAGGACCACCAATGTTTTGCATAAGCCGTGCTAATGTCATAGTATGTTCAAATTCAGCATGTCTACCTATGCTGAATTTTTACTTGTATTCTCCACGTGCTGCTTGAAGTTGAGTCTCGTGTCTAGCGTCACTCCGAGATATCTAATATACGGCTGTGCGGTAATGGTGCGATTCCCTACGTCGAGGGTAATGGTCTCTACCTGTTTCCTTCTTGTGAAGACACAGCTTCGGTTGTGTGTGTGTGTGGTGTGTCTGTTCGTTAATAGGCAAAATCGCACAATTTATGGTATATCTCCCTGAATGTTCTTCAACTCTACTAGTTACACTTCTGCAATTTTTCCGATACTATGAGATATTCTATATTTTGTGTTTTCTTCTTTCTCTAAGCCCTCTTTTCCCCTTGACCGATCCTACTCATTAACGAACTTTTAAAATATCAAAAGCATATCAGATACGAAATTTCATTTTGATCGAACCATTGAAAAATCACTATTCATTTTATGTTTCAAAAGTATAGCTTAAGTGTATTTCATATTACACTTTACTATGCGGTAGTGGTCGAATAATCTTAAGAATAAACGAGATAGTATAATTGATATTTATAAAACATATTTATATGTTTAATTTATTTCAATTTTATTTATAACAAAAGTTGGTAAACCAAAAATAACAAATATATTTTATTTCTCTGACGACGGCTAAAGCAAATAGTTTATCGTATTTCTCGTTAAAGGATTTTTTTACAAAATTGAATATTAGAGAAAATAGTTTGCCATGAACAGCTCTATACTCTTGTAAGCTTTTCTTTATGCATTTTGTAGGGATATTTTATGGTTTTTTTGACCTGTAGCGATTATTAACTGAGCGATTATTAACGATTCTTCTTTTTTACCGACTTTGAAACAGCTGTCTGTCAACACGATAACTCAAACACAAAATGAAATAGCAGAAATTTTGTGTGTGTGGTCTAGAGCATACACACAACCAGATTTGGGCAAAATAGGCAAAACTCCACTCCACTCTATATTATTTCATTAATCCAGGATATACCAGGTATAAAGAGTGTTCTGAAATTCATTCAAGAAAACTATACCACGACGAGAGCTGCAAAAAAACAAACAAAAAAGTTTAATAAAGTTTTTCGATTTGACGCTTATTTTTTAAGATATAATCAATTAAACATTGATAAATTCAACCAACCACAGAGCGCAAAGTGTAAGGAGACGGGGCCTCTTATCGTCTGCGAGCCTTTAAAAGGTAAATCGCCCCGCTCAACTGCTGAGGCCCCGCCTTCTTACACTATACGCTCTGTGTGATTGGTTGAATTTATCAATGTTTAATTGATTATATCTTAAAGAATAAGCGTCAAATCGGAAAACTTTATAAAACTTTTTTGTTTGTTTTTTCCAGCTCTACACAGTGGTATAGTTTTCTTGAATGAATTTCAGAACAACCTGTATAAGCAATTAACTCAGTTAGTTGTTATTTTCACTTGGTTTATTCTCAGTTTAGCGTGGGCCCCCGAGGCTACATACACGCTAAATAGTTCATTCACGCAAATGGAGGAACAAATCGGCGAAGGAGGTTTAGATCAAACAGCAAAAAATGCTATTTGTCTGTCACAAAGAGCTTTGGATGCCTGCCGAAGTTTCATACCATGTGTATGTATGCATTTTATCCCAATATAACTAGCACATTAATACGTACTCTAACTTATATCTCGGTAACTATATAATCCTCACAATCTCGTTTACGCAAGTAACTTGCGAGAGACGATTTTCCTTGCTGAATTCGAGCAAGAACTGCTGAACTCCTTGATAATCCTAGATAGTATCGGATCTTAACAAGGACAACAAAAATTTTAGCTTTTACGAACAATTTATTGATAATCTAGGTGAAATTTCTACTCTATTAAGAACTTTTTACATCTAAATGTACGGACTTTGAAAATAAAAACTTCGGCGTATAACATTTTGAAGTTTATTTACCGTGTCATTTTGTTAACTAAATAAAAACAAATTTAATGTAAGGGGGAGATACTGAGCTTAATTCCATATTTCAATTTCATCAAATTCTTTCAGAAAAGTGAATTTACTAGATAACTACTAAAATTGCAGGCCATAAAATTTTGTTTACATTATAAAGGACAGTTAACTAACTAACTACTTGATTATGGTTTTTTTTTAACTTTTACCTTTAATCACACTTGTTAAATGTGCGATTTATTTGTTATTACCTATCTACTACGCCTTGAAAACCCAATTTTTGAATGTAAATTACCCAAAAACTGGACTTCAGATCTCTTTAAAAAAATTTACTTATGTGCATTTATTATTGATTAATAACATTGAACTTTGCTCTAACACCTTTTTCCAACAATCTTAATTCCAATCGTTTTTATAATCTATATAGGTAATCGATCTCCAGCCGTGTGTACGTTGTAAATTAATTAATAAACTTATTATTTTCGCAATGTCTACGCACGATTAGACGATAATTTCTCACGTAAATAACGTAAAAAATTAATTTTCATTTTACAAGTCATAAAAAACATAACTCGTAAAAATTTTATCTACATAAATTCATAATCATGATTTTTTTTATTGTTATTACTTTAAGGCATTATAACACTCCAAAAATACGTTTTTTGTTTTTTTAAGAATACTAACGATGGCAGAAAAACCAACTGAATGAAAAAAAAAACAAAAGGGACAACTGCAAAAACAACAACTGAAGATAATAATTATCATTACATGGTTTAATATTACATTTAAGAACATTCGAAGCTCTTGTAGGCTCCGGTGAAAAAACTATTGGAGTCCCGTCCTGTAGAAAATTGACTTCTAAAAAATAAACGTTCAAATTTACTCAGTAGGAGATGTAAAAAGAAACAAGAGTTTGTCCAGAACTGGTCAAAAGATTTTGCAATGTGTAAGGGTTCAAATTTAAGGTTCTTTTATGTAGAAGCGAAAGCCGAGTGATGAAATTGGTAATTTTTATGATTTTTTGGGGTGCGGCCATTTTTTTGGCTAAAGATTTCAAAAAAATAATTCAGAATTTGAATAAAATACGTGGGTTTGGGTTTTTTTGAATTGGCATAACGGCATCATGTTCCTTGTCGAAAACTTGAAATATTTTGTCTCTTGTGATTTTTTCGAAAAAGTTAACCTTCTTTAGTATAAAATTGGGTCAAAAAAAATCAGTATTTGAACTTCAGCAATTTTTTACTCAAAAATAAAGCATTCTACGAAAATTTTATTTAACAAAAAATGCTTAACATTCATCAAAAAATCGCGTCAGAATTTTTTGATACATTTTTGAATTTTCCAAAAATTATCTACTAGTTTTCATTGTAGCTATTATCACAAATTATGAATTATTCTGTTTTCATTATATATAGCACTGATTATAACATTGCATGTTCCCAGGGGTCAAATTGGTGCAGCCATATTATTTCTTAATTGAAATTATCGATCTATTTGCCAAACAATTGAATTTTTGAACGGGACAAATTTGTTTCATATTCTTTAACTTAATGTTAACATAAAATGTCTTATAAATAGAAATCAAAATAACGATTTCTCGAACTTAAAAAAATCAGATTTCATAAAATATTGAATTTATCACAAAATAAATTGTCTAGTACAAAAATTCCATTTGTTTGTTGTAATTGGTTCAAAAATTTCGTTTTCTAATAAATTCCGAAGTTTCAGGATTTTTGACCGTTCAGGACGCGAGATAATTAATAACAAAGTAATCATTCTCTCTCATTTGAAGCATGTTATGCCCACCCAACTATTATCTGTTGTATTAGAAAAAATACTCGACCGAATAAAAAAAAACTAGGAGAGCAAAGATAAATATTTATTCAATAAATTTTAAAAACAAATCGCGTTCTACCGTTTTGTTTTCGAAATATAATACATTAAAAATTTCAAAATTACATTAATTTGTATATAAATATGTATATATATATATATATATATATATATATATATATGTGTGTGTGTGTGTGTGTGTTAAAAAATAAATAGTAAAAGCAAACCGGTTTTTTGTCCTGATTATACAAGACAGTGCTCGAACTACCATAAAAATATGAACTATTAGTTTGCGCACTATTGATGTTTGTTCCTTATGACTATAATACAGTCGGACTCAACTGTGATAGTTACATATGCATTACTAGGGCTACATTAGCCAAATAAACAAAAAATTTGTATTTTGTTAATGAAACTGTTGAAATGTAACTTCATTAACGTTACCGTTTAGGAATATGACGCCATGGGTGACTTAACCAAATACTGGCAGTGTCCGTCGTAAGCGCTTGAAGCATTTTATAATGGCTACATGCATTGAAATTTCTATTTTAAATGTAATATGTAAATGCTTTTTCAAAATACATTGAAATTAAAAATCACAAACCTTTTGCTCGGTAAATGCACAGTCGAATTCAAAAGTGGTGTTCCTTTTGAAAACCTTACAATTGATCTATGCCGAATACATTCGGTTTTCGGAAAAATGTTTTGAACAATAGTTGTTAATATTTTTATAACGATCAACTTTTATTCGAATAATTTTTTCGAAAAACAAATGTATTCAGAAAAATCGACGAAAAAAAAGGAAAATCACTTGTCTATTCGATAGTACAATTAGCGTCAAAAGTTGATGTTAATTTTTAAAATTTTATAATTGATTTGTGCCTTATTAATTCGGTTTTCGAAAAAATGCTTCGGATAAACGTTGTGCATTATAAATATAGTAACAACTTTTATCCGAAAATTGTTTTCGAAAACCGAATGAATACACAAATGACGCCTAAATTACTATGGATACAAAGTTGTAAGTTGATTTGTGTCTTATTCATTCGGTTTTTGGGAAAATGTTTCGAGTCAAAGTTGTTCGTATGTTTATAATGAACAACTTTTATCTGAAACATTTTTGTCGAAAATCGAATAAATCGGGCACAAATCAATTATAAAATTTGTGACAAAAGAACGCTATTTTTGTGGCCATGTGTAGTACATCGTAGTTAGTTACTCAGCTATCTGTATTATATAGCTTACAAAAATTTGTATAATTTATGGGAAAATAATTAAGCAATAAATATAAAAATAAATAAATAAAAAACTCAAATAGGTGTTTAAAAAATTGCATGTTTATGTGTTAAAAATGTGTCGTCTACATAATATAAATTCAAGTATATTATAACAGAGTTGAAAAAAAAGTTCATTATTATTTTTTTTTTAATCGTTAAATAAAAACTTTTACATTTGATTAACATGGATTATAATGGATGATTGAATTTGAAAACCTGATAGTCGTCAATTGTTTGTAGTACGTATGTTTGGTTTTGTATACTATACATACAATTTGGCAGTAGTAGACATACATATTATATATAACTTGAACACAATACAATAAACATACACACTGTTGGAACGTAAGGTACTCTGGTGTAGCCGTCAAAATTCATATGAAATAGGGATGTTGGGGATATTCGCAATCGCGAAACTTCAGCGTAAATTTTAGCAGCCGCATCCGCAATAATCGATGCTCTTTGCGGATCTTTTAGGGATGCGGCTGTTGCTTGTTTTGTTTAGCATTTCTGATTGTAAATACATCACAACGTATTTAGACGTGTAATTACATGGATGTTTATTTTAACTATTTCAACAATTTACATTATTGTTAGAGTGTCTCGTCTTGAATAATCTATTTGACAAGTGAATCAACACTACCGCCACCGATGCAAAGTGTAATGTAGCCTTATTTTAAACTAGATGAACATTTTCGAGATAAATCTCAGTTTAAAATATGAAATAAAACATATTTTCCAACGGGCTGTACAACCACGTTGTTGAGGAATCATCTAAAACCGATTCACCTGGAGCAGTTAAGCCTGTTTAGCGCGGTATTCATCTATGAACCTCTACGAAACAGGATCATTTTCTTTTATTCATGTACCTAGATTAAGTATCTTGTAACGAAAATTAAACCGCATAATTTTAATTACTGGTTCAGACTCCCAAGTACCAAGCTACTGCAAACAAAAACCAAAGAATAATACTCTAAAATTTCAAATTCACCCCCTTTACCTAGATCCGTTTTTTTGTATTATAAATACGTATTTCGACTACAATGTAGTCATCATCAGTATAAATTAGCTAGTCGTACTTTACTCTTTGACAATTAGAAATAGATATAAAGTCGAGATCAATAGACAAAAATAAAAATAAATAGAAAATTAACTAGATTAAAATATACTGGATTTAAAATATAATAAATTTTAAATTATATTGAAATTACTCATATGTTACTGTTACGAATTTAGTGACAATTTCACCGTGAAATTGTCACAAGTAACATATCCTGCGACAATATAAGAGTAATTTTAATAAGAGTAAAGTTAACAGGAATAAATGTGAATGAAGGAAATTTTAACAAGAGTAATTTCAATATAATTTAAAATTTATTATATTTTAAATCCAGTATATTTTAATTTAGTTAATTTTCTATTTATTTTTATTTTTGTCTATTGATCTCGACTTTCTATCTATTTCTAATTGTCTTTCCTCTATAATAATAAGATTTACCGATTCTTAATGTATATTTACTGAAAATATATGCTTTAACAATTAATACTTTCTATTTGTGATTGCACCTTATTAAAAAAAAAACCTACTTGAACAAACCCAAATTTAGTTGACAATTAAAATAATGTGTATTTGTGTATTTATCTGTTAATAATTACCAGTAAACAACTTAGTTGGTGCATGAATGGTTATGTTAAATTAGTACAAGATTAATTTTAAATTTTAAGAAAAATTTGAAAACAATTGTGTAATTTGGTACTTATCTGGTAAATACGTTGTAAAATTCCAATGTGCCGAAATGATTCGTAATAAATGAATAAAATAAAAGTATATAAAATAAATGGTATGTATTTAAAATATAATATTCAAAAATAACAATCTTATTAATGTCTACTTAATAATTGAATATCAATAAAAAATATTCGAGGTTCAAGACGCAACAATATTAATTTTAGACGATCGACGTAATTGCTTGATAAGAGGGTATCCGATTCCAAAATTGCTTCGACTTCAATTCTGTTTTTTTATTAATGATGCGGTGGATTTTCGTACCAATCGATTATTGATTTTCGATTTATAACTATTGATTATAGATGGTGCTTCCGTACAGGTAAAATTTGACACAACTGTCAAAACATATCACTCCCGTAAGTTGAAATTTTATTTGTAAAGATTAATTATGTTTTTTTTATTTTATGTCTAATTTATTTTATTTTAGGTGTTTCAAGCGTTTTTTTTATTTGGCAAAAAACTTGACATATAAATCCGCATCCGCAACATCCCTCGTATGAAATCCAGTTACTATAGCGATAAATATAATCCAATCTTCAACGCTACAATCTTTGTAGAACTCTGTCCTCTTCTTCAAAAGCTTTCAATTCTTCTCGGTTAGTATAGTCTCTCCATCTTGGTTTTGTTTCGGAGATTCTCCTCTACGCCATCCAATCACCTTTTCTTCGGTCTTTCCCGGTTCGTCTTCTGACAAATACCTTTTTAACTCACCAACCTTCTGATACTCCTGACGGTAGTGACAATATCATACCCTTGAAAAGACAATATCATAATTTTGATGTTCTTCAAGATCCTTCTCTTCCATCTCTTCAACTCTCGCTTATCCCGCTTTAACAGAGTCCAATGTTTCAAAACCATACAAACCCATCTTGATAATATATTTCTGTTCAGGAATATTGATATCTATTGGTTAAAATAATACACGTTTTGAGCATTTCACGGTTCAACCCTCATCAAGATATCTTACTTGTATAAGCCTTGAAAGATTCCTTCAGAGGAAACCTCTGTCGATTTATTTCTTGAATTGCCCGCTGAAGAAATGATCTCCTGAGCAGCTGGAATACTTTAGATCTACAATGTATTTTCTTCTCGTCAAGTCTACAAGTACGATTTACAAGCAGAAAATCCGTTAAGTTATGGGAGTAGCCGTTATAAATGGTGGTGTGAAAGATCTTCTACTGATCGAGCGAGTTATGCCATTTTGCCATTTTCTTGAGAAGAAGCCTATGTCTCACAAATAAACTATTCTTGGATCAATGTACATTGCTGTAACCTAGTGAATTTTCTTTCATTTTTATACCCAGTATATATGTATATATACAAGGTATATTAAGTTTGATCTCGACTTTGTAACGCTTGAAAATATTAATCCTTGACATAAATCCTTGGAATAGGTCTTCATAAAATGGCCTAATTCGGCCATTTATGCTAATCCGTCTGTCTGTGAATAGTACAAAAGTCAAGTCAAGTTCGTTAATGGGCAAAATCAGACAATGCTTGGGCAAAATGGGCAACACTGTCTATCTCTGTAAACAGGTGCACAAATACCGCATTTAATATTAAAAATAATAATATTTATGTATTTGTTTACTAACTTTACAAATTTTTACAAACTGACTGCTTCAAACACTGCAGAAAATCGAAATCAAATTAAATTATCTAACAAAAACGGTCGCTTTAGACTATTAGACAATTAGGGATAGTAAGAAAAATTTACAAAAATTTTAGTCTTTATTCACCAGCAGCACAACAATCTCTTGAGCTCGTTTATTCCGACAATCGAAAGCAAGGTTACCACGTCTTCCAATACTGTATTTAATTTATGATGTACCCCAAGAGACTGTACCATTCTTAAGTGAGTAAAATAATATTATGTTATAGGTTAGGTATACTATCCCAAAGTACCTTCAAAATGAGTAGTATACACATATGTATATGTGTACCCACTAACACACTGACGGTTTCGATGATATTTTGTTGATCCGCGCATAATATACAACACAACTAATATATATATATATATATATATATATATATATATATATATATATATATATATATATATATATATATAGTCTGTTTTCAACAGCGTTTCTAATAGGGAATCAATGTTAAATAAATAAGTAAAATATTTACTAACCATACATACACATACTTACATGCTGTTTGTGGGATCATGTTTGTTTGATGTCATTTAAGAGTGGGGACTTAGTGATGCACACTTTATTTGTAATATTATTATTCATTACGTATGTGAATGCATATGAAATATTTTTTAATGGTATAAACGTATTTCAACAATGGATTATTACACAATAATAGAAAAAGTGCAAATTATTAAATGGTACTTTGGGGGACATTCGGCAAAGGAATGTGTCAAGTTGTTTATTGTGGCATTTGAGGATAGGCAATCGCCAAGCATTCGAACAGTTGCTCATATGATAAGCTGTTTTAAAAAATGGGGTTGTATATCTGGTTGCAAAGACTGCCACAAAGATAACGATGATGAAGCCCCACAAAAAAATGAAGAGAGATATAGCAATTTGTAATTTATTATTTATTGACGATAAAAAATCGACAAGAGAAGTTGGTGAAGAATTGGACCTAAGCAACTCTACAATTGCAAACATTTAGAAGCGGAATTCTTTTAATATGTGTGAATTGTTGTTTTATGTTATACCGTTAATAGAATACTATCATTTATTTTTATTCCACATACAAATAAGAAGGGATATTCAAAACAGAATTTTCAATTGTTAGAAGTAATGACTCAACTTAAGAAAACAACAATGATTATATTTAACCCACTCTCATTAGAATGTCTGCAGTATTGACTTTGCACAGCGCAGCCAGCATTATGTACACAACACATCACATACACTACAGAGTATCCCCACTATTTTTATTTCTTTATTAAGTATATTGTATATAGTTATTATAGTAAATAATATTTAACATTGTTGATTCTCTTTTAGCAAAGCGTTCCAACACACACGGTATATATATATATATATATATATATATATATATATATATATATATATATATATATACTCAAATTTCTCATGTATTTTTTTCCACCTTTCGCCTCATTTCACATTTTAAATAACTTATGCTCTTATTCTTTTAATAAAAAATAGAAATAATCATAAAAATAAACCTTTTTTGTTTGTTGTAATTTTTGTAATAATGGCAAGGCGCAACACATCAGAAAACGTTTCCTGTAAAAGTCATTTTTAACAACATTTGGTTTGGCTGCTTGAGCAACAAAAAAGGCTTATGGGTTTTGTTTAAAATTTTTGTCGCTTTTTGTAAAACTCATTTTTGACGACACTTGGTTTGGCTGCTTCAGCAACCAAATGTCTCACATTTATGTTATGTCTGACATTTGTGTCGCAACTTACGTTATGTCGAGCCAAACCGATACGATACGAGCCTGGTTTAATAAAATATTTTAAAACATGAAAAATGGTGCTTTATCTTTATTAAATAGTATAAAACATTGTCGATATTATTCTATTACATAGGATAATCAAGTTTGAGGATTATGTTTAGTCCAAGCGGGGACCGTAAAAAAACTGCCCATTTAATTAGGGGATGAAACTATATAGTTTCTTATATTTCTTTATTTTTCACATTTAAATATATTTTTGGTGTCTGGACACTAAATAATAATAATAAAGCCCTGTGGCACTCTTTTTAGAGCAGGGGCTTTGGTTTAGATCATCTAAGTTTGATTCCGATTTCCTTTGGCTTGTTTCCCCATATTATCATGAAATATTCCATTCCTAGATCATTTCCACCATTTCTCTTGGTTTTGTTCTTCGCATCTCTTGTACAAAGCCTACCACATATCTTCCTTATTTCGTTTGCCCACCTTTTCGTTTGCCTTCCCCGGTTTCTTTTTCTGCCTAAAGGTATCCACTAAGTTTTTTACTCCACTTGCTTTCAGCTGTTCTTATAACATGGCCAGCCCATTTCAACTTTAACTTCTTTATTACCTTTTCAACCCGTTTTGTTCTTAATTTGCCAGTTACATCTATATTTCTGATTGTTTGTTCTTTCCATATATTCAACATGGGTTGCTGGATATTTTATTTTCGTTGTCTTGAATTAAAGCCCATGTTTGGCTCCCATAAGCTAAAGTTGGCAAGATACAGCTTTGTAAGACTTTAGATTTTAAGATTGTTGAGTGGTTGCCCTTAAATATGTTCTTAAGTGATCAATATATTTTCCAAGCTGACGTGATCCTTCTGTGGGTTTCTTGCGCCTGTGTGTCCTTGATTGATATGATCTGTCTCAGCTAAATGTACTCGCTAACGTATTCCACTATTTGATTGTCCAGTAAGATAGGCTGCTTCAGCGAGTTTGACATAACCTTTGATTTAAAAGGATTAATTTCTAATCCTCTCATCTTGCTCGAATTGTTCAAATCACTCATCATTCCTTCTAGTTCTTGTGGGAAGCTTGCGAAAAGAACAATATTATCCGCGAATCTGAGATTGCTTAGATAAGTGCCATCTATTCTAAGACCACGAATTTCCCAGTCCTCTTCAAGGAAGATTCCATGTAGGATTGCATTGAATAGATCTGGTGACAGGGGAAAACCTTGCTTTACTCCCTTCCTTATTTTGAAGTGCCTTCCGTTGTTTTCCAATGTTTATTATACATGGTTGTTTTAGTATATTTCTTTAAGAATGGTGACATAGATGTTTTCTATTCCACAGTTCACGAGAGCCTTCCACATGTATTGGTGTTTGATTGAATCAAAAGCCAGCGAATAGTCTATAAATGCCAAGTACATTGGGATGTTATATTCAGTTGTTTTTTCTAACAATTGATTAACTGTGTGCAAGTGGACACTATCCAGACACAAATATATACAAATGTACGGAACTTGTGTACATAACTTGAGCTGTTCACACACAAACAACCTTTTTGCTGCTTATATTGTAATTAAACAACAGCGTAAACGCTATATTTATTACTATATAATATGTATATGTAATGTATGGAGTGTATGAAAAAATGTCGAACCTGTTTGAAAACCTGAAGAGACACTTGGACACAAGGTGTTTACACAGCCGCTAATACGACACTATATTATAGTGTCGCAATAAATTTCACAATTAGATACACCCGTGTGTACACACAATTGGTGTTTATACTGAGTGTACGGTGTATAGTGTTGTAGTCTAAACCAGAGGTGGGCGTAGATGGCTCTCCGGAGCCACGGGGCTCCCCATAAGAAAGTGAGAGTAAGTAAGCAAGGTATGTTTTGAAGTAAGACGAAACGATGTTTCAATACAGGTTGCCTATCGATTATTGCCCAATAATTTATTCAATCAATTTAGAAATAGTTTTATAAAATATTTATTGTTTAAGAAATATGAAACGATGATTCAAAATAATTATTTTTAAAAGCAGCAATTACGCGATCGCGTTCTGCAGTCCCTATGTATTCTTCTGCTTGCAATGTATTTTCCATTATTAAAATCACTACTTTTATTTTTTTTTGAAAAAAGAAATTATGCGAAAAATAATTTTCAATAGCACGAATAGTACGTTTCACTTTTTTAATTCAAAGTAGACTAAATAAAAACGACTCAGTCAGGTTGAGAAAGCTATCATAAAATTCCCACTTTATGTAAAATTTAACCATTTAGAAATTAGTAACAAATTAACCCCCACCCACCCAGCTTTATCATTGGCTTGTTTATTGTATCCAGCGTCATCAAATTCCCATGACACTTTACCGTCTACTAAGAAAAAGTAATTAAATCAGGTAAATAATTGTTTATTAGTTCGCCGCCGATATGAATACTTTTGGCAAATTATTCGGAATTTCCAAAAACCTAATTCTAAAATCTAAACTAAAGCTTAACCATCAAAAAATTTACAAGCGATTTACAATTGTCAAGCGGTAAACGTAAAAGATCAATAGATTTATATTTTATTCATACACAAATATATTAAAAAGGTACATTTTATGCCCAAAATTCCAGAGTATGTATTCAATGTATTGTATGTATTGTATAGTCAATTGGGTATACTTTGTATAATTATAATAGATAGTGACCATAAAAAAGGGTTGGTATTAATATATTTTTTTCAGAAAATGTTTTAATTTAAAAAAAATAATAACAACAATTGGTAGGATACCCTGTATTTACTCTATCTCTCTTCTACCTCTCACTCAGAGCTTGTAAAGTCAAACGCTACGCACCTATGGTCTAAACGAACATTAATTGTTTCGACTCTCGACAATATGATCTAACCATGTCTTGAAATTCTCGCTTCTCACAGGAACTACTATTTAAGAACACATTTTGACCAAAAAATTGAGTGACTTTTTGCACATATGGCCACAGAAGTACCGTTCTTTTTTCCAAAATTGTATAATTAATTTGTTCCGTAATATTCATTAGGTTTGCGAAAAAATGCTTCGGATAAAAGTTATTTAAATATAAATGTTGTAGATATTTATAATGATATACTAACAACTTTAATTCGAAAGATTTTCCCATAATCCGAATGAATAAGATACGAATCTATACAAATAAATAAAATTAAAGTGCCTGTTTGTAATGTCAAATTAACAGCTTTTTACTAAATACATATGAAAGTATAAACAGTACTTATAATCTTCTAATCTTCGAAACGGCTGGACCGATTTTGACGGGACTCTAACGGGCAAATAACTGATGTTAAAAGAAGTAACTTCGGATACTTTTATTTTAGAAAAAGAATTAGAATCTTCAGCGTCACCGAAGCGGACGGGGTACTGCTTGTTAAAATTAAAATTTTGAAAAAAGAACGTTTCTTTTGTGGCCCATAATACGTCCAGTCCTTTCTGTATAGAAAGAAAATGTATCACTGAAACAATATTATAATTTGATTAACCAATATTACGCAATCAGTTCATATGTCAACTATTATAATCAATGCTCTGAACTTGCATATAAATTCAAAATTATTTGATCACTGATGTGTTTAAGGGTTACCAATAGCTTAGTTTCAGTTAATGATTTTCCAAGCTTTAGTAATTAATTATTGAAAATAAAACTTGCAGAATTTGAAACAAACTTTGAACATTAAATTTTGATATTTATTAGTTTCGACGAAATTTGTATCATTATTTTGATATAATTGATGAATTAAACTTTTAACATTTAAACTTCGAACCGTTTTAATGTTTTTATTTTACAAGTTTATGTGAAATTTTAAACTTGTTTAAAGCTTTAGAATTTATAATTAAGGTACAAAAATCTCGAATACATATGTTTCTATATAATTGAATGAAATTTTTACTATCTGTTAATGTGTATCTTAAGTAACTAGTGTTCGCCCATTGGTCTAAATTCGACCATTTGTTTTTATTGATAACACTAAAGTTTGTCAATAGCTACTAAAAAAAAAAGAAGAAAATCGGTAGCCAAACAGAGGAGAAAAAGGTACTGAACTGTTTAGTTTTTGCCTATTAATTATTAGATCAATCTCCGGATTTTCTAAGATTTTGTTGGTAACCCTAATTGGTAATGATCTTGATGTCTGGTCTGTTAAGTGACATAATCATTTTAACCTTCCTCGCTGTTGTTAAAGTCGATTAAAAACAAAAGTAAAAATTTGGTGAACTTTGTCTAGAAAATTTAAATTACAATTCATATAGCATTGATGTTAATTATAATCCTAATTGTTACTGGCATGTCCTGTACATGTGTCGGATAAGATAAAGCAGATAATCCATATGGTTATGTAACATTTAATTATCATGAATACTCGTGTGTGTGTATTAAGTAGATTTTATCACCATTAAATGGATACAATAAAATTAATACATGAATTCTAAATTTCCATATCGTTGTTTTCTATATATTCGATAATAATTTTGTGTTTAATTTATTAAAGGCGGGTTTCTAGCTTGTTGGTAAAGAAAAATGATAATTTCTAGAAAAGAGACTATGAACGACAAAATTCTTAAGGCATATCTAGTGTTTCACGAGGCACAAGGCGAGGCAAGGTTTTGGTAACACCTCGACTCGCCTCGCTTTTTTAAATATCACCCTCGTCTCGCCTCGGCCTCGGCCAAGGTAGAATGTTGACAAGTCTCGCCTCGGTTGGGTTAGCTATTATCCTCGCCTCAGCCGAGGTAAAATTTTAAAGAAATTTTTGCGAAATTTTTCTAAAATACAATAAAATATACAAATTAGAGAGGGAGAGAGAGAGAGTTGAATAAAAGAGGGCTGCGCTTTGTGGCGTGACAAAAATACACTAATATTATCAATAGAAATCTACATATTAAATCACGTTTAGAGTTAAAAAAATAACGTAAAGAACTTCGTTGCTGACGGGAGTCCCCCGGCCGCACATTTGTTTTCTCTAAAGTAAAAATATGCAGTCGATCAACAAAATAAAAATAATACATTTACTTTTCTCTATAAAATTTGCAAACCGACGATGAACAAATTTATGATTATTATCGAGGTTTGTGGGTCAATATACCTCGCCTCGCCTTGGTTAGTAACGAGGATTATTAACTCGTAGTCTCGGTGAAACACTAGGCATATCGATCATACCAAGCAATGAAGTAGATTTTCACCCAGATTTACCACATGTTGTTGCAAATACAGCTTTTACTCTCAAAGGCTTTAATCTTAAGTCAATTTTTCAGCCACGACAAGGTGTTTAGAGAAGAAGGTTACCAGAAAGCGACTTAGAGATTTTAGAAACCGGCTTTAGATTAAGGTACTGTCAGTATGTTTAAAAGATCGAATTAAGGTATCTTGTTTGTTCCACAACTCGGATTACGTGGGACCCACATAGTTTCCTAATTAACTGTATGCTGTTGAAGCGCGGGCACTTAAATAAATTTTCTGAACGATTCATGGAATATTTTGTCATACATGGTTTATTTCAACAAGAATGAGCCATTAAAATATAACCAAATTAGACTGTATAGGATATTTGATACTTATAACCATACTTATTATACCCGGTATATGTAAATAAGTTTAGTCCCAACATTGTAACGTTTGAAAATATTGATCGCAGACATAAATGTTTGGAATAGGTGTTCATAAAAAGACCTAATTCGACCATTTCCACATGTCTGTTCGTCTGTGGACACGATAACTCAATAACGAAAAGAGATATCGAACTAAAATTTTGTCTGTGCGTTCTAGAGCTGAAAAGTAAGGTCTAGCTCGGATGGACACAATCAGAACATGTTTGGGCAAAACTGTCCATCTTTGAAACCGTAAGAGATGGAACAAAAATGTGAAGACACAAAATGTTCCTTTTTTAAAAATAAACAACTATTGGTATAAACTTTTTAGCATAAATTCAGGATATACCGGGCATTTAAGCAATTAACTCAGATTGCTGTTATTTTCACTTATTACAATTTCTGTTTTTGAGGAAAGATCGTGATTTCATTATTTTTCAGAAGTAGTCAGACCTCCTATTAAATTATACACTGTACTATTTACTGAAATTGTTTACACGAATACAAATAAAACATTTTACGTATGAAAAAATAGACCAATTTTGATTTAAATATATTTTCTTAAGAAACGGCCTTATCTTCCAAAAAAAAGAAGAAAATTCTTCATTGGGAAAATTTTTGAAATAGCAGAAAAACCATTCTCTGCGGTTTTCCCTAAGGAAACAATTGGTTAGAATGATCAGAGCTACAACATCCACAAATCAGCCAGTCAGTACGCTTTCACACACAGGGAAAATTTGGTTTGTACCAGAAACGACGCCCACATCGGCTGCGATGCAATACAATAAATGATGGTCACCTGCAGCTTCTCAATTCCAATGTTATTTTATGTAAACTTGTACAATGAGTCACTTGTACAATGAGAGTAGTACGCATTTTATAAAATGTTTTAGTTAATTTGTGTATTCAAAAGTTGTTAGTATACGCATATTAAATAACTTTTATCGGAAGCATTTTCTCGATAACTGAATGAATTAGACACAAATAAACTATAAAATAAAATAAAAATCGTTACGCAGGGGCTGCGTCAACTTAGCGAATTTCCTTAGAATACATAAATCACTCTCTAGCGGTCATAATTTTAGTGTGATCAAAATGATATATAATATCTGATATGATTTTCGTATTTGCAAAAATTAAATTTATTAATAGCCAAAATAGAACAATGTATAACGATTATAGTTTATAGTTACTATGGAAACGACAACCAAAATTTTTTACAATAAAATATATTTCATGTATTTGTGTCAAACAAACACAAAATATTAAATATCTCTCTTAGTATTAGAATAATCAAAAAATGTATAATGAGTAAAGTTGTAGAAAATCAAGTTTGCTGCAATTCATAACTTCTCAAACACTAATGTGAACAGAGATCATTTTTCTCAAACTCTAATGTGAACAGAGATATTTAGAATTTTAACTTTCAATCTTTAATATTAGTGTAATAGAAAAATGATAGGAAACAAAATTACAGTAAAACTTAGTACCTACAACTTATCTCATGATAAATTTTTCGATTTTTCAAATATTAAGGGAGATAGTTAAATTTTGTGTTTCTATGATGATATTATTGACAATTTCGCAAGACAAAAATGTAGACGAAGAAATTTTTAACATATGTGATTGGATAAATAATTATTTTGTAACAACCTAACAACTTTAAACAATAAATAAACAATTTTATTCATAGTCTTATTGTTTTTATATGTAAAATATTAAATCTTAAGTTTGTAATTAATTAATGATAAAAAACAATCGGACTTACTCTCTCAACAATCTCAACAATCGGACCACGAATTTCCAAGTTCTATCCTTCTTGCTTTCTTCACTCTCATCACAGAGTTAAAATTTCTAATATACTAGACTTTGCCAGCGGCATCACCGCGTGACATGTAACTTTCCTGGGATAAAAGTATCCTATGTGTTAATTATACCCTAAATTAACACATAGGATACTTTTATCCCAGGAGAGTCACATTCACAGTTTTGAAGCTACCTTCTTCAAAAGCTAGATTTCTACCTTCTTCAAAGCTAGATTTCTTCAAAATCTGTTAAGTAGTTTTTGCGTGAAAGAGTAACAAACATTCATCCATTCATCCTCACACACTTTCGCGTTTCTTATATTAGTAAGATGGCAACTAGAGGGGCGCTGATGAGGTGCTAGCCTAGGGCGCTGTGGACATTTGATCTGCCTCTGGGTTTATCGGTGTGTGTAGAGGTAGAGGTAGATTGTAAAGGCTGCCCTGGACGGGCAACACTTCGACCATAAGCTCCATTGTGATGCCTTAGGATGTGAGGATGTGAGTGGAGTGGAAGGAATTTGTGAGTAGACTAGGAATTGGTTGGATATGCGGCTGCAGCCGACATTCATATGCCGATATTCATCTGGAGTTCGTGAAGGAAACTGCAGAAAACCTTCTCAAGCATAGCCAGTTACTACGTTCTTGTCCATACGCCGACAGTCAATCAACCGCCCCTTTTTTTTTATAATTGACAAACTGCCGATGTCGAGATTCGAACCCATAACCTCCCAGTTTCCAAGTACTGCATACGGCGCAGACATGACGCCTTAGACCGCTCGGCTACTTGGCTGGTCGGTGTGTGTAACGGCCTTTTTACACCGCAACCACTTTTCCCACTTGATTTGTGGCAAAGTCGTTCATTCTTGTTGGAACGAACTATATACAACGTTACCATACACCTAACCCAACAAGCATCTTAGAAATATTTCTCAACATAAAAATGCTACTGGAAGAATGAATGGATACGTTCACTTGATTGATTTTAAATCATAAAAATGTTTATAGCATCTTATAACACATTTTACATAACAAATAGGTAACAGTTAGTGACAGTTTTGTTAAAATTGTGTCCGTTGCACACACACAGGTAGGGATACAGGTAGTATGTACTACATAAGTCGTGTACTTTTTTTCAAAATTGTATAGTCACTTTGTGCATTATCCATTCGGTTTTTGGGAAAATGTTACGAATCAAAGATGTTAGTATATTTATAATGAACAACTTTTGTTCGAAACATTTTTCCAAAAACCGAATGAATAATGCACGAAATGATAATACATTTTTTTGAAAAAAGGACACGACTTTAATGGCTCATAGTACATAATGTAGAAACATCACAGAGTTACACGATGTAAATGAATACTTCTATAATACAAAAATTGAGAATTTATTTATTACAAGTATTTTGTAAACGATATTATTATTTTGAAGTTTTTTGTATACGTGTTATTTGTTTTTGTTTATTTTTTAGCTGTAATATACATTAAGTCCAGTACGAGACGGAACTGATTCCTTGAATAAAACCTATTTTGATAAAATGGAAACCCGACTTCAAAAATAAAATATTCTATAACAAAAAATGCAGTAAAAAGTAAAAAAATAATTGCATATTCTTGTGCCAATTTTAGTTCGCCTAAGCAAAAATTTTTAAATATATATGTACAATTATTGTCATAATGGTACATACTTATATACGTATAATGGCATACGTATAATGGTACATACTTTTTTTTTCCTTTTTTTCCTATTATCAGTTCTAAAACGAACTATAAATAGGTCTACTGGCTAAAAATGGCTTGAACAGTGATCTACCCACTGGCGGTCCCTTAAAAAAAACTATATAGTAAGCTATATACTATTTTACGTGAATCTAAATCTTAGGTCTAACACATTTTGTCTACTCAGTCTGTTCAAACTGTCACTATTGTGTAAAAGATTTATCACTTCAGTATTTGAATGCCTTTCAAGGCGAGTCATGTATCTGATGTCACTGAATCGCGAAATTTCTTCACGCACTGTGGGCACTTGGAGACTACAATGAATGTCATCATTACGCACATACCACGGAGAATCACTAATTGTTCGTAACACTTTCGATTGAAAACGTTGAAATATTTCGATGTTACTGTTGCTAGCAGTTCCTCATAGTTGAATCCCATAGGTTCACACAGGTTTTAATATAGTTTTATACACTAACACTTTATTGTCTAATGATAGCTTTCATTTTTGTCCTATAAGTCAATAATATTTTAAGACATTTAAGTTTAGTTGTTTTCTTTTGGTCCAGATGTGTTCTCGCCATGTAAGTCTTCTATCTAGGTGCAATCCCAAGTATTGAACTTCATTAGTTTGTGGAAAACTGACATTGTTCATGCAAACAACTAGGCAAGTTTCTCTCCGCATGGTAAACGTGACTTGACCGGATTTGGATTCATTAACTTGAATGCGCCATTTTTGTAACCAATGTTGTATTTGAGTTAACGTATTTTGTAGCTTTCTAGAAGCTACATTTTCATTATCGTCAATGGATAAAATGGCAGTATCATCTGCAAATATAGCTGTAATGCTACATACTGAATATTTAACTTAACTATTACAATGATTTTTGTATCACAGTCAGCCGAATAACTAAGAAACTAAATTACAATAATTTGTAAATCCTATCAACTTGATATCGGATTAATTATATTAACTCCATTATATCTTCGTATACGAAACAATACAATTGTTGGACCTAGTGAATCGTTTGAGGTTGAAATAATATATTGTGATATATTGCATCAAATCCTGTTTGAATGATGCTGTTCATCTTTGTCTGAAATTTATCAAAGGGCATGTTTATAATTACAAACGTTTAACAAAACGTCTATAAAATAATTGAGAATTTAGAAATTAAAAATAATACCTATAATCAATACCATTTCAGTTAAATGTTCAAAGGTTTTGAACAGCCAACGGACAGGTAATAATAAATATAAAATATATTTCATTTTTATTAAAATGTATGTTATACTTATTTTATTTTTTTTAGCGATCAGAAATTTTTATTTTTTTAATTGATGAAAATTTGCTATTCATTCAACGGTTAAAGAGCATTATTTATGCGGTCGTCAGATGCCGTTTTCGTCACGCACTCTGTCCATATAAAGTACTTAAACACGTTAGTTGTTACAATTCTTGTTTATTAGGTACTTTACTTATATCAATTTCTCTTTCTGCAATTCTGATATTCCGGTTATTTATTTTACAAACTAATGGCTATTTTATGATATAGCTGGCTTTTACCTCGGTTTTTATTTGATAATATACATACGCATAATCAAATTTTCAAACGAGAAATCCATATTTAGGCGCGTGAATATAAAAAAAACTCTTGTAGGCGCGTTGAAATCATTTGAAGCAGGGATGTGTAAAATTCCTTTTTAATAACATTTAAAATGGAAATGTTCTTTCAAATAAATTTAAAATGCTTAATGATTTTTGGTTTTAGGAATGTGTTTAAAATGCAAAATATAAAAAAATATTTTTAAATTACAATCCAAATGTTTTGCCGAAATTTTATATTTAGAGATATAATTTATTTGTTACTTATTTAATGCATATCGTCGGTGAAACCCGAAAATTTAGAATATCTGGTGGTAAAAATTGGTAGTTTTTGTCTTAGAAAACCATATAACATTTGTAAAACGAAAAAAATAAATAGCTAACAGCTTATTCGTAGGTGGTAAATTTCGTAGCTCTTATAGAACCTTACGAGTGGTGAACTGCACAAGTAGTATGGTAAGTAATATAGCCACTAGATTAAAACAGTTTTTTCTCTTTCTTGTAAAATTTTGAAATTTGGAGAAATTTTAAATTTATAATCTGAAAATTTTTAAAATTTTCCTTTCCAAATAATCAGTATTTTATAGTTATTAATCTCACAGTTTTATTACCTTCAATTCCGTCATTTAAGTCTTTTCTGATAAGTTTTTGCTAAAAATACTATATATAATATGCACACACGCGAGTCCCACTTAATACAATATCCAATGTACAATATCACAATGTACAATATCAAACATAAGAAAAGGTTGATTTATAGTTACGCTTGATAAATTAGAACTATTATTTTGTGCACTATCATCTACAATACAAGCTTAATGACAGAACCCATCGTAACCTCGCAACAATTTAAAAGAAACAAATAATTGTACTCGTTATTTCGCTGTGAATTAGTGAAATTATCAAAAATCATTTTAAAATGACGAAATACATCTGTTTTAAATGTAAAATGGAAATTATTTTCCAAAATATACAAAAAATGTTAAATGCTATTTACATTTTAAATATCTAGTTAAATTGGAACGGTTTCAAATATTACCCACCCCTGATTTGGAGTTAATTTTAACCTAAATTTTATCATGCACATAATATACTAACACAAAAAACATTGTCTGAATGGGTGGGTTACCGTTTCAGTGTCCATATTCTATAGAAATGGATATGACTTCTAGTCTAATACATCAATTTTGTTTTATAATATTTTTCAAATGATTAAACAGAAGATGATATTTGTTTTTACGAAAATATAATTTATATACATGTGTTTAAATATAGTCCAGGGCAAGATTGCGCTAGCGCATAGAATATCATTCGTGTAAAAACTTGACTCATTTGTTATTACCAGTGTCAAACTTACCACACCGTACGTGTAGTTTACATCTTCGCATAGCAAATCTCCCACGAGTATGAGAGAGTACATATGTATATATTAAGAAATATGTATGAGAAGGAGGTCTTATAGGTTTGTTTTGTTACTGTTGTGTTGTATGTGCCTGTATAAATTTTAGAGAGTGTGGATTTTTTGTTGAATACAAATATTATTAATTGTTTTGATAATATGCAATCATTACTATGTGAATGCTTTTGGAAAATACGTGTTTGTGTATTTTATTTATTGGTATTATTACAACAATGGGTTATTATTACACAAAAGAAGAAAAAGTGCAAATTGTTAAATGATACTTTTCCGGACATTCCGCACAGAAATGTGTCAATTTATTTATTGTGGCACTGTTTTGAAAAATATGCTTGTTTATCAAACCTATAAGACCTCCTTCTCATACACATTGCTTAATGTATATATATGTACTCTCTCATACTCGTGGGAGATCTGCTATGCGAAGATGTAAACTAAACGTACGGTATAGTTAGGGTGACGTTTTCCACCCGAGCCTGAACCTGTGCGGGCCTACCTAAGGATTATTATCTATACGCAAAAAAGTTCATACACGGAGAGAAATGAAACATAAAAATTAGTTAAAGTATTTCTTAATCCGTATAAGAGCTTTTCCATTAATAATATTTATTTTCAATAAAAGTTTAAATATTTGAGATGCATAGCTGTTCCAACCCATATAAATTCGTATTTGATTATTTGCGACAAATTTGCTTGTCAGATTTATACTAGAGATTTATTTGTTGGTGTTTATTATAGTTGTCGTGTCATGTCATAGAGATTTATAGTTCCCGGTACCTACGTTAATTGAGTGTACTTACAATTAATTTGTAAAGCAAGTTATAAATGTCTTTTAATTAAGTAAAAGTTTGGCGCAACTCACTCGATTGACCAACGTTCGTTTCTCCATGAAATTATAAGGCGAGGCGAGGCTAGCCAACATTCTGCCTCGGCCGAGGCCAAGGCTGCGAGGTTGATATTTAAAAAAGCGAGGCGAGGTGATACCAAAACCTCGCCTCGCCTCGTGAAACACTACAACCAAATCATTTATAGTTGTTTACGACAAATTATTTTTATCTTCTCTCTGTTCACAAGTTACTTTACACTCTGTATATGAAAACAGATGTATGCTATAATACATAATTGAAAAACTACAAGAATATACTCACTGTTATGGAACATTCTAACAGATAGTTGGATCATAATTTTTATTATACAACGATGATTTTCCACGGATGCTGAAAATTATTGTAATTTTTATATGGAAAATAACTGTAAATTTTTTTAAGTAAATCATCATTCCTACAAGTTTTATTTTCATTTGAATCAAGAAAATGGTGTTTATTGAACATAACAAGCAGTCTATTCCAAACACACGAAGAAAGCAAATTTTTAGACTATCTTGCTATCTATAGATATTGAAAGAGAGTACTATCGTCTGTCTCCGAATATTTATTGAAAATCAGGATTCAAATTTTCCTCTCGTTTCGTTTCTCTCGACTTCGCGGCATCACTACTTTCAATAGAATTTTTGTTTTCAAAAATGGCGATTTGCATTATTTTTAACTATAACTTTAAAAAATAGTTTAAGGATGTACTAGCGCTGATGTATAGTTAATTTATAAGATTCTTCAAAATCTTAATAATAATAAGAATAATAATAAGAATAATAATGGGGTTGAACTTCCGTTTTTGAGACATGACGATCTATAACAGAGGCCACCCACATCATTATGTGAGTGGCCATATATTTTTATAATGTGAGTGAAGCATCAGGAATTCGTTTGCAGACTAGAAATGGTAGGTTGTGCGGCTGCACCCGACTTTGATAGGAACTATGCCGATATTCATCTGGCATGACGTTTATTTTTCAAGATATAATCAATTAAACATTGATAAATCTACCAATCACACAGAGCGCATAGTGTAAGGAGGCGTGGCCTCAACAGTATGCGGGATATTTTACCTTTTAAACGCTCGCAGACGATATGAGGCCCCATCTACGTACACTATGCGCTCTGTGATTGGTTAAATTAATCAATGTTTAATTGATTATATCTTATAGCTCTACACCGTGGTATAGTTTTCTTCAATGAATTTCAGAACACTCTGTATAAACAGCTTCACGTAAACATTAATTTTTATGATAAGTTGTCTGAAATTGATACAAATGAGTTAACAAATCAACCAAAGTCCGAGTGGCTTAGTTGTCTGAGCCGTTCTGCTCCTCGGACCTTGGAGGTTGCTACTTCGATTCCCGGCGGCGGCAGTTTTGTCAATTAAATTAATTTAATAAAAAAAAATGGCCCAATAACGAATGTAACCGGCTATGCTTGTGAAGGTTTTCGGCAGTTTCCTTTCACAACTCCAGATGAATATCGGCATAGTTCCTATAAAAGTCGGCTGCCGTCGCACAACCTAATAATTCTTAGTCCACATACAAATTCCTTGTCGTTTAGGGGTCGATAAAAAAAGTCTAGAAAGGTCTACTAGCCAGGCTTCGACCTCCCCTCCATTACTACTGCTACTGCTTTATCCCAACGATTTAGAAGATACATTAGGTAATGAATGTATTCACTTACATTATCAACTCAAAGTTTTATCACAGCATAATGAAAATATACACTCTGCACTAAATTTATGCAATATTTTACATTCACGTAATCTTTGCGATGTTTACCCTAATGCAGATATTGTTTAATGCATTTATTTAAGTATTCTAGCAAAAAATTTGTTTAGAAGAAAGGTCTTTTCCATCCTTAAAAGAGTGAAATGCTATTTGCGAGCAAATACGGGTCAGAACGCACTTAATTCACTTGCATTGTTGTCTATTGTAAGAAAATTAATGCAAGAAATTAAGTATGAGGATATAATCGATGTTTTTGCGTGAGGTAAAGCTATAATAAAGAGGTCAATGTAATATGTTTTAAATCATAAAAAATGTATTTATTGTTTAATCTTAAGAAATTTATTATTACGTTTATAAATAAACCACAAAATATAATAATTTTAATATTTATAAATTGAATGTTTTATTTAAGGTTTCTGCACGAGAATTCTCGAAAAATTTGTCTTTAGTCGAGACGGGAAAAAAAACTCAACGCCTCGAGAACTCGAGAAACCAAGATAATGAAGAGGACCTGACTGAATTATTTGAGCTTCAACTAAAAAAGGCCATTAAGACAGCTGAAACTTTAGACAAAACCAGTCACAATCACATAACTAGAAATTTAATATAAAAAAAATTTCAGTTATTTGAGTCTACTGGGCAACGAACGCCTACTCTTGGAAAAATGTTCAAAGCTGTAATGACTATTAAGCCAACATCGACGGAGAATGAGCGTGTTTTCTCGGGAAACATTGTCAGTAAAATAAGAAACCGCCTATCAGATGATGATGTTAATGCTCTGGTATTTCTGAAAGCCTATTTTATAAGGAAAAAGCGTTAAATAAAAATTTGATTTCTTTGTTGATTATTTTGCGGGTTACTGGTTCAGTTTTAGTTGGCATACTATGTTCAAAATTAACAAAAAATAGTATTGAAAGTTAATTATAATTTGTTTAATCGAAAGACTGTGATGTTATTAACATAATAGTTTATAAATATAAAAGGAATTTTTAGTTGATAGCTAAATGTTTGTTTTGTTAAACAAGTTTTCATAGTTATCTAAAATATGTACTAGTAATTTTGTTGATTTAATTTTACTAATTATTTTTTATTTAATTCAAGACTGTTGTTCATTTTGGAACTGGTAGGGACCCAATAATTATAAAAAAAGTTAAGCACTACCCTACTCTTTACTTTTTATACAGACCAGCCGAGTATAGTTTGATTAATTTATTGTTTGTTGTCGATTTGTTAATTAAGTACAATTTATGGTAACTAAAAGTTGGATTTAATTGATGTAATGTATCAGTTTAATTTGTAATAAAGCAAAAATTTGGAAATATCATTGTGTTTTATTAAAAATTTCAAAATTTCTCGAGATACTCGAGAATTCCTGATGAAAATTGTCGTGCCTCGAGAAATAAAAAAAGTCGAGAAACCAGAAACCCTAGTTTTATTATAATAATCACTACCAAAAAGCAAAAAGGGTGCCATATCGGACGGAACCGAAACTAGGGCGGCATGGATCCTAAATCCGCCACTGAATATTGCTACCTACTATATTGGTCTGTATATATAGAGATAAAAAACTTGACAAACCAATAATTTTTTTAAAACCAAAAATCAACAAAAAAATTCCTATTTTTACCACTTTGTGGTCAACGCCATTTAAAACAAATAAACAAAAAAAATCCTAGATACAGTTCGAAATTCAACAATAATAGATAGAAGACCTTCCTGGAAAATATAATTATATAACAAAACACAATGCTACCAAAACTGATAGGATGAAAAAATTCTTGAAAAAATATCTAAAAATGGAACCTCACATACATAAATACATACATAAAACCATTCCATTCAATTCAAATAGATATGAACTACAAGATTGCTTGTTGTCGGTAGACATTCAGAATGTCTGTTTTTAAGAATACAAATAATCACAATTTGATTAAAGGTGGATTCACAATCCATCATATTCAACTATTGAGAGACAATCAAATCTACTCATGTTGTAAACAAAATCACAGACTTACTTACGCAGCCATTGCATCGTTTATAATAATATTCGTATCATTTGCATAAAACATTATTATTATTGCAATATTTTTATACCTTGTGTATATACAATAATCAAAGCTGTTTGAACGTACACCAGCAGAATGGAATAAGACAGTAATAATTGGATGTAAAAAATATCGGTAAACCATAAACAATTGCTAGAATTAAATTAAAATGTAATGAACTGTATATGCGTGTTAGGGGAACATATTTCAAAGTAGAAGGGCAACTTATTTCAACTAAATTTAAAATATGACCATTACTTGGAGGTGAACATTTATAGACATTTCATCTCATAATCTTATAAACTAAAAAAGAATGAAAATATTTCTCTGTAATTACATTTCAAATTTTGTCCTAATTCCTAGAAGATTTGTTTTTATTTTATAAATACGTATTTTGACTACAATGTAGTCATCATCAGTAGAAATTAGCTAATCGTATATGAAATTAGCTAATCCTGCGATATGGATTCAGAGATATGTTGCTTGTTGCTAATTTGGCGCGTGTCTCACAATAACATTGAAAAATTTCCATCTTTTATACGGTTTGACTAAGGGTATGATTTGACCTGAGGTTTATTCGAGTTGATTACACCTATTTATTGACGGTATCCTTTGGTGGCTATGTGGCGTTTGTTTTGTCACTAAAGTGAGGGTATCAAAGCTAACCTTGATATTCAGGTATTAGATATTTTTTGAAAATGGTTTAATTTTATTAAATCAGAATTTGGAATTGGAATTTTCCCTAATATTCGATTTGTCTAATATGAAGAGCTATTAATTAATATTTTGTGTTTTCGTCTTTCCACGTGTTAACAAACTTGGTTTTGCAAATACGAAAAGCATATCAGATACGATAGTTCATCAGACTAAAATTGTGATCGCTAGAGAGTGATTTTAGTATTCTAAGGAAATTCGCTAAGTTGACGCAGCTCCTGCTCAACGAATTTTTTTAAATATATTTCTTTATTTATTACTATATGATTCACAGAAATTACTTAAATAAATTACGTACCCTTTGTGTATACAGAAACAATTAATTAATTAACTTAAATATTTATTTTAAAAAGTCTATAGCACTTCTGGAATCATAAAGAACATTTTAAAAACCGTTTTATTAAATTATTATTATTAAATATGTATTGACATAAATCAATTCGAAAAAACATACATTTTTAGCTTACAAGAAAAAAAAAACAATTTAGTACATAAACAAAAAACATAATTAAAAAAAAAAGCAGATACAAAACACTTCAAAGCATCATTTAATTTACAAACATTCAAAATTTAACTAAATCTGGTAAAAATGTGTATAAATAAAATAAGTGTACAAAGGGAAAAAATATAAAAAATAAAAACGTTATATTCTTTTGAGGAAACATGGAACAATTTAGTGCAAATGAACCATCCTCATAAATATAATTTTATTGCAAGCTCTTCAAGTACTTCTTTCACAAACCTTTTTCTAGAATTATAAACAATATTTAACAATTGCCTTTCACTCAGTACTTCATTGAATCTTACTGTCATTCCCTCATTCAAGCAAATTATTTGCAACCCTTTGTTACTATTTATAATCCGATTATGGTAATTGATGGCTTTCTGCAGGCAATGACATTCAACGCTTCTGGTTCCTAACTCTAAATTGATTGCTGAATTAGGAATGGATCTTGATACACATAATATTTCTTTCAGGAAGTTATGCATGACATTATTTATAGTTCTGAAGTTATCTTTGGTATTATTTCTATTGACAACCCATATTTCACAGCCATACGTTAAAACTGGTAATACCAGAGCGTTGCATAGTTTTGTTATTAAATTAAATTGAAACCTTTTTGACTTGTGACGGCCAGTATTTGAGCGCTTCATGTATGCGATTGTCACAATTGTTACGTTATATTCATATTACATCCAATACTATTATTGTCTAATATTGATTAAGAACAGTATATATTAATGATGTACGAGCGCTGATTTTTAGTCCATTCATTAAAATCCACAATAATCTTAATAATTTCTTGTCGTAAGTTTAAATTAATATTGAATTTAGTCCCGTAATACAGGGCATAACAAAAAAGATATTTTTAAAAAAATTCTGATATTTCTGGTAGTTAAGCTACCGCCGACAAAACTTTATTGGATCAATCTCTTTATTAATATTTCTATTTTCTATTGCGTAGTTTTTTTTTATACGTCTTATTTTATTCCAAGTGAAAATTATAAAAATATGGGTTTCTCCATAAGAGCAATGCATTAAAACTCGAACTTTAATATTAAATAATTAATACAATACCCCCCGTAACCCACCCCTGAAACTTTTATAATTGATTTATATGCACTTCAACTACTTGTAAATAAAAAATCTAGCCTTAATCTTTTTGAAGCTTTAGTGCTCGTACATTCTTTACTACCTTCAAAATTTATAAAACTTGAACAAAATGTCATGAGGAACACTATTTAAGAAGTTTTATCAAAATCCGTCAAATTGATTTTAAGTTAGATCAGAACAAACATACATATAAAAAGATAGGTCTACATGGGCGACACAAAAAATTACACAGGGTATATAAATAATTGACTAAAGTCAATTGTTATCCTCAACTTGTTTTTTTTTTTTTGTATTAATCGAATCAAATAATACAACATGATGATAAGAATCTTTTTATCCGATGCGCGCGATTACCATATATTTAAATTATTTGTGGTAACTGAACGGAGAAAAAAAATTCCAAGCACAAAGAGAAGAAACTAGAAAACATTTTGAAGAAAGCGTAAATTTGGAAGCACGGGTTTATGGTTAGTAGTAATGGTAAGTGTATCGTAATTATTTATGGGCTTGGTAGAGACATTTTGAACAATCAACAATCATTTTGAATAATTTAAAAATGAACGTTTATTAATACCCAAACATAACACATTTTTAGGTAAAGTGAAAGTTTCTGCCTTCTTCATTAAAAATTATAGATCCAAATATATCAAAGAGGTATGGAAAAGAGCAAGTTCATTATTAAATTAGGCGAAAACAAAAATAAAATCATGAAGTAAGTATAGTTAAGTAGTTATAGTTAAGTATAGTTAACCAGCCAAGTAGCCGCGTTTGTTAAGACGTTGTGTATACATGGAACTGGGAGGTTATGGGTTCGAATCCCGACATCGGCAGTTTGCTGAAAACCTTTTCAAGCCTAGCCGGTTACTTCGTTTTTGTCCATACGCCAACACTTTAGTCAATTAAAAGCTCCCCTTTTTTTGTCTTAATAATTGACAAACTGCCGATGTCCGGATTCGAACTTATAGCCTCCTAGTTCCAAGTAGACATAACGTCACTTTGACGGTCAATCAAATAAATAAATATATTTATATTAAGTTAAGTTAATTAATATATTTATATTATATTAAGTTAATGTTGAAATCTAAGAATTCACAGATTTATATGTGACTGTTCCGAGGAACCAAATTTTCGGTGTTCCATCCTTTGAAGTTTAAAACTGGTTTATTACCTCAAATATTTTGTAAGGTATACTTTTAAAAATACCTGTACTAACGTTTACTATACCATAACTGTCTTTACATATTTGTTCTATCTCTTGCGGTTAGTCTCTTGCTATCTTTTGCAGTCCAAGTGGCCGAGTGGTCTAAGGCGTTATGTCTGCGCAGTATGCCTACTTGGTAACTGGGAGGTTATGGGTTCCAATCCCAACATCGGCAGTTTGCCAATTATTAAGAAAAAAAAGGGCGGTTAATTAACTAAACTGTCGGCGTATGGACAAGAACGAAGTAACCGGCAATGCTTGAGAAGGTTTTCTGCAGTTTTCTTCACGAACTCCAGATGGATATCGGTATAGTTCCTATCAAAGTCGGCTGCAGCCGCACATCCTACAAGTACCTAGTCTACACACAAAAATTATTTCCACTCCACTCACATCCTCACATCCTTAGGCATCACAATGGACCTTATGGTCGAAGTGTAGCCCGTCCAGGGCAGCCTCTACAATCTATCTATCTATCGCTTACGGTTCCCAGGTTGAAACAGGGTCTGATTTTGCCCATTCACGAACTTGACCTTACTTTATAACTGTAGAACACACAGAATTTCAGCTCTTTATCTCTTTTCGTTTTCGAGTAATTGTGGTCACGGACAAACGGACGAACGCACAGATGCGAATATGGCCGAATTAGGTCATTTAATGAACACCCATGCCAAACATTATTTTCAAGTCGGGACTAAACTTAATACAACTTGTATAACGGATATTTAAAAATATAAAGGGCACGGAAAAAACAAAATTTCCCTTAAATAAAATTAAAGCAAGTGCTGTCAAGCATTCGAATATAATTAGTCCGAAGATCAATTGATAGTATTAAAGTGTACGTATTTGGACTTACAGAAGAGATAACTGACCCAAAGTGAACAAACCTTTCTCTTACATAGAAATTTAACCGTTTAATTATGCATCAGTACAATTACTTTCATAAACGTATACTGTCGTTAAGTATACTATGGTTAAAGATTTAAAATTTACTTTTGAAATGAATTAACTTGAGAAGTGATTTGAATGACTTTTATACATTTTTTATATTTAATAGCTTAATAATAACTATTCGCCACATTTAATTATCATAAATTAATGTTAATACAAAGAAAATTATATATGTATTTAAAATTTGTCACAGTTTAATTTATTAAATAATGAACGATGAATTGTTCTCAATTGTTTAACAAGTTTATGGACAGGTTAGTTAAAACCATTTGTTAGTGTTTAACAATGGATCACTTGACAAATTTTATTATTTATATCCTCTTTGAAATCAACTCATAGTTAAAATGTGTTATTTAACTACTTTTTTTTAAATGTTATATTTTCATTTATATTTAAATTATTTGTATAGGTGTTAAAAAAATGTTTCAATTGCTCTACTTCAGTCTGTGTGTCTATCCGTCAAAAGCGACAAGAGATATCCAGTGAAATTTAATGAGTGTGTTCTAGACCAGGGATGATGCGGATGCGAAATTTTTTACCCCCGCGAATGCGGATTTATATGTCAAGTTTTTTTTAAAGAGATATTTCTAATAATCTTTATATTATAATCAAATTAATAGTTTAACTGCTCCGGGCGCATCAACTTTAGATGATTCCTCAAAGACGTGGTTGCACGGCCCTTGCGAAAATTATTGTTTATTTTATTATGTCGTGAGATATTTTATTGTATATTTTATTATGTCTTATTTATTTTAAAATAAGACTCAATTACACTTTGCGTCGGTGGTGGCATTGTTGATTCACTTGTCAAATAGATTATCTTGTTGCATCATATCCTCTGATCGATCCTTCCAAGTCATACAAAGAGAAACGCGATCCAGTCTTCATCATATAGAAGCTGAGGTACCTCAAGGATCGGTTCTTGGGCTGGTACTATATAATGTATTTACATCTGACTTATCTGTAAACAGTGACATCACCGTGGCAACGTATGCCGATGATATAACCTACTTGTCCATCGACAAAGATCCAGCTACTGCCAGCCGCAAAGTCCAAGTGCAACTAGACGCGATCCACAAATGGCTGCGCAAGTGGCATTCACCCTTCGGAGAGAAAACTGTCCTCCTGTAACACTTGTTGATGACATCTTACCACACTCAGACTGTGTGAAATACCTTGGCTTCCATCTTGATAGGCGCCTCACATGGAAACATCATTTAAAACAAAAGAGAGACCAAGTCAACCACCAGTTTCGTAATATGTACTGGCTTATGGGAAGAAACTCTACTGTCGATAGACAACCAACTTCTTATATACAACTCGGTATTAAAACCAGTTTGGACCTATAGAATCCAGCTATGGGGTGTTGCAAGTAAAAGTAACATACTCTGTCTGCAACGAGTACAAAACTGCATCATGAGGGCAATAGTTAACGCTCCTTGGTTCACAAGAAATGATGAAATTCATGAATATCTCATCGTGCCGACAGTTACATCTGAAATCGAGCGGTACAGGAAACAACACAAAGAGCGGCTAGCTTTACACCAAAATCTACTCGTAGCTGTTTTGTTGGACCCGTCTGCGGTGGTCAAGAGAGTTAGAAGGAGACCTTATTTGATTTGCAAGGGCGGCGCTGGCCACCCTACCATAAAATCCATATTATCCCACAACAAATTCGCTTAAAATAAAGATTATCTAAAGAGAAACACTAAAAAAAATAATGTATATTGTTGAAATAAATAAAAAACCACACATATAATAATACGTCTAAACACGTTGTGATTTTATTAATTTAATTAAATACTGATATGAAAAAATTAACTCGTCAACCAGGAATCGAACCTCGGGCCTCTAGTCGAGTATGCTTCCGCTACACCAAAGACGATGAGTTGTGATTTATTTACAATCAGAAATGCTAAAAAAAACAAGCGACATCCGCAAAAAGCGTTGATAATGGCGGATGCGAATGCTAAAATTAAAGCGGAAGTAACTATTGCGATGCGGATGTGCAGACCTAAAAAATAACTTCGCGTACAAGAATCGGTCCTTGCATCTCTCTAGGAAAATATAATTTTTTTAAAGTTCGTTCAAACAAAAAATTGTTGTTTGAAACTGGTTCTCTTAAAATCATTAATTTTGCACATAATTTCAGCTTAAATATATATAATTAAATGTTCATCGATCCTACCTAATAGATGTTAAAAATAATCATCGTTAAAATTTATATATATATATATATATATATATATATATATATATATATATATAACATACGGTCACAGTTTTAATCCGATTGGAATGAAATTTGGTATTTGAAGTGCTTTTGATATTTGAAAAGTCAAGTTCGTTAATGGGTAAAATCAGACATGGGAAAAGGAGATTCAGAGGGAAGGGGAAACACAAAATTTGGCATATTTCCCTTAATATTGGAAAAATTAAAGAAGAAACTAGAAGTTAAGTTGTAGAAACGTAATTTTACTATAATTTTGTTTCTTATCACTTTTTCTGTTACACTAATATTTACATATTTACAATTTAAGATTGAAAGTTAAAATCCGAAATATCTCTGTACTTATTAGAGTTTGAGAAAAATGATTATATACGCTGGGGGCATAGAGAAAGAAGAAAATACAAAATATAAACTTTTCCACTTGGCCTATGCCATTAATTAATAAAATTGGCCTTGCAAATTCATTTTGATCAGACTAAAACTATAACTAAGGCAGCTCCTGCGTAACGAATTTTTTTATACATATGGTATCGATTTAGAATAAAATATTAACTTGGAAACAGTCATATCCTACTAACGTCATATGTAATCATTCGATTAATTTTCTAATAAAACTAACTAGAGGAGAAAATTTATAGCAGGAAATATATACCAATGTACCTTGCGGTGATTATTTGAAAGTTTAGAATAATTTCATAAAATAAATACATCTACATATTGCAAAAGTGAGATGACATCAATTTTTTTTCCATAAATTAACATCGTAAATTCTACATCATTTGTGTCACATGATGATTTAGTATGCTAATTTCGATCAAATATTGAAATGAATTTAGAAATATTGATAGAAAAGTTTTCATCATTGTTTGTCTTAAAGAACGTACGGCATTCATAAGAATAATATTTCGAATATTTTCTAATAAATCAAAGAAATAAAACATATTTGTAGAAATAGTTTCATTAGGTTGTGTTTCAATGTAGCCTAATTTAAAATTTGTTATTTCCCAGTGGAGGTTCAACTGGGACCAACGTCCCAATAATGTTCTCCCCAAAAACATATATTATTTATTCGTGTAGCCAAACTGAGTTTGTAAGTTCAAGGAGTTAATGTGCGTCTAGCAGAGTTTTTCAATGTGAACTACATTAAAGGTTTAAACGACTTGATCTCCAATGGGTATGCTGTATTTTTATAAATATGTGTCGATGTGTCTGACAAACACCACTCCCTCAATGGGAACTATATTGAAGACCCTGCTTTGGGACTGATGTGACAAGAGTGTAACATTGTTTTGACGCATAGCTCTCATATCTTCCAGGTCAGCGTCACAGAGCCATTTTGTTAAGAGGAGCTGGACTGATCTTAGATAGATAGATTGCAGCGGCTGTCCTAGACGGGACACACTTCGACCATAAGGTCCATTGCGATGTCTAATGATGTGAGTGGAGTGAAAGGAGTTTTGTGTGTAGACTAGGAATTGGTAGGTTGTGCGGTTGCAGCCAACTTTGATAGAAACTATCCCGATAATCTGGAGTTCGTGATGGAAACTGCAGTATACATTCACAAGCATAGCCGTTTACTTCGTTCTTGTCCATGTGCCGACAGTTTAGTTAATTAATCGCGTTTTTTTTTTTAAATAATTGACAAACTGTCGATGTCGGGATTCGAACCCATAACCTTTCAGTCCCAAGTAGGCAAAGCTCGTTAGACTGCTTGGCTACTTGGATGATCTTACTAAAGAAACAGAGACTTAACTTAACTTGTTGTGCTGCTTATATTTTATGAAGTGTCACGAGCTGAGATGATTTAGAAATGATTAACTAATGCAAAAAGGGACGTTTGAGACTTTTCTTCCGTGTCGAATATATTTTAATGTTGCACTGTAGAAAGAAAACTTCATCTAGAAGGTGATGTCCATTATGCAAAGGTGAAGCTTCTTTGAATATCTAACTGTCTTCTGTTTGTCAAAACAACGAAGAATGTTTCCCGGTCATTTGGTTTCCAGATTTAGGTGTATCGGCAACTTATTTAGTGTCACCCTGTATACTTTATTGCTTTATCTGAACATTGAAGAACACTTCATTGATCAAAATTTTGTGGATTTATTTCGAGATCACATTTATTCGTTACGAAACTGCAATCCATTATAAATACATATCGTAATTTCAAACAGAAAATTTATTTTGAAACGAAAGAAAGAAAAAAATCAAAAATAATTTTTGAATTCAAAAAATTGATCAAATAAAAACACATGTCTTAAATAAAAATTGTGTGAATCCAGCGGTAATATAATTGATGTTTGCATTGGTTTAGAGGTCCGAAGATGGACAGGTGGACAAGTGACGAATGTCAGACACATTGCTGCGACAAACCATAACAAGGCCGCGTCGGCTGCCCCAAACATCATCAAGCGCAAACGTTAGTCTGATTGATGGCTACAACTGTATACAGTCACTTGTATCTTAATTACATTGATTCAACACAATCAAAAATGTTAAAGCATCTTTTTTTGTTACACCCTCTCCGGTTAAACAATTATGTAGATACTTTCACGGTTTTTTATTTAATTTAAATCGTTATTAGTTGATAAATTTTTTTCAATTAAATACTTAAAGCTATAAATAATCAAACAGAGAAGAGTTATTTTTAGAAATAACATTGTTTTGGTTTTGTTATAAATTTAGAAACTGTTTATTTTTTAAGGTTGTTCGAGCACTAAATGCAGATAAAAACATTTTGATATGTTAGTGAATTTTTGATATGTTATTAGTACGTTTGATATGTTATTAGATGCCATATAACGCTAAGATAATTAATTTAAAATGTTAATAGATTAGTAAACATGTGCTTTTTTTTCGAATTCCACTTCACCTTCTCAGAAAATTATGAACAAGGTGTCATTCGATTCGTAATAACATCTAGAAAGTTTTTGAAAAAGTGCAAGTCCCGCATTAAAAAATTGCAAAGGTACAAACAATTAAGTAAAAGAAAAAGGGGGTTTCGTTTTTTGCAAATATCTCAAAAACTATTATAGATATCGGAAATCGAAAAAAAGATTCTTAAAGTGCAGAAAATTTCCTAAAAAAAGTCTCACCTCCCGGAACTGTACCACTAATATTTATAAATACGGAAAAATACAAAATATTAATAAAGTATTGCGACTTTAAAATTTAAATATCTTTCTAGCTATTAAAGATACGACAAGACCACTTCAAGTCTTTTTTTGTTTTCCATTAACAAATGAACAAATTGAGCTTTTAAACGAAGCTCTAACTTAAATTTATAATAAATTACGAATGAAAATAATGGATCATTACTTCATTTTTGTGTTGAATTTTTTAAATAAAATGAATGGTTGTTTATTGTGTACGAATCGAATAACCTTTAGTGCATAGTATTTATCTGATCCAACATATTTTAAAATTTCATTACAAATTTGTATACAAATACTGTTGCATTTTTTTTTAAATTTTTGATCGAAAAGTAAATTCTTGAATTTTTAATTTGGTTTCCTGAAAAAAGATGTACGTGAAATTGTTTATCGCTTTACAAAATTAAACACTTCGTGCTTCAGGGAAATTTTTTAGTTTTATTCTTATAGAAGCTTTCATAAAAAATAATTGCAGTCGTTTTAAGGATATTGGGATATTGAAAATTGTGCTCAATGAAAATTAGTTTGAAAATTATTATGAGTTATATGCATGTCATGTTTACACGAACAAAATAGCCAATGTCAATAGTTAGCATGTATATATATATATATATATATATATATATATATATATATATATATATATATATATATATATACATATATATATATATATACAGGCTGAATCGAATCAACCGCATTATAGCACACGCCTCCATTTCTTTCTATGATCCTCCCATTCCCCAATAAAAGCCAATAGAAATCGATAAATTGATCATCTCCCCGAAACAAACAAAGACCACTCGTGATTGGTATGATAAACAGCAAAGCTCCCAAAACAGAGTGCTAGGGGAACATGCAGCAAGTAATAAAAATCTATTATTCTTTTTCCATTAATAAAATAATATTTATGTTCAATTAAAATTTTAGATGAAAAAATAAAAATATTCCCATCACCTACTACATGTTCCCCTATCCCCTATCGAGTTTCATGCACTGGCCTTGTCTCGGTATCTTGGCTCTCGTTAGCCTTCAAAAGGAGTGCTGTGGAAAAAAAAAGAATTTGAATTTTAATAATTTTCTTTTTATTTCCACAACTAATTAATTATTGAGTCTTTTATCTCGTTTTTACACAACAATGTACATCGACTTTACTTGAACAAATTACTTTTAAACTGAATTTACTCGACTGATTAACAATACTGATTTTTAAACTTGCAGTTGCGTTTCAACCATGGTCATATTCAAAAGAGGTCAGAAATTGATAAAATTTATTAAAAGTTATATATGCATGACTGAGGAACGAACCAACGATACCCAGCTTATCTGACTCCGTAACGTACTGGGCCACCGGCTATGTATATTAATAGTACATAATTACCGATTTCAGTTGACACAAATAAATAATTGATTCATAATAGCATATAATAAAGTTATTTACCAAATTATACTTGTATATGTAAACATTATTTAACAAACTTTAATTTCTATTTTTATAAATTGTATTTACTTGAATTTTGATTTAAATTATATTAATATTTGATTGTTTTTTTTTCTCATTGCATTTCTGTATAAAATAAATTATATATGATAATACTTTTTTTCAACTTTTGGTTTAAGAAAAAAATCTTTAATAACTTTTGTTAAAGAAAAAACAAAAGCAGTTATTATTTTCATTTTGCAACTGTAAGTAAAAAAACTCCTTTCTTGAGAAGAAAAAAAAATCTCTTAAATATTTTTCGTAATATTTTTCTATTTTACTTAGAAGTTATTCTTAATAATTTGCATCACCACAGCCTCTATATAACTGGACAGAGTATCCTTATGGACCTAAACGTGAAATTACGTACAAAATCGAAAAAGTAAGAAGACAGCACCACCTTAATTAACCAAGGTACAAAATTTTGCTTCAGTGTACTTGCGTGACTTAAAACTTTATGTGTGTAGTGGAAATAAATATGACAACCGCACATACCTATTGCACATAAAAGCCGCGCAAGTGCACCTTATCATTATTTAATACCTTGGCTACTTGAAGCGACGCTGATTTTACCTTAAATTCTGGCTAGTGGCATAACATGGGATACACTGTCCACTTATACAGAAGTCAATGGTTTCATGTAACTCAATCGTAATACTAGACACCCTGTAAATATAAAACAAATTCGTTGTGTATATTTAAAATTCAACAATGATATTGAGAAGTAAACAATGTGTATAGTTTATAGGTATCGAATACAGACGGCAGCACAGTAGCAGTAGCATGATGATGCAATGTTTCAATAACTTGTATATATATATATATATATATATATATATATATATATGTTGATAACAGAACATGGTCTACATTCAATCATTCAAATATTCAAAACTTCAAAGTGATGTCAAGTACAGTCGTCGTTTTGATCAAATGAAAAATAGCTTATAAATGAATGAAAAATAGCAATGTGTCAGAATGAGTGGCAATATTCTGTATATATGTGTATATTCATAATATTATTAAGTATATTGGTGGCAGGTATATTGTGAAATTAGGTTAGGTTTCTGTGGTTTTTTTTCCTTTCCAGGCTAATACACTCTAGCCCAGTACTAGTATCGGAGGGAAGCTTGGCAAGTTGGCCGGCTTTGCACTTTTTACCGACTCATAACGGGCAAGGAATTAGTATGTAACTAGGTAGGTAGAGTACTTTGGTATACGCACCATTCATATTTTTATACATCTGTGCGTTGTGTTAAAAGTAAATTAAACACTACACGCACTGATAATAAACTCATTATAAATAAGGTATTTAAGTAATTACAACAGATGAGTAGTTATTTTCACTTGTTTGTAATAAATTTTTAAATATAATGTAAATGATAGTGTATAACTTTGATTTAAATGTTTAAATACCTGACACTTTTTTATCATCAGTGGCGATATAAAATATTCGTAACACAATAGGGAATATGCATGAAAATTTTTTTTCACTTGAATTGAAGCATGTTTACTTGACAAATATCAAGGTAAAATTACTTTTTAAATAACTTTAAGAATAAGCGAGATATGAATGATTGAAATTCCCGATTAGACAAAGAGGGTGATAGCCCTCTTGATATGTTATGTGACATCATATTACACTTTCACCATTTAAAATACACGTAAAACTCCGTTTTTAGTATTTTTGCAAGAAAGAGACAGATATATAATCTTTAAAAGCTTAAACCTTCCTTGATATTTGTCGGATTTTAATTTCGTTTTTAATATTATTACAGTATTAACAGTATTTTGAAATCATTTTCATATTCTGAAAATAAATGTGAAAAAAAATGTTCATGCATATTCCCTATTGGTATTGAGTAGTAGACTCTACTTTAGTACTAAATACCGAGTGTATATAAATTTGGGCAATTTTATTACTTTAACTGTGAGCGGTCAAGGTTTGATAATATTTTCAGTGAAATAATCGAACTAGTAAGTCAATATCCACTTCACTACTATTTCTCAGCGTTATAGTCCGAGCAGAACCCAGTCCTACTATACAAGCTTTCAAATTATCTCTTTTTACCGACTCATAACGGACAAGGAATTAGTATGTAACTAGGTAGGTAGTACAACTGCAGCCCACTTTGCTAGGAACTATGCCGATAATCATCTGGAGGAGTTTGTGAAAGAAAACTACAGAAAACCTTTACCAAGCATAGTCAGTTTAGTCAATTAACCGCCATATTAATTAATTTTTAATTTTTTTATTAATTTAATTTTCAAACTGTCAGTGCTTGGAAACGAACCAGCAACCGGGTCCGAGTAGAGCGTCGTTACAAACTGGACCACATGGACTGATCACTCTAGTCCAACAACTGGGTTCAAATAAAAGATCTGGCATGTAATTATTTTTATCTCTTCTATCATGTGTTGAGACCAAGAGAGAAAACAAAATTTTTCTATTCGAAAGACTAAGATTAATTTGTTTTAAACGTAAACATGATTAGTATTACGATATAAACCATGTGCATAGTAATTTGTGCGATTTTCATCTAAAAAAACTTCAAAAACTGGCGAGAATTGTCCCGTTTAAGATAATAGTTACCAAAACTTAAAAATAAAAGTTTAAAAATTTGGTGTTTTTTACAACAGAAAATTTAGCCAAAGTCTTTCGAACTTTTTACTGGTACTCCCCTGCAGAAAATTTGAACCAGTTGTAACTTGGAAGAGCACTGGTCCAGAAATCTGAAAATGTATGAAAGGTAGGTGTTAAAACATGTCAAAATAACATGACTAATATAAATAATATTAAAGAGAACTCTAGGAATTTTCGAATTAAATTTCGATTTTTGACCCAATTTCCTAGATAAAAAATTTTTGTATTCTATAAATACATATTTCGAGTACAAAGTAGTCATCATCAGTATGAATTAGCTAATTGTTATTATTCTCCGAGGAGATGTTACTTGTTGCTAATTTGGTGATTCTTAGAAAGTATAAATTGCGCACATACCAAAAATTTGTATGCACACCGTCACCAAATTAGCAAGAAGTAACATCTCCTCGGAGAATAATTAAAATTAGCTAATTCATACTGATGATGACTACTTTGTATCCCAAATACGTATTTATAAAATGCAAAAATCTTTAATCTAGGAAATTGGGGCGAAAATCGAAATTTAACATGACTACTGTTCAGAACAGCGGATTCGCATCAGCGGATGCGGATGCGCGTATTTGGAGGCTCACATCCGCGGATGCGAGCTAAGAGATAGTAAATTTAGATACATGAATAAAGGAAAAAGATATCAGTCCAAGTGACCGAGCGGTCTAAGGCGTTATGTCTGCGCAGTATGTCTATTTGGAAACTGGGAGGTTATGGGTTCGAATCCTGACATCGGCAGTTTGTCAATTATTAGGGAAAAAAAAAGGACGATTAATTGACTAAACTGTCGGCGTATGCACAAGAACGAAGTAACCGGCTATGATTAAGAAGGTTTTCTGCAGTTTCCTTCACGAACTCCAGATGAATATCGGCATAGTTCCTATCATAGTCGGCTGCAGCCGCATATCCTACCAATTCCAAGTCTATACACAAAAATTCCTTCCGCTCCACTCACATCTCCACATCCTCTACAATCTATCTCTATCTCTAAGGAAAAAGATGATAATAATTTTTAATAATCTTTATATTCTAATCAAATTTTTAGTGTGAAAATTTAAAATTTGATGCATTATATTTGATAAAGAGCAATTTTTTACAGACTTTTCAGTTCCATCCCGTTTCACAGAGGTTCATAGATTAAACCCGCGCAAAATAGGCTAAACTGCTCTGGATGCATCGATTTTAGATGATTCCAGAAAGGCGTCATCTTGTTTCAAAAAGACTAAATCACACTTTGCATCGGTGGTGGTATTGTTGATTCACTCGTTAAACAGATTATTTAGCGAAACACTCAAACAATAATGAAAATTGTTGAAATAAATAAAAAAGCATCCATATAATAACACGTCTAAACACGTTAAAACATGCGTCTAAACAAAACAAGCAAGATTCGCACCCGCAAAAGATCCGTTAAAAGCATTGATTATTGCAGATGAGCATGCGGATGCGGCTGCTTAAGAATGTTCCAGCATACCATCACTTTTCGGCAGAGTTGCTCTTTTTTTTTCACAGACTGAAAATAACGTTTTCAAATAAATCCCGAAGTTTCAGAGTTTTTGACCGTTCATGCCCGCCCAACTTTTATCTGTTGTGTTCGAAAAAATACTCGTCAGAATTAAAAAAAAAAAACTAGGAGAGTAAAGCTAAATATTTAGAACATAATTTTTTTTTTAAATCGTGGGTTACCGTTTTGTTTACGAAATATTAAAGTTTAAAATTATTATTTTTCTTTAAAATAACATTATTTTGTATATATGAACAGTTTATTTGTCTATGTGTTGTATATGTGTGTTTACGCATTTGTGTTATAATAAAATCAAACCTATTTTTTGTCCTGATTATATAGCACAGTGCTGGAACGTCCTTAAATTAAACGCAACAACCCTGGTTCAGGTATAATACTTAAATGTCAAATTAAGTTAACACTAGCTTCGTCCGCAAGTATAGCATAACTGGACAGGCAACTATACTAACAATGGATGGTACAATCACTTAAATGTTCACTGGACAGAAAGTGTTGTTGCCTGTTTATTTTTATAGCGTTTAAAATTAGTATGTAATGTAAATGTTTGTTATATTAAATTATTATTATTTAAATAAATAATAAATATATGTAAAAGATATAATTGATCTTTATTAATTAAAATTGATATTTTTAATTTTATTTTGAAATGTTATTGTTTTAATATGTAAATTACCAAGGTTGTTAACATTCAAAGCAACCGTGATAATAGAGGGAAGTTATAGTTGAAATGCAACAGATAAAAATGAAGAACAAAATTATAATAATAATTTAATGATGAAGCGACACCGCTACTGTAAAAACAGGTACAATTATGTATGACCAATTTTGTCAAAGGCACTTTTAATCTGAAATTTATCGATTGGAAATAGATTGACCATGACTGTAATCATAATTTACACAATAGTTTGCGTCCATAATTCTACTTTCTTATGCTCAATCGAGTTGACTATTCTCTCAATAAATAACAAAGGTATGGTTTGGTTTGTCACATGATTAAATGACACGTCTAGCCACAACAAAAGTCTGAAGTTGATTGAACACAACCGATTCTACAATTTACCCGTCATGACATATTCATATACGTTTGTATGCATTTATTATTACAATGCTACACATCGAAATACAGTGTCATTTTTTATTATCATATATTATAAGTAACTGAATAAAATTACTACAATACTCGATTACAGGTTGATCAGATTTTATTTGTTTATTTATATTTATTTTAAAAAAAAAATAAATTCGTTACGCAGGAGCTGCTTCAACTTAGCGAATTTCCTTAGAATACATAAATCACTCTCTAGCGATCACAATTTTAGGCTGATCAAAATGAAGTGTCGCATATGACTTTAGTATTTGCAAGGCCAATTTTATTTATAAATGACAAACATCAAGGGGAAAGGCGGGCATAAAGAAAGAAGAAAACACAAAACATACAATATCTCTCTTAATATTAGAACAATCGAAAAATGCGTACGGAATAAAGTTGTAGATAATCTAGTTTGCTACAATTCATCACCTTATCATTTTTGCTCAAACTCTAATGTGTACAGAGATATTAAGGAATTTAATTTTCAATCTTAATATTTCTATAAATATTAGTATAACAGAAAAAATGATAAGAAACAAAATGACAGTAAAATTTAGTACCTACAACTTTACTTCTTATAAATTTTCGATTTTTCGAATATTAAGGGAGATATCACAAATTTTGTGTTTCCCCGTTCCTTTAACCCCCTTTCCCCTTGCCCGATTTTACCCATTAACAAACTTGACCTTTTGAATAGCAATAGCGCCTCAAATACCAAATTTCATTCCAATCGGAATAAAACTGTGACCACTAGAGAGTTCACAGACACATACAATTTTAGCGACAGTAATTTTTGACATCTAGTAGGTAGGATCGATGGACATTTGAAGACATTTTACGAAATTCCAACATTGGTACAAAAACAGCAGCTGCATTTCCTTTGGAGGAAATTCGCTAAAAAGGGATATTTTTACTAGAAAAATTGAATGTTATACAAGTATTTTATTCCTTGTCTTTCTCAGTTTATAAAATGCCCAAATAGATACAAAATGGCTTAAGGAACAATCGAAATAGTTTTCAAGTACACGATATAACAAATTAAATAATTTTTTGTATTGCATGGGTCGTTACTTGATGTAAAAATTCATATGTGAGTCATTCCATATGTAATCATCATATCAGCAAAGCTGGCATATTTCAGATTTTGCTGAAATTTATTGGAAATGTTTTTTAGGGCCCCAAAGACGAAAATCTACGGTGATTTTATTTTTGCACACACCACTTCCGGTCCACACAAAATAAAGCAATATCTGCTTGATTAAGGTGAGAAAATAGCACAGGTACCGTAGTAAGATTTTCAACTTACTACGGTACCTGTGCTATTGAATGTAAAGGACTTAATTGTTCTCAGATATCAAGTGCACATATTGTACGAGAATAAAAAATTCAAATCAACTCGATCTGTCCACTCGTCATGAAATAACCATAGCTTGAAATTTTAACATTTTAAGAATTTGTATATTTTAGGCTGTAATTTGGACGTGTGGCAGGAAAAATAAAAGTTTAAAAATTACAGGATACTAAGTTCTGATACCATGAACTTCAAAAAACTGCAAGTACTTTTTGGTTGTTTTCATCTCTTGCGCATGTACAGGGGTTTAAAAAGAAGCAAAAAATACAGTTTGGCTACTTACAACTTTATATTCTTTCAAGTAATACTTTTTGCGTAACTATGTTGGAACCTTTATTATAAAATAATGTCGTATATAATTCTATTTTACGTTAAAAAAACCTTTCTTTTTTTCGATTAGCTGTGCTCTTGTAGTGAGTTCTCGCTGAATCTCTTTAAAGGCACCAACAGAAGTTAGCAAGCATAGCTGGTTCCAATCTTCTCTGATGTTGCCTTTTAAAGAGAAATAACACAAACGCGTGGCATTTTGTATATTTAAGAATAATGTAAATATTTAGACGGATCTTTGTACGCAAAAATATATATTTTTATGACCACCCTCAAAAACAAGGGTTGCGAAGAGTAAATAAAACAATACCCTAGTTATCTCTGAGATGTGATATCAAATGAAATACTATTTTTTTGTATACTACTACGATTCAATATTCGATATCAGAGAGTTAAGATTTTCTATTAGACTTGCTTCAAAATGAAATAGAGATTCCGTATCTCGGCTAGTGGTTCAATTAACAGCCTACAGGCTTTATAATTTCTTATTGGCGTTTGCATGGAAAGTCGGAAGTCTAGATAAGTACGCAATAAAGGAAAAACTATAAAATGAAAATTTCAAATTGAGTATGGAAATTTAAATATTGATAAATTGCTTGTCTAGCTAACAGCTACTGAAATAAGAAGTAAATGTGATTCTCAATTACATTAAAATGATGCAAAAATAGCTCTATTTTGGATAATAGATTATGGAGCTAACCAACCATGGGTCATAATTTTAGTCCAAACATGTAAGCCTCTAAAGGAATCACCAGTCGAGAGTCAGAATCCCTTTCTTTGTGAGACAAGGATAATATAATAATTCAACTCATATATGAACTGCACGGAAATACCGGTAGTCTCTCTACTACTAGCCCTTTGACTGTTACGGGCTACTGAATTTTAAACTCCTCATCTTGGAGGAGGAGTGTAAGCAACTGTTGGTTGAAACTTAAACATCTGATAAAGATTATTAAAATAATCAAAGAGATCTCTAGTTTTTTTTGAAATTACATTTCAAATTTTGCCCCAATTCTTAGAGCATTTGTTTGTATTTTATAAATACGTATTTCGACAACAATGTAGTCATCATCAGTATGAATTAGCTAAATCGGTACAAAACGATACGAAAGTATCTATATATATATACAAATTGAGAAAACAGATAATAAATTAAGGCAATGGTCCAATTCCAAATTCTGATTTAATAAAATTAAACCATTTTCAAAATAAAAATCTAATACCTGAATATCAAAGTTAGCTTCGATACTCTCAATACCCCAAAAGGATACCGTCAATACACAGGTGCGGTTCTTCACACGCCTAATCCGTTAGTCAACTCAAATAATCCTCAGGTCAGATCATACCCTCAGTCAAATCGTATAAAAGGACAGAATTTTTTAATCTCATTGTGACACAGGCACCAAATTAGCAACAAGCAATATATCTATGAATCCATATCCCAGAGATAGTTACGATTAGCTAATTGGTACTTATGATGACTACATATTAGTCGAAATACGTATTTATAAAATACAAACAAATGTTCTAGGAATAGGGGCAAAATTTGAAATATAACTACACGCACTGATAATAAACTCAGTATAAATAGGGTATTTAAGTAATTACAACAGGTGAATAGTTATTTTCACTTGTTTGTAATAAATTTTTAAATATAATGCAAATGATAGTGTGTAACTTTGATTTAAATGTTTAAATACCTGACACTTTTTTATCATCAGTGGCGATATAAAATATTCGTAACACAATTGGTATTGAGTAGTAGACTCTACTCTAGTACTAAATACCGAGTGTATATAAATTTGGGCAATTTTATTACTTTAACTGTGAGCGGTCAAGGTTTGATAATATTTTCAGTGAAATAATCGAACTAGTAAGTCAATATCCACTTCACTACTATTTCTCAGCGTTACAGCCTGAGCAGAACCCAGTCTTACTATACAAGCTTTAAAATTGTCTCGATTACTTGCAATCATCTTTCAGAAGATCTTTCTAGAACCAATATCAGAAGACCTTACTTAATGGACTTCCAATATCTAAACACCTGTGTAGTGCAATGTATATGTCCCTATGATACACCTTGTAACTACCAACAAACTTGTATTTGATTATTAAATATCGAGACTAAAAATTGTCGCGGTGTCTTGGCTCTCTTTATTCCTCAAAGGAGCGCTGCCGGAACCTGCAGCAGATTCCGATACTCGACAAAAACAAAAAAAATATATTAGTAAAAGGTTTTACAAAATATTTTCTAATTGGAATGACACGCACAATTTTTTTTAAAGAAAAGGAGAAAAAAAAATTAAATTAAACAAAAATTTTTACGAAACAAACAAAAAAACCTGATTTTATTGCAAAAAAAAGAGAATCCAATTTCTTTTTCAACAATTTTTTTAATTTTTTTAACACAATGTCAATTTTCAAACTTTGAACTACTAGTACAAATGCCAACTTTAACTTAATCTGAATCGAACAATAATAGTTAATTATATACTTTTAACCGAATCAAACAGTCGATTTTAAAACTGATTTGATTAGCGCTGATCGTGGCTCTTTTATACCCGCCATGGGTCCTTCTAGAATATGATTGTTGTTTTGAAGAAATATTTTTTTGAAAATATACTTCTGCATGGAGGCTTCTAGAATGATTTAGTTTATCAACTACCATGAGCGCATTCGGATGTTTCGATTATTTATAAAATTAATTAAAAATTATAATACTTCTCCGAGGCTTGAATCCGAAAGATACCCCTCTTGCTTGGCATTTAAGTGTCCACTCAACAGACGCGGCCACCGCTAAGTCAAATTTCTACACAAATTTTATGATACATAGATTATTCATAACAAGTTGTACTGTTTACTCAATCTTGTTTATACAAAAATTATACAACAAAATTTATTTTTGCTAATATTTGCTTTTGAACAAAATTCTTACTTGATTTTTTTATTTAAATTATATCTAATAATTTTTTTCAATTTTAATTGCCTAAACTGTCGGTATATGGGCAAGAACGAAAGTAATCGGCTATGAATCAACAATCTAGGACATTGATCAGACTCAAATATAATCGTATAATAAAATAATCTGATTAAAGTTCAAAGTTCATATTCTTTGTAATTTTATTTAGAAAAATAAACAAATACTTCACAAATGCTATAAAAATGGACCATTTCAAATGACCTTTTTTATTAATAACTTTATTTTGAGTTCGTTTCTTCAAAATAAGGCACTTAATTTTACATCAAAAAATTCAATTACTCAATTTCAATAATTTAGTTTTCAATATGTCTGTTAATTTTTGAGGTTTTCGAGGTATTGAAAGTTTAAAAAGTCAATATAAATCAAAGCGATAAAAGTAAATTTAATGAAAATTGTATCGTGATATTCACTAAATCTCGACGAAATTATCAATAGTTGAATGGAATTACAATAGGTTAAATTATTCAACAAAAGCAAATTATTAACAAGTGTCATCTGTTTTAACTATCAGCATAAAAGCTTTGATTTTAAACTTCTCACTAGATCTAGGAGATATTATTTTGCGGATTTTTGGGCCTTGAATATATATATATATATATATATATATATATATATATATATATATATATATATATATATATATATATATATATATATATATGTGTATATATATATGTATATATATATATATATGTGTGTAGAGTAACCTTTCAAACTCTCATAGATTTATTAACTTGATTATTTAATTTGTTATTAATTTCTTGTTGTAAGAGTCTTATCGAATTTTTTTGTTTTTTTTTTTGTTTGAATTCCAGCAGATTAATTTTTATGAATTTATTTTATATTGATTTTTAGATTTCAGTCTCAATACTTCAAAACCTACTAGAGATATCGAAAATTTTGATTCTTCATTTCATAGAATTTTTCATAAAATCTTGTCGCCCAAAAAATCAGAATATTGTCTACTCATCAGTGTTCAGGTTGTTTGATGCCCAGATTACATACACCCAAATAACTATGGTAGTTTTTTTTAATTCTAAGAACGAAATTTATACAAATTTGTTACATTTTTTTTTCGTTTTTGTTTTTATTTATATAAAATTTTTGTTTGTTTGTTTTTTTGATAGTGTTTTTTTTTCTTCTTTCAGACACTGTGTGTGGATAACATTTCGAAATATGAAACTTGTACATGGTTATAATACATGTTTGTTGAGCTCAGGGCTAGTTATACGACCAATATTTATTCACTAAATTCATGACTGCAATCTTCAGCTGTTTATAGAACTGGATTGTAATATTTACATGTATATAAATGTAAGTATTGTTATATTATTTGTTATGGATACAGGAAGGTCTCTCTAGGTTTCCATTTTAGTTTTCTGGAATTAGAGGGATAATGGACTCATTATCCTATATGTAGTTAAATGAGGCCGCGGACAAATTTATAAGGAAAGGAGTCTTGTTGGAAACTTGGTCATATATTTCGAGAAGAGATCCGGAAAAAATTAGAGGTCAAAGGTGCCTTGCTCTCTTCCGGAACTAACGCCAACCATATTCTGCCAACTGGACATTGCAAAATCGAACATTCCGGCACTAGAAACGTCTCCGGAATCTGCGGGGAGTCTAGAGAATCTTCGGAACACTTTCTTAGAAACCTATTACGTGTCCATCTGTAACATATAATCCCTAGATCTATTGCAAACACTTCCTACAATTCCCAAAGGAAGCAGGTCTGCCTAGGGAGAATTTCTACGACTTGTACTTGGGGGAACACAATAGGAAATCACAATCAAAATCAAAGTCTTTAACATGATCCGGTTGAACAGATCAACCGAAATGTAATGTCAACGGCCCCTTGATTTGATCACCACGAACTGCCCAGTATAAATAATTAAAAAATGTTAAACCTTGAAAAGTTTTATTCACTGATTAATATCTGTACACTGCTTGGGTGTGGAGTCTAGATGGTCTAATTTTCTTGGAACCACATAAGATTATTCTACTGGAATGGCATTTTTAATGTTTCTGTTTCAGTATTTTTATCGAGTCGTTTAGAAATAGAAGCCATTGTAACGTCTCAATGAAGAACAAAACGTCCGAAGGCATATTTCTACCTAAGCCATTGACTGCTAATGGGTCCAAAAATTTATTATAATGAAAATTTACATTTGATCCACAATCAGTTTCTCAATAAATAAAATATGAACAGTAGGTACTAAGAACCTAGCAACAAATCTCTCCTGAACTATAACTAAAGCTATCATGGGTTAATAAACAGAATATTAGCCCAAATCTAAGAAAAGCTTAAAATGAGTTAGCAAAATATCGAATTACGAAAAATAATTTCTGTGACTGACATTGATGAAAATACCTACCCAAAAAAAGAGCAACTTCCTGTATATTGATTTAATAGTGTTTTACAGTTCTACTGTAATTTTTTCTTTTGTTTATTTTACCTTTACAGAAAATATACTATTTTACTGTACTCGGTATATTTATTTAAAATATAAACGCTTCGCGATACAACAACTTTTTGAATAGAATATTTTTGCTATCTTAACGTGGTAGCCCATAGATTGACTTATTTTATATTCAAAACAGTTTTTTACTTCCATATTATGGATATATACAGGGTATGATAAACTTACAACTCAAAATTTATTCAATGATGCTACGCGATTCAAATAGATAATTTATCTACGAAGGTTCACACATTACGATATACCTTCTTCACAATGTTGGACTTTCCCTCCTCTTTGTTGCACTTTATGACTCATATTCAAACCCCCCTACAAGTAATATGTCACAGTGAAAAACTAAATCCCCCCACCCCACTAGTATTATTTATCAGGTTTATATGGCAATAAATCAAAACATAATTTATTATATTAAAGCAATATAATTATTTTCATAGTTAATATTTATATTAATAATTAAAATAAAAATTAATTTTGAAAAATTAAATTGTGATGCCACAATTAGAGAAACCCTCTAACTGCTCATATCACAATTTGTCATATTTTCTCAAGGCTCCACCCTCTTTCAAACGAGTGTGAAAAAATAGGTGGACATCCCCTAGGTATGTAGTCGTAACTTCATAAAAAAATCTCTCTTAATCCCATTAGAAACCAGTATATAGCGAAGTACATTGACAGTGTTAGTACAATAAATATTACAGCGATGTTACTGGATACGTTAAGCATAGAAAAGATAAATGTTATCTATTATTTTGTAATAAATGCACTGAAATTAAGCAGTTTTGCCTTATGCGAATAGACGCATAGGGCTGTTACTTTTTCTTTTTGTTTTTCTTCTTACTTTTGTTTTTTTCATATCCTAACTTTATTATTACCCAACTTAAATTATATGACTGCCATATAAAATTTTTCTATTTATTTTTTTTCATATTTTTATTTAGAATACAAATCATCTATGTTACTTTCACTATTTTAAATCTTAAAAATGAATTTTCATGTTAAGTTTTATGTTTCACATATTGTGTCAATAATTTTTGATTTATTCTTATTGTACCAATCACCTGTAATAATCTAAAGATTAAAAGCAGTATTAATAATAATTAAAAATTCGTAACGCAGGAGCTGCTTCAACTTAGCGAATTTCCTTAGAATACATAAATGACTCTCTAGCGGTGACAATTTTAGCCTGATCAAAATGAAATGTAGTAAATGATTTTAGTATTTTCATGGGCAATTTTATAAATAAATGACATACGTTAAAGGGAAGGGGGGCATAAAGAAAGAAGAAAACACAAAATATAATATATCTGTCTTAATATTAGAAAAATCGAAAAAAGCGTAAGGGATAAAATTATAGAAAATCATGTTTGCTACAATTCATCACCTTATCATTTTTGCTCAAACTCTAATGTGTGCCGAGATATTAAGGAATTTAATTTTCAATCTTAAACCGTCAATATTTCTGTAAATATTAGGGTAACAGAAAAAACGATAAGAAACAAAATTATAGTAAAACTTAGTACCTACAACTTTATTTCTTATACATTTTTCGATTTTTCGAATATTAAGGGTGTTATGTCAAATTTTGTGTTTACCCTTCCCTCTAAACCACCCTTTCCTCTTGTCCGATTTTACCCATTAACGAACTTGACCTTTTGAATACCAAAAAGGCTTCAAATACCAAATTTCACTCCAATTATATTAAAATTGTGACCGCTAGAGTCTATATATATATATATATATATATATATATATACATATATACATATATGTATATATATATATATATGTATATATAGACTCTAGCGGTCACAATATATATACATATATGTATATATATATATATATATATATATATATATATATATATATATATATATATATATATATATATATATGTATATATAGACTCTAGCGGTCACAATTTTAATATAATTGGAATGAAATTTGGTATTTGAAGCCTTTTTGGTATTCAAAAGGTCAAGTTCGTTAATGGGTAAAATCGAACAAGAGGAAAGGGTGATATATATATAAATTTTACAGATGGTGATTTTCGACATCTACAAGGTAGGATCGATGGACAATTGAAGAAATTTTTGCGAAATTTTGACTTCGGTACGGAACCAATAGCTCTATTTCGTTTCAGGAAAGTCGCTAAAAAATAATAACTTCATAAAAAAAGACCTTGTTCTCACATATCGTCTCAAGTGTATAATCACGTCGGCAAACAGACTGAAAAAATTGAATTAAAATAATTTCCTCAATCCCTAGATCAATGGTATTTCACGTACAAAGTAGTCATCATCTGTCAACAATTCATTCCAGTTATAGGTTTCTTACTCAACAGGTATCATGAAGTTTTATTTTATGCAGTACCAAAAGTGTCCATAAATTCTCTTTCAATGTCTCTCTATGTCTACCTGTTCGTGTGCATATACCTCGATATAACTTCTTTTTCTTTTAATTTGTAGAGAAGTTCTCTGAAATTTTAAGGTAAGGGAACCTGGGGCAGAAACGGTGTACAAAGTTGAAAATACGGTTTAAAAGTACAAAAGGGTTTAATAAGAGAGCTGCAAATTTTTCTATGAACACATTATAATGTTATAATCACCAATATACTATCAATGTTTTTTTTCAAAAATAGAAAGTTATGTCATTTGCCCCGTTCTGCCCCGGGCACGAGGTGGTAAGAATAGGTTTTTATAAACACACATAAAACTAGTAGAAATGAAAAAAAATTGAGTAAATGCATACACTATGAGAGCCTCATCATCTTCGCTATCTATTCTCGCAAGTGAAAAATGAAATGAAGAGACTTTGTTGTCAGTTGCCATCCAAGAACAACCAGGGGTAGTAAAATTAGCGTCTTCACTCAAAGGGCTATCAAGTCTGATGTCAGTTGTCTCTGCCGGAAGACATTGTGAAACATGGCGGCAGAATGGGGTACCTTATCTTGGTAACAATATATGTTCACCTTATCTTGATAACAAGATCATCATAAGTTACAATACAGGAGCAAAAAATCACACTACTTAAACTTCATGCACCAACGACCAAGAAAACTACGTATTGCCGCTTGCTAGTAGCACCCCCTTGAAAACGAAAATCACCAAACTTCATCCCGCCCTGGTACCCCGTTGCGTCCCAAGTTCCCCTACATGCCATCATGAAAAAAAGGATAGCAGTGACAAGTTAGTGCATGAAGTTCGATATACCTGTTAGACCGATTATACGTCAACCTCGAAATTGAGGGAAATTAGAATATGTTCGAGGACGTAGCAGCGAGTGTTTCTTCCAAACGAGTCCTATTGAAAATACTAGATGTCTAAAAATTCAATCTTTTCTTTGGGAGCCAAGAATATGTTTAAAACAATATAACAGCTAACTGAATTAATTGCGTAAAGACTCGCTATATACTGAGTAAATTATCAATGTGTGAACTGTTAAAACTAAACACGCACAAATATATAAATTACAAAGTAGTATAAAAATGTGTATATACATGGTATATGCATTTGTAATCAAGAGTAATTACATATGTTTGAGCTGATATTGTAGCAAAACTATTCAAAGATACGTATACTCCAATCAACCGTCCAAATAGTCGAGCGTCTAGGGGGTTATGTCTGAGGCGTTATGTCTACTTGGAACTGGGTGGTTATGGGTTCGAGTCCCGACATCGGCAGTTTGTCAATTATAAAAAAAAAGGGCGGTTGATTGACTAAACTGTCGGCGTAGGGACGAGAACGAAGTAACCGGCTATGTTTGTGAAGGTTTTCTGCAGTTTCCTTCACGAACTCCAGATGAATATCGGCATAGTCTCTATCAGAGTCGGCTGCAGCCGCACAACCTACCAATTCCTAGTCTACACACCAAATTCCTTCCACTGCACTCACATCCTTAGGCATCACAATGGACCTTATGGTAGAATTGTAGCCCGTTCAGGGTAGCCGCTACAATCTATCTATCTATACTCCAGTCAGGAGGTTGCATAGACAGATTTTGCCCATTTGCTTGTACAAATTTTTAACTTTAGAATACACATACAAACAGATCGGAATCTTTTTTTTCGCTTATGGAGGTTTTCCACGTAGCCAAGTTTCTCACTCATAGCGGTTTTCCTCACTTATACAGTTATAAGAAAATACAGGAAACAGTGATAGATATGTTAATACATTTTTATTTGAATTTTTTTTGGTATTCCACGAAATTTAGACAGCGTCATAAATAACAGATAATAAATACGCTGGACTCTCCTTTGTAGAGGTATAAGGCAAGTAGCAGCCGCAGTCATAGAGGTCCAAGCGTGAAGATCGACTCGCTCATATAGAGGTTTCTGTCTCTCACTTTGTAGAGGTTTTTGAGGGTTCAAATAGCAGGACCAGACAATAGCGCTCACTTGTAGAGTTCTCGCTCATCCGTGTTTGACTGTACCATATATACCGGGTATAAAAACTATATGTATTTTATTAGTCTGCTGCGTATTAAAAAATTGATCTCTTCATCTTTATTTTGAGTTAGTAATTGAAGTCACCCATATCTACTACAAATCAATATTTAGTGAATTTTGAATTCCAAAATAAAAATAAATATGAAACAAAAAAAAACAAAAAAAAAGAATGAAACATTAGAACAATGGAAGTGTTTAATATTTATACACTAAATTTTTTATTAATATAAGGAAGTCGGAATATATTATCGCCTTGAATATTATTATAAAAAAAATAACCACTATCACAGCATAATATGTATTAATACGAAAATGTTATTCGTAATACCCGAATACGATTTTTATCCGAATTTTTGTATCCATTATACGTTTTAAAGCTTATACCATTAACATCCACGCGTATCCTGTGAGTTATGTACTATAGATCCAGATACATAAAAACCAAAAGTAATTACCTGTGTTAACTGTTTAAATACCCGGCATTTGCTATGCATCTGCTGTGTGAATTGTCTATTTTTCTTTAAACACGTGCAAAAATGTATAAAAATACAACGCAGTGTATAATGGTGCTACATACATATATGTTTTTATAATCATGATAATTTTTACATACATGTTTGAGCTAAAATTGTGGCAAAACCAGTTTATAAAAAAAGTTTGGAACAAACGTTCTTTTTTTTTAAAAGAGGAACATTTTCGTGTATAAAGTTTTCTGCGATCTCTATAGTTTGAACGTTAGATTTGACTCATCCCCGTGTCCCTGGCTCAGAGCCCATTTTAGGAATTCCAAGGACTACATTTAAACAGGTGATCAACTTTTTTTTTCGAACATTATATTTTATCAGTGTGTAAATAATACCTTTTACAAATTTACTTACCAACCTTTCTGTCGTTCATAGGGTTTCACCGAGGCTACGAGGTGACCTCGCCTCGCCTCAGTCCGGTTACGAGGCACGAGGCGAGGTTCAAAATTTTAATCCTCGTTACTAACCGAGGCGAGGTGAGGTTTATCGTCACAAAAACCTCGCTTCGGCCGAGGCGAGGCGAGGTATATTGTCACAAAAACGTCGCCTCGGCCGAGGCAAATTAATCTAGTAACATGTATTTTTACAAAAAACATGAAGCAATAGATGCACTTTAAGGAAAAAGAAATTTTATGTCATGATTACTTTTTATAATAATAGTAACTTGTATATGGGTTTCGGATTGGAAATCGTGGAAGCATTTTGAAGAACCTCTTATATAGTTCTTAAAATCACGGGATTTCATCTTTTCATAAAATTTTTTTTAGGCCAAATTTTTTTGATATTACTGTTTTCATTCGAGGAGTCATAAAAATTTAGAGACTAAGCAACTTATATTCCGTGTTTTAAAGACATTTATTTTCTAACAAGTTTTTTTAACCATATTATGTGCATTCATGCAAAATATGTCAAATTGAGTAAAAATTTTACCTCGGGCGAGGCGAGGCGAGGCGAGGATGATAGCTAACCCAACCGAGGCGAGGCGAGGCTGGTCAACATTCTACCTCGGCCTAGGCCGAGGCAAGGCGAGGTTGATACTTAAAAAATCGAGGCGAGGCCAGGTGATACCAAAACCTCGCCTCGCCTTGTGCCTCGTGAAACACTAGTCGTTCACTCGAAAACGTTTAATATTTTCAAAATATACAAAGTAAGTGCCATATAAGAAATTCCAAGGACTGCATGTAAACAGGTGATCAATGAGTGGTCAAATGCTAAACACCGTGATCACTGGGAAAAAGTACGGCGGCAAGAGCTCGGGAAGGTACTGCTTCAGAGTGCAACAAAGAGGCTATCTCTCGATGCACTGAGGCTGAACATGATGCAACTGCGGAGGGTTACCGGATTCATTACCGGGAATTATCCTCTGTGGAACTATCTGCACACAATGGGACTCCATAACGGGTCCATTATGTGCAGATTATATGGCGAGGAGGAAGAAACATCCAGCCACATTATCTTTGACTTCGAACCTCTAGATTACAGCAGATACAGGATATTCAGTGCATCTCACCCCGAATATATGAACCTTCAGAAAGATCTGATAAGCAAGCTCCTGGCTATTGCCAACATATGGGAGAAGCGAATCTCGCCGGACTGAAGTATAAAGGGGAGCACAATGAACCATAAGGTCGAAGTACTTTTTAGATGCCAAGATGTATCTATCTATTTATCTATCCCCGTCTTCTGCCTAGCGAGGAATGCACGATCCGATTTTGCCCGTTCACAAACCTTTCCCATTTAGCTTTAGGCCACATACAAAAATTTTAACTTTTCGTTATGGTATTCACGGACAGACAGACAGACGGACGGTAGGATTGGCATGCTAAAATGGGCTAAGTTATCATTTTATGAATACCTTTATCGAAAATGTATATCTGTGATCATTACCTTCAACCGTTACAAAGTCGGGACTAAACTAATGATAATGGCTCTACTTGCCAATCCAAAAATGAAATATCTCACACCTGCGAAACTCAATAAATTTATACCAATCATTTTCTCACTTTTGTTAAAATTAATTGGCCCTTAAATTTCACTACTTTTTGTATGGGAAAACTTGATCCCTCTCATAGTTTGGTTTTTGGTGGGATATATTTTTATTTACTCAACAAAACAGTATAATCAACTCGTTTTACTAAACGTTGCATAATACCTGGTTGCCACACTTAAATACCTAGTTACAAAATTTTTGAATGTGTACGGTATTCATATTTTAAGTTTTTTTTTGTTGGTTTTGGCAATTTTATAGTATAGGAAATCATGCTTGGAATCCTTCTTAGATAGATAGATACATTTTGGGATTTAAAAAGTATAGCACTACGACCTTATGGTCCATTGTGCTCCCCTTTCTACTTCAGTCCGACGAGATTCGCTTCTCCCATATGCTGGAAATAGCCAGGCGCTTGCTTATCAGGTCTTCCTGAAGGTTCTTCCTGTAAGAGGTTCGCTAGTCAACGATAATGAATCCAGTAACCTTCCACAGTTGCATTCTGTTCAGCCTCAGTGCATCGAGAGATAACCTTTTGGTTGCACCCTGAAGCAATACCTTCCTGAGCTCCTGCCGCGTTACATTTTTCCTAGTGATCACGGTGTTTAGCATTTGACCACGCGTTGATCATCTGTTTACATGCAGTCCCTGTAATTGCTAAAATAGGCTCTGAGCTAATGAAGTGTATTTCGACTCGCATCTTTGCTAAGGTATCTGCTTTTTTGTTGCCTTCGAAACCACTGTAACCCGGCACCCAGATCAATTTAACATTGTTCCGTTTTGCCAGCTCCAACAGTTCCTCCAGACAACCCTTAACTATCTTTGAGGAATCCTTCTTACTTGTTGAGTAAAATTATATGCACACAATCATGTGCAAGTATTTGAAATGCTCTATGGGGAAAAAGTTCAGACAATGGTTGAATTCGTCTATTGTCAATACTATGTATATGTTTACCAAATAGATCTGAATAAATTAAAGGAATATTTATTCGAATTATTTTAGATCCTTGTACAGGATCCATTTCCTCGTATTCTCTAAAGTGAAGAGATTTTTGGATAAGTGGGGTGAATGCCGGTAAAAAAAAATGAAAATGATTAATAATGTATTTATAAAGGTTGTCTGACATTTCACATAAAATTTTTGTATCTGTGAAAGAGAAAGTCACATTTTAAGCGTAAATATTATTGGCTATGTATATAATATATTATACAGTATGTGTTGGACAGCTTGTCCTACAGTGAATCAATGTTAAATATTATTTATTACTGCCTGACCGTGTGGTACTGTATCAAGTCAGTCAGTACACATGTAAATAAAGTCAGTCAGTCATCTCATAGCAGCTATACTGTATGCGTATGGTTGTTTGTTTGTCATTTAAAAGTGGGGATTTTGTGATGCACAATGCCATACTAAACTACTAAAGTGTACTCTCATCACATGTGTACTGACTGACTTGATACTGTACCACAAGGCCCGGTAGTAATAAATAATATTTAACATTGATTCTCTATAGGAAAAGCTGTCCAAAACACACAGTATACAGTTGCACTTAGAAAGTTTAAATTTTTTCCAGCAGAGAGTGTACAATCATGGTGAGTAAGATGGCGGCCAGAATTTTTATTTTCATAACCATAAAGGCGTTTAGTATAATTTTAAATTTAAAATAGCAATCGAATGAACATTTTATGACCACAGAGCTATAATCTAGTAAGGTGTGTGCACATTTTAATGCTATTTGAAATTAGATTATTGGAAATGTGACCACACCTTATTAGTGTGTGGTTCTTGGGCTATAAAATACTCATTCGATTACTATTTTAAATTTGAATTTATACTAACGCCTTTTATGATCGTGAAAATATATTAATACTGATTTTATATTGAAATAGCAATGAATTCTGAAAAATATAATACTCATATATTATTGGAATTTGAAACACGACTTTCTCAGTGGATAATATCTACGCTCTCTTGAAAGAAATATTGCGAAAAAGGGATAAAACAATAATACAAATTAAACAGAATATTAAACGGAAATTTAAATACATATTAAACATTATTTTTTTGGATTTCCATATACATTATGTTTACTTAGGAGAAAGGATCTAGGAGCAAATTTCACAAATATGGTAACACTGAATAATGAAATTATAATATCATATTAAACGAATTCATTGCCTTCACCAGGAGTCACTAAACTACGGCCTACGAATCGTATCTGGCCCTCCAAAGGTTTTTGATCCGGCACACGACCTAATATTTTTTTATGAATAGCGAATTCTCGACAACTATACATATATTACTCTGTTTTGATTGGTTAGAAAACTGTAAGTACTGGATTTGTAATGAGGAGACTTCAATGCTACTGTTCAAAACAACTTTATTTACTTGTTAATCTTTTATTGAAATTTTAAGAAGTTTGACCACATAAAATTAATTCCAAACAACAAAAATCGAAAATACTCAACGATAATACTAATAAAGGATCTTTCAATAGGAATGCTCGACATTTGTTATGTTACAGCAGCCATATTGTTAAAATGACATCTGTCAAATTTCTTGTGAATTGTTTAGTAGTGTATGGCAAATCACCATGAAAGGATATAGAGTTGAATAACGTGTGCAAATCATCAAATTTGATTATCAAAGTCAATGCTTCGTTCGACCATCATGTTTAGAGACAAGTAAAAAAATCATGTTTAGCGACGAGGCCCATTTTTGGATTAATGGATGTGTGAACAAGCAAAATTGTCGGGTTTGGGACGATACTAATCTACACGATATACACCTGCACCAAATACTCCCGAGGAAGTTACTGTTTGGTGCAGATTTGGGTCTGGCGGAATCATCTTCCAAAACGAAACTGTCATTGCCATAACTGTCAATGGCGAGCCCAACCGAATCTGGATGATATGGATACTTATAACATGTGGTTCCAACAGAATGGCGCTACGTGGCATACTGCGCAGGCTGCGATGGACATTATGCACAAACGGTTTGAGGGCATGGTTATCTCACGCGGCGGCGGCGTGAACTGTTCACAGAGATCGTGTGATTTAAGGCCTTTAGGCGTTAAATCCTCCGTCTATGCTAATAAATCGCAAAAATTAATGCCCTCAAAGTAAACATATCGAACGTCCTCCAGAAAATTAAGCCAGATTTTTGCGAGAAAGTCATCGGAAATAGAAAAAACCTCCCGAATACGCGCCACCATGCAAAGCCACCATTCACACTTAATATCTTTAATGACCTTCAGACCCTGTATAACGTTCTTTGTTACTTTTATAATTTCTTACTTAGCCAGTGAAATAATCAGTTGTATTTATCTCAAACTAGCGATTGTTTACCCTCTTGAAAATTCGTCAGATTTCTCTCAAAAAATTAATTTATGTGTTTTTACTATTGATTAATAACAACCTCATTATTTTTACTTAATACTAATTCAGAGTGGTGTGCGTCATAGAAAACCTTAGAAATGTGAAATTCTTAGCCAGGGAATTTTGAGATTCTGAAGAGGTCAGGGAATCTCAGTCGGGTAAAATTCTCAGGCATGGGATAAAAGAGGATAATATTTTTTGTAATGTTTTCTTTAAAATCAACTGTCTTCAAGATTTTGTTCTTTATTTTCTTGAAGTAAAATTCAGTAATATAATTTCAAATAGGTAGGAATATTTACTGATAAATGTTCTAACTTGAATTCGTTTGAGTTTGGTAACCCTGGTTCCGTATACAGACAAGACCGCGGATATCTGTTAGCTTCTAATATAAACAATTTTTTGGTCATCACTGTACAAATCAATAATCTTGAATAAAAAGAAACAAAAGTTTCACATCATTATTATGACTTAAAAATTGCTGTATGTAATCCGGGACTGTCCTTCAAAATCCGGGACGACATACTACGCGAACATATTAATAATGGTCATTCAATCAGATAATGAAAAGTATATTCTGCAAGCCAGCCAACTTTACTTACAATTGTATGTATGGTATGAATAAATATTTTATATAATCAATAATCATTTACATTTCCGTTATTTTCTTTCTAATAGTTAAAAAGTCAATACGCTTTTTTTTTACAATTAAAATATTTTCTTATATTGTAAATACTTCTCGTCGACATAAAAAAGAACAATAGAGAATGCAATAAACAAAAAAAATATGAATGCACATGTAGAACTGATAAATATTCCAGTTATAAATTTATTCAAAAATATGTTACAGACATTATATGTACCTTGTGAAAAAGTATATGTACAGTAGAAGTTAAATATAAAGTAGCAGGCTCGATTGACATACGAGACATGAAATTTTCATTTATTTTTGGTCCTATTCATTATTTCCGTCCGTCCAATGGATTCCAAGTCAAATGAGAAAAACTAGAACAGAGTGGCTTATAAGGGTGGTTTTACGCGAATTAGGGGATGTTTCATCAAACGGGCAAATGGGAACTCTTTTGATTCTTAATCCTGACCCTAAAAATAAACACTCCTGTGAAGACAAACCTATATTAATAATTTCCGCTAAAAAACCCGAGGTCAGGCAACTATAAAATAAGCAACTCAGTACATGCAAGTTATTGACTCCGATTTTGATTTAGTAAGTCAACAGTGAAAAGTTCTCGGCCTAGTTGTGAAAAAATGAGTTTTCAAAATGAATTTATTTCTCAATGTACCCTCTTTTTAGTTCAATACACGTTGTCCGACGCTGTTCTAATAACTGGATTTTGCCTCTGCTATCTCATTAAACATTTTCCAGCCACAAATTTCTTAAGATGTGGGAATAGATGAAAGTCAGAGGGACCAAATCTGGCGAATAGAGAGGATATTTTAACAATTCATGTTTCAAATCCCTCAATTTTCCCATTGCCAAAACCGCCTTTGTGGGCGATTTGTATTGTCCTGGAGAAAGAGGTTTTTTTTGTTTTGCAAACCAGGCCTTTATTCTATAACCCAATTAACTGTTTGATCTTTTGGCAGGTAGTCACTTAAAGAAATCTCTTTGGAATTCCAAAAAACACTGGCCATAATCTTTTCAGCCTACTTAGCTGTAAAAAGGTGAACCCATGTTTCATTCATCTTAAAAAATCAAAGAAAATCGGTTGGATTCTTCTTAAAACGGTACAAACATTACTGAAAAATTTCTCAATTGTTTGAGATCAGCATTTAGCAAAGGCGGCACCCATCTGGCACAAATTTTTCTCATATTGAGTTCATCTTGTAATATGTGTCGCACACTATCTTCTGAGATTTCTACACCCTTAGCTAACTCATACAACTTTAATCGTCGATAATCTAGAACCATATTGTTTGTGTATCTTCCTGATATTTTCTTCGGTAGCTGCAGTTTTTGATCGTCCTTCACGTGGATCAGCTTCAATTAATGTACGGCCATATTTAAACTCAGTGGCCCATTTGTTTACTGTTAATAACGACAGTTCAGTAAACTTATACATTTTTAACAATTTTGGAATTTCTGTTGACGATAATCCATCCAAAACGAATAATTTTATAAGTATTCAAGTTTATTCCTTTTGTCAAAAACACACAACACGCTTACTTTGCACTTACTTCACTTGGAAACTGGGAGGTTATGGGTTCGAATCCTGACATCGGCAGTTTGTCAATTATAAAAACTAAAAAAAAAGGGCGGTTAATTAAACTAAACTGTCGGCGTATGGACAAGAACGAAGTAACCGGCTATGCTTAAGAAGGTTTTCTGCAGTTTCCTTCACGAACTCCAGATGAATATCGGCATAGTTCCTATCATAGTCAGCTGCAGCCGCATATCCTACCAATTCCTAGTCTACTCACAAATTCCTTCCACTCCACTCACATCCTCACATCCTAAGGCATCACAATCGGCCTTATGGTCGAAGTGTAGCCCGTCCAGGGAAGCCTTAATAGCCTAATAGCCATTTTTTTTCTTAATAATTGACAAACTGTCGATGTCGAGATTCGAACCCATAACATCCAAGTAGGCATACAAGTTTCCAAGTAGGCATACTGCGCAGACATAACGCCTTAGACCGCTCGGTCACTTGGACTGGTTCTTGGTGTTAATCATGTATTTAGTTTTCTCTTCATTCATCTGTAGTCCGAATTTTGTGGACTCTACCTCCAAAACATAAAAAGTCTCAATTCTATTGTGTTTCGGCTCATTATATACACGTCAATTGCATAACCAAGTGTGTGTAACATACGCTTAAAAATTGTATCTCTATTTTTCTTTTTTTTTCTTTTACCTCCATTTTTTAATGCTTATCTTCGTATTAACATATTTACTATTGACATACCGATTAAATGGATGGCATGTTCCTTACTTCATTTTATAAATACACTAACGCGCCACCGTGACTTATGATAGTGAATTTTGTAAACACTAGTACCAAAATTTTTTCAACAATCAATATTTCTAACCCTTACAAACTTGTAGGACTAAATTTATAAAACTTTTAAATATATAGATTATATACAAATAGAGTATATAAAATTTTCCTTATTTAAAAACGCATAATTTTTATAATAAAAAATAAGAATATGAAAAAGTTGGCTGTTACGTCACAATCGTCTTTGGTGTAGCGGAAGCACGCTGGACTAGATATCCAGAGGCCCGAGGTTCGATTCCGGGTTAACGAGTTAATTTTTTCGTATTAGTATTTAACGCATAACTTTTGTTTACAATTTTCATCTTACGTTTTTTATTTGACGCAATGTACACTGTACTTTGGTATATAAACCATAAAACATGTTTTCATATATTGTTAATAGCCGACCTATTTAAGATAAAAAAAAGAGCATATAGGGGAAATAATTTATATAGTTTTGTCTTTCACAGGAATATTCCATTTCAGGGTCAGGAATAAGAATCAAAAGGGTTCTTACTGACCCTAAAACACTCCTGTGAAGGACAATACTATATAAATTAATTCCCCTAAAAAACCTGAGAGCAGGAAACTATAAAATAAACAACTCAGTACTTACAAATTATTTACTCCGATTTTTTATTTCTGATTAGTTGTTGACGTTATAGATGACTTTCACTGTATATACAATTTCTTGATCAAGTTGATGTAAACAGCATATTATAAACGGACCAGGTAAATAAAATCAACCGGTGAAGGTTTTTAAAATGTGCAGCTCTGTAAATATAGCCAGCAAGATACCTATTTACAACAATAGCCATGTCGAAAAATTGTAATGGGAACAGAAATAAATCCTACATAATATTATTAATGTGAAGGTATGGACGTATGTTTGATACTCAATTATATTTTATCGAGTTTGGACGAGATTTAACAATGTAACAGGCTGAGGATAATATGTAACTAAGGGTTAGCATAATTCGCCAATCCCAAGTGACTCTGCAACATAAAGCTGTTAAGAATGCTTAGAAAACCATTTTCTAGCAAGGTTTTTTTATTTTCTAAGATATCTAGATGTTCAAACAAGCAACTTTTGCCGGAAAGAAATTATTTTTATTCTTAACACTCCGGGAATAAAATTTGTATTGGATTCGACGCAGGCGAGACGGTCTATTTACAGCATTGCAAGAATGGCGGACTATTTTTGAGACTAATTGTTTCAAATGTTATTCGCCATCAGAGTGTAGGACAATAGACGAGGCGATTCTTGGGTTCCGGTGAAAGTGCTCATTTAAAACATTAATATATTTGATCAAGTTACTCCTCTTTAGAAAAACTAAAAATTAATCCTCACACATATAGGTTGTTGTCATCAAATGACCTGAATCTTAGTTTTTAAGTAATTCAGTATTTTTGTCTGATGCTAAAAGCCATCTAACAACAGAATTTAGATTTTTCCAAAAGGTTTTTGAATCGATTAGTTTAACTAAATGTTATAAACCAGAGAGAAAACCGAAAATTAATCCAAAAAATATAGTGATTTATTTCCGTTCGGTAAAAACATGTTGTTTTTTTTGAGAAACATTTAAAAATTAATCATTTGAAACTGAATACCGGTATTTTTGCCAGACAGAAAATCGGAACTGAATTCATATATATTTTTCAAAAAAGAACCTGAACGAAAGCCATAAAAAATAACAATTCGAAGCCCCGTTAAAAATATTAGTTCTAGCGACTCAAAAAACATTTTCTTATCAATTTGACACTTGACATGCACCGAGTCAATTTTCGAAAATATGTTTCAAACAAAAATTTGTGTAACATTTGTGTAACAACTTTTATTCAAAACATTTTTTCGAGAACCAAATAGATTCGGCACAAATTGGAAAATGAAGATTTTTGCACTATCACTTTGGAGCTAATAATTTTTTTTTAAATGGTTCATTTTTTTGAATCAGAATTGTTCAGTCAAACACGAATTTTTGCAAATCTGCACCACTTTGTAGTTCTACTAAGGAATCAGTTCAGAAATGATTTTTTTCTAAAAATAGTTTGTTTTTTGTTTGTAATAAAAAAAACCACGACTCTTGTAGTGTATAGCGGAATAGTACGCAGTGGTCGATAGGAGAGAAGACTCATCATGTCTGTTAAATATCCATCCCCATAAAGCACTGTTTTGTGTGTGCATTATAACTATGTGTGTACCTACAAACTTGTCTTTTGATAGAGGCATGATTTGCGACTACGCTGCGCTACTAAACCCAAAGACTCGACCCCACGACACATATGAATGTATGATTTTGATAGACTTCTATTTATGGTTATAAATGATTCTGATTTTATAAATACAAATGTTTGACGATTATTCATTTGTTGTTTCTGCTACAAGTATTTTGCATTTATGGTTCAGTTTTATCAATTTCAGAATTACCAAATTTAGAATGTGAAATATTTTTAAATATGAAATGTGATTCCACTTAAGTCGCTTGAATCGAACGTTTGAAACAAGTAAGTTCGAAAGTTGGTTCAGTGCACATTTCCGGTTTTTCCAGTTTCAACAATGGACGAAGGTGATAACGATGTTGCTGTTGCTTGCGCTGCTGTGTATTATTTGAAGAGTCTTGGGCGAGAATTGAGATTAAATAGTTAAGCGAGAATCCTCCTCCCTACCCAAATCTCCTCTTCAGATGAGCCACTTGTGTAGCCAATGCGCCAAAACAACGAACATTTTCCTTCAAACGTTGAAACTATCGGCCGAAACATGGCCAAATGTGAACGTTCGACGCTCGCCACTGGACGCTCGTAGGTTTGAAAAACGGTCACATGATGTGACAAACCATCAAACGGTAAACGTTAAAACGTTTTCGTAGCATTGTGTAGAACCAGCTTTAGACAAAATATAGCTATCGTCATTGCCACATGAGATGTGGTTTTAATAGGGAATATGCATGCAAATTTTTGTTCACTTGAATTATAGCATGTTTACTTGACAAATATCAAGGTAAAATTACTTTTTAAATACCTTAGATTTTAAAAATAAGCGAGATATGAATGATTGAAATTCCCGATTAGACAAAGAGGGTGATAGCCCTCTTGATATGTTATGTGATGTCATATTACACTTTCACCATTTAAAATACACGTAAAACTCCGTTTTTAGTATTTTTGCAAGAAAGAGACAGATAATAATCTTTAAAAGCTTATTGCTTCCTTGATATTTGTCGGATTTTAATTTCGTTTTTAAATATTATTACAGTGTTAACAGTATTTTCATATTCTGAAAATAAATGTGAAAAAAAATTTTAATGCATATTCCCTATTATAGACGAAATAAAATAAAATATATGCCATACCAACTAATTACTCAAGAACTGTGATCAAGTGAGTTAATTGCTTATCCTGTATATACCAGTGCGAGTTTTACATCAGTGCATGTACTGTTTATTTAACAGTATTCGCATAAACGTATACAATATGACGTGTTTTATAAATCAAGGCACTATACCGTACGTGTTGGAAAGCCTTGCTAACAGAGAATCAATGTTAAATATTATTTACTATAATAACTATACACAATAGGCTTAATAAAGAAATAAAAATAGTGGGGGTACTCTTTAGTGTGTCTGTTGTGTATGCTTGCTGGACTGTTTTGTACTGCATTAACATGTAATGAGAGTGGGTTAAATATGTTCATTGTTGTCTTCTTAAGCTTAGCATTACTTCTAACAATTGAAAATTCTTTTTTGAATATTATTTGTACGTAGAATAATTGAAAATAAATGATAGTATTCTATTCTTCGGACTAACATAAAACAACAATTCACACAAAATAAAAGAAAGAAAAAAACCCAACAAGAAAAAAAATAGAATTCCGACAAAAAAAAAGTTAAACCAACGGTTCAAATATTTCTCTATTATTTGCTAAACAATATCCGAATCGATTGTAGAAATCTACCCGAGTATTTTCTTGTACTTGAGGAGAAATATTCGCACAATTGTCAACAATTCTTTTCCTTAATTGTTGCAAATTTTCAGGCCTATTCCGCGAATAGTGTTTTGAGAAAACCCCACAAAAAAAAGTCGTTAGGAGATAGTTGTGGCGATCTGGATGGCCACTTGAAGGTTCCAAAACCACTCATATAACGTTCCTGGAAAGTTAGTTCCAGGAACAGCCTTACTATCATGGCATTGTGTGCAGGGCAACCATCTTGTTGGAACCATACAGATTCCAGGTCTAAATTAGGAAGAGCTCTAACATTTGGCAAAATATTATTTCGTAACAAACTCAAATAATTTTGAGAATCTAAAGATCCGCCAATGAATAATGGTCCTAAAATATGGTCACCCTATATTCCAGTCCAGACATTCAGTTTCAGAGTGTAGGTGTATGTAGTTGGGTTTTATAGTAAATATTTTATTTATTTATTTAAAATTGATTCTCTATTAGAAATGCTTTTGAAAACGGTCTGTATATAGTATCTACAAGTAATTACAAATATTTGAGCTGAAATTGTGGCAAAGTTATTTAGAGTTTATGAAAAAATTTAAAAATAAACATTTTACGTATTTGAACAATTTTCTATCGTTAAAAAAAATGCTGTAGAAGAAGTCAGTTTTCTCATTCACGAATTAGATGTCGGTTTTTCGTCCGAGGATACTCTCAAGAAACGTTATCTTCATTCTGTTTTAGAGTTATCGTGTTGACGCACAAAGGGAGATATACGAGAATATATTGTTAATTTTTGGGATTATATCCTTGATAGGGCACCATTACTTAAGATTTTCAAATGCAGCAATTCATGTTTTCCTTTATTTGCACCCTAAGACTTTATAGCTCTTCTGTAAGTGACTTAGAGGTTTTAATGACCGACCAGTGAAGAAATTTGAAATAATTTATGACTGTATGCTCATAATCCCGAATTCGGTAAAATCAGACTGCTCCAATACAACCTGGAGCTGAGGTACACTGATAGAAGGAATATCTTGAACCAAGTAAATATTTTGAAGAAAACATATTTACTTGGTTCAATAAATTCCATGTTTTCATTCAATAATTTGTTTACTTGAAGATACTTATTTACTTGTGCAAAAAAATATATTATCTTATATGAGAATCAAAATTCTTGGTTTAAGGATGTACCAGCATAGTGTACACATACATACACATGTTATCGGCACACAGATACTTACACATACTATCAAATATTTCTGGTACGGTGATCTGGCAACGTTGCTCTGTATATATACATATTTCTTATTATTGCATATGTCAACAACATAATATTCCCACTCTTTACTTGATGCAACTTGAGAGATTGACGCACAACGTTGTCAGACCGCTATTTACCATAAATGGAATGTGTTATATAATTGGACAAAAATAATATTTTCAATTATTATATTTCGAAAACAAAACGGTAACACACGATTTTTTTTATTTTTTATTTATATAAGAAATGTTAAGGAACCCTCTCCTAGTTTTTTTTTAAATTCTATCGATTATTTTTTCTAATACAACACAGATAATAGTTGGGCGGGCATGAAGTTTGACATGCTTCTAATGAGAGAGAGTGAGAGAGAATGATAACTTTGATATTAATTATCTCGCGTTCTTAACGGTCAAAAATTCTGAAACTTCGGGATCAATGAAGAAAACGTTATTTTTAGCCTGTAAAAAAAAAGAGCAAAATCTGTCGAAAAGTGATAATATGCTGGTACATCCTTAAGAATTACTATCAGTGTATAAAAATGCCAAAATAGCTGCGATACAATTCGGGTTAAAAGTATTATTGCGACTTGGAACTGCCTGTTGGATATCGAGAACCACTGATTTGATTTACATGGTTTTATACGTTAAAAAGTCTATTCTTTCGTTACACAGATGGTCGGTCAAACATATTTGTATGACAAAATACCGTCACTTCCATCGCTAATAAGTTCGACACGAATATTTACGTTTACAATGGTTGAGCCCATAATAGGGACTACAGACGTGTAACCTGTGCAGGAACATTTTAAGCACAAATGATGTTCGGTAGTAGGTTGCTAGTCTTTATAGCTGTTGCAGATCAAAATTACTTGTCCTTGATCTGGTTGCTGTAAAAATCAAAATTATTTGATATTTTGTGGGAGGAGTTTAATGTTACTGTACAGGTTGCTCGTGTGTAGCGATATTTGCAACATATTATCTATAATTTTATGTTTTCATAATATTTTTTTATGTTTTATTACATAGATTGAATACTTAATATACTTTATTATTTTTATACTTAATTTTTTGTATTGAAATATAATTTATTTTTGTAAAAATTTTTTACAAAATACATAAAAATAAATAAACTAGTAGATAAATAAACTACAAATTAAATGAGATAGAGACAAGATGACAAGTAATTAAATTTTTAAGATAGAGTAATAAAGTAATAAAGTGATGTTCCCAATTTTGGTTGCACGTATGTAGACAAAATATTTTGTAGACGGAGTTCAATGCTGCTGCATAATGTTCCGCGTTTGTAGCCTACTTAAGAGAGCCCCTTAAGAAAGGAGTTTGTGATGCTTTAGTTACTCAAGTTCGATATAGATGGCCCATCAATTGCATGGGGATTTGTTGATTAGGGTAATATGAACGCGACTCGAAGTTGTGTAGGTAAGAGAAGGATATACGGCATACTAAACCATAATTAAGCAATCCACACGAGCGGTACCGCGGGCACAGCTTATATAAATCCTTTATAATAAATAATTGAATAGTTTATTATTAACTCTCAACTTTTAGACGAAAAAGTTAGAAATTCAATGAAAAATTGAAACAATTAAATGAAAATACAACTTAATTAAAATTTTATTGAAAATTCCCACAATTTATTCATTCGTTCTTATCAACTGTTGTTTTTTTTTATATATAAAACTTTTTGTGTGACAAATTGATAATTTGAAAATTATTTAAACAATCGTATGGAATCGTTTAAATAAACGAAGCGAAGAGTGGTAGTCAAACTACAAACTATTTGACAGTAATATTTCAATTATTTAGTGATTCGTTGTTAAATACTCATTATATAATATATCTATCCTTGTTTATTACACCAACTTTAAACTTACACACATGATAGATAATTCATAGACAAATATATTTTATTTCTATTACTTTGTGAAATTAAAATGTCCATTCTATTTCGATGACAGATATATCGTCTACCAATCTATTAATAAGTTAGTTTTTTGATGGATAAACAAAGTTTTAGACGGATGTTACTCGCTCAGTCTAGCATCAGTTCAATCCATTTCCTTGATCATGGATAGATTGGTTACACTTAGTAGATGTCAAAAATATGTTCACTACGGTGAGAGACAAACATAAGTCACAACTTGGGGAAATATGCCACGGTCTTTCAAGCAGAAGTCTACGCCATACTGGCTTGCGTCCGTGAGAACCTACGTAGAGGCTACATAAACCAGAAAGCCAAGTTGCTCTTAAAGCTTTGCCTGGAACTGAGGTTACCTCAGGGGTAATCAAGGATTGTCTGGAGGAACTGCTGACAAAACGGAACAATGCTAAATTAATCTGGGCACCGGGTCACAGTGGTTTCGAAGGAAACGAAAAAGTAGATACCTTAGCAAAGAAGGGAGCCGAAATACCCTTCATAGTCCCAGAACCTATTTAAGGAATTCCAAGGACTGCATGTAAACAGGTAATCAACGAGTGGGAAAACACTGGGAAAAAATACCGCGGCAGGAGCTCGGGAAAATACTGCTTCAGAGTGCAACCAAGGGTCTATCTTTCGATGCACTGAAGCTGACTAGGATGCACTGCGGAAGGTTACCGAATTCATTACCAGGCATTATCCCCTGCAAAAGCACTTGCACACAATATGACTCCATAACGACTCCATTGTGTGCAAGTTGTGTGCCGAGGAGGAGGAAACGTCCAGCCACATTATCTTTGGCTGTCAACCTCCAGGTTACAGCACATACAGGATATTCGGTGCATCTCACCCCGAATATATGAACCTTCAGGACGACCTGATAAGCAAGCTCCTGAAGTAGAGGGAGAAGCGAATCTCGTCGGACTGAAGTAGAAGAGAGAGCACAATGGACCATAACATCGAAGTGCAATACTTTTTAGACCCCAATATGTATCTATCTATCTAGATATATTCAACGTTTTTGGATTATAGTGTCCATGGTTCTTGGTGACTTCAAACCCGAACGGTTTTGACCATCCACTAACAAGGCTTCTCTGTATGACTGTTTTGACAAGAATGTGTCATATACGACACTTTCTATTGCTATTCATCTTTTTTTTGTTTGGGCTTCAAACATTGGAATTTTCCTGAAAATCGGTCCTATTCAATCTAAAATATCTCAAAAAGGGGTTAGCTCGAAAAATCTTACGTTTCTCAAAACAACCATTTTATGGTTAGACTAGTAGTTTTCAGTTCCAATTTACAGGTTTTGCATAGCCTGTTATATGTAAAAATTATTAATTGTCTGTTTCTTACTCATCAGGTATCATTAAAATTTGCCCCAATTCCTGAGACACGCTATAAATAAGCAACTAATATCTTACCGGAGAAAAACTACGATTAGTTAATTATTTGATCTAGGAATTGGAAAAATATATTTCACAAACCAAGAATTCTCTTTGATTATGTTTGAAAAATTATATATCTCCAGGTATCTAAAGGGTAGCCAGATCGGACTATTTATCGCAAATTGGTTCTTTTTCAGATGCATTTGCTACTAAATTTACATAGTGTACTCATTGGTTGACGAAGAATAAACTTTACCAGAACATTTCGCTAGTTTTAATCGGTGGAGTGACTTGGGTAAAAATAATCAGGACATCTATTTTATGAAATACGTAGGGCTGGACTTATCATTAGGCTGAGTTGACTGTAGTCTAAGGCGGCCAATTTATGGGGAAGATAAATTTTTGATATAATTTTACTCTTTCATTGTTTATTTTTGCCGTATTTGTCCTGTTTTTATTTTGAGAATCTGAATTTATGATACTGAATTGTGATTTCTCATTTATTTGTCACTCACACTAAGTTTTTTCGTATATACGTAATGCTATAGATATTTCTCCCAGCATGCAACAAATTAAAGTGTCAAGAAATGGTTTAAAAATCAAAAGTACGGGCACAATTTTATTTATATATTTCTTAAATTCAATTCGACGCAAGAATGACAGGAGCAAATATCCAGGTAATAAACAACTTTTTGTAATAGACAGATAGATCGTCTACCAATATCTATTAATAAGTTAGATCTTTGATAGATACAAAAAGTTTTGGGCGAATGTTACGAACTGGGATCAATCTGAGAACAGTTCAGTCCATGACATTGATCATAAATAGATTGGCTACACTTTATAGATATCAGAAATATTTTCAATATTTTCCACTAGATTCAGAGTAAGGTTCCACGAATTTTAACAAACTACGCATCATTATTTATCTTGCTAAATACTCAGGTTTTTGAATATTCATTTATAGTTGATTTGATTGCATCTAGAGCACGATAGTGCGCAAGGCCGAGTTTAAGGGTTTTTCGACCTTCTCACTTACAGTGCTATTACTACGGCTTAATTTAGGCAATTTTTTTAGGTACTGTATCTTTTCAACGAAAAGAGCCACAGTGTTGATATTTCGAATATCGATACTTTACGGAATTATAAGAAACAGTTTTCTCAATCATCGTTAACGAATTAACCGTTAAAAAGTTATTTCACTTCAAAAATGCAAAATTCGCGAGAACGCCTCAAAAACTTAAGTATGATCTATCATAATTCTACGCTACTCCCAGATATCCGGAAAATTGATATTTGGCATACAGGTAGATCTAGTATCCAAACCGACGAGAAAATTCCGAAAACTAGAAATTTGTATCGGAAAAAAGGAAAATTTTACAATTTTCGTTTTAATTAATTTAACATTAGAAAGCATATATCCATCTGATTCGTTGATATGTATGCGAGCTCTTTCTGATTAGATGAAAAATATTAAGACCGTATTAAAGTAAAATACCATGTAGAAAACATAAAAAGTTAAATAATATCATCTTAATCTTAAACTACTGTCATGTAAAATCATATAAAACATATTTTTTCATTTTCTTTATGATATGTAATGAGAATTTATTAATATAATAAATTTATTTATTTAATTTATTAAATTATACTTAATTTCCTTAATAAAAATCAATAAGTTTTAATCAATAAGCGTTTTGTGCAAAGCCTTCGGCTTCGTATATTTAAGCCTTTCAAAAAGATGTGATATTTGGGGGAAATCCTTAATGTAATAGTTGCTCCTTAAAAAGTGATCATATGGGAGAAAGGACCGAGCTATTTACAAAGGAAATAGCTGTAGACTACATATAATAGTTGCTCCTTAAAAAGTGATGATATAGAAGAAAGGACCGAGCTATTTACACTCGGACTTCATATAATAGTTGCTCCTTCAAAAGTGATGCTATCCCATTAAAGAGCCAAGCTATGTACAAAGTAAATAGCTCTAGACTTCATATAATATTTGCTCCTTAAAAAGTGATGATATCCCATTAAAGAGCCGATCTATTTACAAAGTAAATAGCTCGGTAAAAAAAATTAATGAGGGGTAAATTGATTAAATGTAAGAAAAAATTTGTTTGAAATGTATTTCGTAAGTTTTCTCATAGTATGTTTTTTATATTTTATATAACGCGGCAAGTTATTTTTTCTGATTTCAAATATTTTAAAACTTGCCGCGTTATAAAATTTTAAAAACATACTAAGGGAAAACTAACGAAATACATTTCAACCAAATTTTTTCTTACACTTAATCACTCTACTCCTCAATAATTTTTTTGGTAAATAGTTTACCGAGCTATTTACTTTGTAAATAGCTCGGCCCTTTAATGGGATATCATCACTTTTTAAGGAGCAAATATTATATGAAGTCTAGAGCTATTTACTTTGTAAATAGCTCGGTCCTTTCTTCTATATCATCACTTTTTAAGGACAACTATTATATGAAGTCTACAGCTATTTACTTTGTAAACAGCTCGGTGCTTTCTCCCATATCATCACTTTTTAAGGAGCAACTATTACATTAAGGATTTCCTAGAAAACTCGGCCCTTTCTTACATTAATGTTTGTGATCGGATATAATTTTTTCTTTAAATAAAAAATGCACTTATTTACAGTCTTCAAGAGAAAATACCTTAAGTTCGGCCCTGAAGGTACGCAAATTGTCTAGAAATTTACATGTATGAATAATGAATAAAACAGCAAAAAATAGCTTGAGTGAATAATTTTAATTTCTATGATCATGAGAAGTGAAAAACAGCCATAATTTACCCTTGTTTTTATCTTTAGAAATAATCGCAGTCGTTAGTTTTCAGTTTACTAGCATTGAGTTTCACATAATCTTACATCAAATCATTCAAATAAGATAAGACTTAAATAAGATAAGCATTCTCTCTTATTATAAAATAAATATTTTTACCAAAAGATTATTTTAATACAGGAAATAATATGTATGATTTAAGTCTATGGTAAAATAATGTCTCCATGTAAATTTGATTCCCTTACCCTTCGTACATAAACAAGAAATGACAGCAGTGATAAACCAGTTTCTGTGTATAAGTTGAAACTATTTACATATATAGTATACGCGTCAATTTCAAATAATATAATTCAATTACGTATTTATCGATACCTTCTCATAAACATACAAATATTTAAAATCTATAATTTTTTTGTTATTGGAAAAAATATCAAAAGAATCATAGATGATAATAGAACTTTATGGTATAGCGATTTGAATTGAACATAAAATGCATTTATTATTGTAAACCTGAGAAAAGGTTACGTTCATATATGTTAGAATATCCATCTCTGACGAATATACAGTGAAAATCATTTAGAGCGACATTGCCTTGTGGGATAGATATATAGATTTATTTTGGGGTAAAAAACGTATTGCACTTATGGCCTTATGGCCCATTATGCCCCCCTTCTACTTCAGATTCGCTACCTCAATATCTTCACAATGGTCAGAAGCTTGCTTATTAGGATATCTTGATGGTTCATATCATAGACTCTAACCAAGGACACATAACTCCATGTAAACAAATAATTGGCAAAAATAAGATGTCAGTAGTGTTCCTTCGGCACCGGATACAAAACAGAGAGTATAAGGCGCGAGTTTTAATTGAAAAACATTACGTATTTATAGCATTATAAAAATTATTTCCAGCCAAAGTATTTTTCCAATAAAATATTTTTTTAAATAAATGGTAAGTAATTTCAATTTTTCAATAAGGATTTAGTTGAAGTGATAGTTAAAATTCGCAAAATAATTACATAAAAATTAAAAAAAAAAAAACATCAAATAATTAAATAGTAAATAATTAATAGTAATGTTGGAATTGTAAAAATGAAAGAAATTATTGAATCAGATATTAAATTAAACCTTTATTTATTAATAATAATGCTGAAAATTAATATTTAATATAATGTCATACAATTTAATTAATTTTGGAATATTTATACTAGCTGTTGGTACTTCCTGGTTTTTTAAACCCAATTGATCCCGTTGCTTATTGTCACAAGCACTACCACTTTTACAATTGTCTACTGCACATACTTTAAAAAATATATACTTTAAAATCTTGAAAAAAATTAATTACAACCCTTTACGATAAACGTTACAGATACCGAAACTTGACAATCCACTATACAACGTTGCAAAATTAATAAAACTGAGTATAATAGTTAATATGACTATGGATACAACACCCATAAATGTACTCATAGTAACGGCATTTCATTTATTAAAATGCGTTAGTTCGTTTGAAATACTACGTGGCAATAAGTATTAACGTACTTGGGGGAACCCGAGATACAACGGGGTACCGGAGTTTAACTACGACATTTATGTTAGATCAGTTTTCTAGGTCGTTTGTGCGTGTAATTTTAGTTTTATGATTTTTTGTTCCCGTATTGTAATTTCTGATGATCTTGTAACCAAGATTGTAAAGGCTGCCCTGGACGGGCTACACTTCGACCATAAGGTCCATTGTGATGCCTAAGGATGGGAGGATGTGAGTGGAGTGGAAGGAATTTGTGATAGACTAGGAATTGGTAGGATATGCGGCTGCAGCCGACTATGATAGGAACTATGCCGATATTCATCTGGAGTTCGTGAAGGAAACTGCAGAAAACCTTCTCAAGCATAGCCGGTTACTACGTTCTTGTCCATACGCCGACAGTTTAGTCAATCAACCACCCCTTTTTTTTTAAATTTTTATAATTGACAAACTGCCGATGTTGGGATTCGAACCCATAACCTCCCAGTTTCCAAGTACTGCATACTGCGCAGACATGACGCCTTAGACCGCTCAGCCACTTGGCTGGTGTCTTGTAACAAAGATAAGATATGCATACTTATTTACATTACAACTACAGTTAGTACATGCTTGAAGCACGTTAAATTGTCTTGTGTTGGTGTAGTTTAATGTTTGTTTACGTTTTTTTTTCGAATGAACTTACCGCCCTAAACCGAATCGTATCTCTGGGGCGGAACGGGTGGGTCGGAATGAGGTTCCCCATTCTGCCGCAATATTTCATAATATCTTCCAACAGACACAACTGACACCAGACTTGATAGGCCTTCAAGTGCAGAGGCTAATTTTACTAACCTTAGGTGCTCTTGGATGACAACTGACAACACAGTCTCTTCATTTCATTTTTCACTTGCGGGAGTAGCTAGCAGGTCTAGTGTATGAATTTTGTGCATAAACTTTTTTTTCATTTCCACTAGTTTTATATGATAACGTGCTTTTACTACTTCGTTCCTCCGGGCATGGGACAGAACAAGACAAATGATATAAATTTCTATTTTTGAAAAAAATTATTGTTTTTTTATTTTGTTACAATATGATTGAATTTTTGTGATTATAACATTATTATGTGTTCATAGAAAAATTTTCAGCTCTCGTAATAAACCTTTTTGTACTTTTAAACCATATTTTCAACTTCGTGCCCAGTTCTGCGCCGGGTTCCCCTACATACATATAAATGCCAGAATGCAAAGTGGGGTAAAAATTGAGCATTGATTGAATCTTCGATGGCTTTCTAAACGATTTTCACTGTAGATACGTATGTTGAAAGCAAGGAACGATTCATAATATATAAAATATAGTAATAATAATAATAATAGAATCAGCAATAACAAACAAGCTCTTTGCTAGTTCATCATAAAATGTTATGAAAAATAATATGCGCATACGAGTTGAACATTGCGTTGCTAACGTCTCTCTAAACAATTTTAAACGATATCCTTGGACTAAAGACCTTTCTACACGTTGATCACATTATAAGACCTATAGACAACAGTTTTTACTCAAAAGCGAAATCTTGAGTTCTAGAATTCGATACCTAGTAAATGATTTCAGTTTTTCATATTAATATTAATTAATTAATTTCAATGACGTGTTAGTCTATAAAGTATACGCTTGTTCTTTCATACTCATGTCTTTGTAACCGTAATTGAAATTGACATTGGTATAAATCATACCATAAAACTTTGTTTCACTTGTATGTTTTGTGAACTAAGATGCTTGATGGTAATATTTGACGTATGGTATACAGACTATAGTAAAGGAATAAGTAATACAAAGGTTATGGTTTTGAGATAAAAAATTGATTATTAGTTTTAATCGTATTTTTACATTTTGAGAACCCTTGATACCAAAACTACCACTTGGTTCGTGTGTGACACGATATCTCGAAAATGAACGTTTTAGTCGAACTCGCTCCATCGAATATGACACTTACTCGATTGACTTTTCGGATATATATATATATATATATATATATATATATATATATATATATATATATATATATATATATATATATATATATATATAAATATATATATATATATATATATATATATATTTATATATATATATATATATATATTTATATATATTTATATATATATATGTGTCTGTAATCGCTCTAGCGATTTACAATTTTATTCCGATTGGAATGAAACTTGTTATTTGAGTCGCTTTTGGTATTCAAAAGGTCAAGTTCGTTATGGGTAAAATCGAACAGAGGGAGGGGGAAACACAAAATTTGGCATATCTCCCTTAATATTCGAAAAATCGAAAAATTTATAAGAAGTAAAGTTGTAGGTACTAAGTTTTACTGTAATTTTGTTTCTTATCATTTATACTGTTACACTAATATTTACAGAAATATTGACGGTTTAAGATTCAAAATTAAATTCCTTAATATCTCTGTACAGATTAGAGTTTGAGCAAAAATGATAATGTGATGAATTGTAGAAAATTTGATTTTCTACAACTTTATTCCTAACGCATTTTTCGATTGTTCTAATATTAAGAGAGATATTTTATATTTGAGTGTTTTCTTCTTTCTTTATGCCCCCATTTCCCCTTGACGTATGTCATGTATTAATAATATTGGCCTTGCAAATTCTAAAATTATGTACGACATTTCATTTTGATCAGACTAAAATTGCGACCCCTAGAAAGTGATTTATGTGTTCTAAGGAAATTCGCTAAGTTGAAGCATATCCTGCGTAACGAATTTTTTTGCTTAGAATGAGTCAAAGTATCCGAAAAAATTTTACGAATGTCAAAAACATTAAATTTTCTTAGTATGTTTTCTTATCGTCCCATTTTAGTCATGAACCTTCGAAAATAGTGTTCAGCAGATTAAAATACATCGAAAACTTTGGAGCAGCCTTGGACCTTTATCGTCTATGCAAAGTTTCCTTTCCAAGAAAGCTTTTTGTTATTGAAATTTATATCATTTAAATAATCGCATAGCCTCTATACAGGAACTTGAGTACCAACCTCCACGTTTTTGAAGCAGTAACTCAATCCAGGTTTATGAAACTTGAATGTGAGCACTTCTCCAGAGTTTTTAAACTAAGCTTTTTTTGTTAATTGTTACGTTACATTCTATATGTATGGGGATTGGAAATGAAGAGACCTCTCTATATTATGTCACACGTTCCGGGAAGTTGTGCGCATAATTGTGAAACGGAGGGTCGAGTAGTGTTTCTAATTGGGACATCTTATCACAATTCATAAATTTACGGAATCAATTCATTTAGCGTGGCTCTACCAAGCGTAGTTTATAGACATGAGGTAAGTAGTTCCGGTGACGATTTCACAACGCCAAACACGTGCTATTAACGTGCAGAGAAATAATACCAATATAAGAGGGGTAGGGTTCATTCATTGTGACATAATATTTGTAATGAGGTTTTTATATTTAAATGGGGGGGGGGGGAGCGTGGTAGTAAAATATTGTCAAATAAACGTGCGATATAACAGCCCTTGAAAATGTTAAAAGAATAGAAAATTATTCTGCCCGATTTTGCTATCCTCAAATTGCATCGAACGACCTCATTTACAGTTTTTCCATACTATTTTTTTAAATTAATTAATAAGAGTAGATATCGTTAAGTTTGAAACGTAACGATACATTTTTTACCATTGAATTTTCTTGGAAAAGGCAATCGATTTATGTTGTTCAATATTGCAAATAAATAAATTGCATTTATTTTTTACTCTCAAATAGTAATTGGAATGATAATATGGAAAATAATTCTAGATATTCGAATAAAAACTATTCTATCTGATCGAATAGCAATGTTTGAGTATACCGAACTATTTATACCAAGGATTATAATGTACTCTGTTTTAAGAGTAACATGTATCGTTCAAGTAATATTCCACTATTGACATAGAGAATTTTTGAATTATGTGAGAGCTTTGTCTTTTTACACACTTTATTTTTGATGGGAGTTTAAAATTTACTTTGATATTATATTCCTATTAATTAATAATAATAATAATGAGGTTTAACCTCCGTTTTTGAGACACGACAGTCTATAACAGAGGCCACCCACATCATTATTTTTCAACCTTTATTAATTTATTACATTACATTTTTATGATGTGAGTGGAAGATCAGGAACTCGTATGCAGATTAGGAATTGGTAGGTGTGCAGCCGACTTTGATAGGAGGTCATAAGGTCCATTGTGATGCCTATGGATATGAGGATGTGAATGGAGGACAAGGAATTTTGTGTGTAAACTAGGAATTGGTAGGTTGTGCGGCTGAAGTGGACTTTGATAGAAACTATGCCGATATTCATCTGGAGATCGTGAAGGAAACTGCAGAAAACCTTCTCAAGCATAGCCGGTGACTTCATTCTTGTCCATACGCCGACAGTTTAGTCAATTAATCGTCCCTTTTTTTTATATTTGACAAACTGCCGATGTCGGGATTCGAACCTACTTGGCCGGTATAGAGACATTAAAGGACAGAATCATGTAAAAGTGGAGATGACCCGTTTTCAAATTGTATTATAAAGCACTTTTTATCTCCTTCTCTACCAATCATCTCCTTCGGTGACACAATTAAAAACTCTTCGTGTAAATGCAGCTTAACCATAGATCACTGCATTCAGGTTTTCTCTTTCAAAAAAAAAATAATAAAGTGAACAACGACGCTTCAACGCTTATATCATTCCATAAACGTAAAACTTTGTTTACATTCGAATAGCACACAGCAACCTGTGTGGCCATCTTTATTCTTGATGTTTCAAAAATTTATCACGATTTACTTGTGATCAAAAACAAAATATGATATTGATTCTATGTATTATTATATATGTACAATATTTATACACAGAGATTATAAAATACCGAAGCTAACTAAATAGGGATCAATTCATTTCAAATCGACAAATGATGGTCGATCACAAAAAGTAATTAAAAAAAAAATTTTTTTACATAAAGCTATTTTCAAATTCTACAACGGCTTACGTTAATCATCGTAGATGGTTTAAAACGTCATTAATGTAGAAACATTATGTGTATTTTTACCGCATTGTCGCCCATCTAGCCCAGAGGTAGGCGTAGGCGGCTCTCCGGAGCCACGGGGCTCCCCATAAGAAAGTGAGAGTAAGTAAGCAAGGTATGTTTTGAAGTAAGACGAAACGATGTTTCAATACAGGTTGTCCTACCAATGCATCATTATTAATATATAATTTTTTTGCGGACGATGATTCAAAATAATTATTTTTAAAAACAGCAATTACGCGATCGCGTTCTGCTGTCCCTATTTCGAATTTATCTAACAGATGTTTCGCGGTATAATGACGTTGGACATTACTTCTTTTTAAACAAATAAACGTTTTACCACAAAATAGGCAAATTACCTCTTTATCAGTTTTGTAAAATATACCAACACGATGCTCCCTCTCGTTGATGCCAAAAAATATCCTCCTTGTCTTCGCAGACGGCGCCGCACCTCCAGTGCTGAACTTATCCAAGACTGCTTGCAATGTATTCTCCATTATTAAAATCACTACTTTTATTTTTTTGAAAAAAGAAATTATGCGAAAAATAATTTTCAATAGCACGAATAGTACTTTTCACTTTTTAAATTCAAAGTATACTAAATCAAAACAACTGAGTCAGGTTGAGTAAGCTATCATAAAATTCCCACTTAATGTAAAATTTAACCATTTAGAAATTAGTAACAAATTAACCCCCGCCCACCCAGCTTTATCATTGGCATGTTTATTGTTTTATCCAGAGTCATCAAATTCCCGTGACACTTCACCCTCTATTAAGAAAAAATACTTAAATCAGGTAAATAATTGTTTATTAGTTCTCCGATATGAATACTTTTGGCAAATTATTCGGAATTTCCAAAAACCTAATTCTAAAATCTTTACTAAAGCTAATCCATCAAAAAATTTACAATCGGTTTACAATTGTCAAGCGGTAAACGTAAAAGATTTATATTTATATAAAGGTAAATTTTATGCCCAAAATTCCAGAGTATGTATTCAATGTATTGTATGTATTGTAAATATTACATCAGTACTTTCGTAATATTTTTAAAAGGGAAAAATTTATAATAATAAGAAGGTTATAGAATATAAATTTTACTACAATTTATAACAAGGCCATTTTCTCTACAATTCTAATATTTACAGAAATATTTTCAATTTGAATATTTATAGTTGACACTTAATGTTCCATGTGTAAGTTTGATCTTAGACATTCCGGGGAGAGGTAGATTGTAAAGGCTGCCCTGGACTGGCTACCTTCGACCATAAAGTCCATGGTGATGCCTTAGGATGTGAGGATGTGAGTGGAGTGGAAGGAATTTGTGAGTAGACTAGACATTGGTAGGATATGCGACTGCAGCCGACTATGATAGGAACTATGCCGATATTCATCTGGAGATCGTGAAGGAAACTGCAGAAAACCTTCTCAAGCATAGCCGATTACTTCGTTCTTGTCCATACGCCGACAGTTTAGTCAATTAACCGCCTCATTTTTTTATTTTTATAATTGACAAACTGCCGATGTCGGGATTCGAACCCATAACCTCCCAGTTTCCAAGTTCTGCATACTGCACCGACATAACGCCTTAGACGGCTCGGCTACTTGGACTGGTAGACATTCCGGGGAACTGTCAAACCGACGAACTGGCCAGATTTGGTACAAAGCTGTCGGAAACGAAAATAAAAAAATATCTATGTCTAGTCTTTGCGAACTGCAAGCTACTCCTGAAATCATATTAGACGAGAACAGCATAATGAGGCAGACCGTATTACCCGGCAGATCTAATCAGAGTACCATTGAAGGTGTAATCTCTCATAAGATGTTACCTTTCTACAAAAATCATCTATAGGTAACTTTCCAGCAGCCATCACAGAACACTGGGTAGGCAGCAAACATGTGAAATGTCTAGGACTGCCAGTATGCCACAACTACTGCAGGAGCTGCCACAGTGAGAAAGAGGAAGCGACGATGAGTCATGTCCTCTGTCAATGTTCTCTATGCCAAAACTTACTGGCGTCAAAGCCCTATCGCTGTACTTGAACAGTGTGTCCCATCCAAGACAGCCGCTACAACCTCTCTTAACCTATCTTTGGTATTCGCTATGATTTCTTCCTCCTGGCAGGAATTTGGTAATCTTCGCAGCTCCTACGAGACGAACTTGTAGATAACGCTATAAAAAGCACAAGATAATAGAGCTTTATTGTAAATGGTGAATTTCAAGACAAAAGCTAGTATTTAATATAAAATTTCTAATTTATTTTAAATAAAATAACGATGATATACTTATAAAGGGTGTCCTATAGTTCACGCAAGATTTGAATTTACCGTTAAAGTGCGACAAAGTGTCGCCAACCAAAAAAAGAAAACAATTTAACAGCTGACAATTTAGGGTTAGTAAAAATGGAGTATACTGTTATTTTGCATTCTTTTACTGTCAAAGAAAAAAGGATTTGTTGAACTGGCTTCAATCATATAGAATCACTCCGTACACAATAATGCTTTTGTGTATGTCATATTAGGTTTTTATTTGTCTTAAATTTTCATATTATTGCTATATTTGTGTCCCGCAGCGATATTGTAGTAAAATTAGTGTATAGGGTGTGTCATAAAGAATTTAAGAAAATTCAAAAGAAAACAGATCAATAATCTATTCCAAATCGGCAAATTTCAGATAAAATTTAAATAAAACGAATGAAAACTACAACTAACTGAGTCATTTACTTAAATATCCGGTGTATACACGTATTATCCATATGTGAACTGTTTAGTTTACTTTTTAAACACGCACAAACGCTGTTTTTGTATGCTTTTGTAATCAAGGCAAATTACTAATGTTTGAAATTGTCACGAAACTATTCAATTTATGAAAAAAAAATTCGAACAAAAGTTTTTATTTTATAAACTTTAACTTTTCTTCTATCTCTCACGGTTTGCAAGAAGAGAACGCATGGAATGATTTTGGCGAATCACGCACTTTACCCCACTTTTTAGTTCTAGAAAACAAATACAACATTTCAGCTCATTATCTGTCTTGCTTTTACCGAATTTCCTGAAAGGAAATAGAACTATTGGTCTCGTACCGACTTCAAAATTTTGCAAAAATTTTTGCAAATCTCCATCGATCCTGCTTTGTAGATGTCGAAAATCACCATCTGTAAAATTTATATATATATATATATATGTATATGTATATCTATGGACATATATATATATATATGTCTGTAATCACTCTAGCGGTCACAATTTTGATCTGATTGGAATTAAATTTGGTATTTGAGGCGCTTTTGGTATTCAAAAGGTCAAGCTCGGTAATGGGTAAAATCGAACAAGGGTGAAGGAGGGTTTAAAGGAAGGGGGAAATACAAAATTTGACATATCTCCCTTAATATTCGAAAACTCGAAAAATTTATAAGAAGTAAAGTTGAAGGTACTAAGTTCTACTGTAATTTTGTTTCTTGTCATTTTTTCTGTTACCCTAATATTTACAGAAATATTGACGGTTTAAGATTGAAAATTAAATTCCTCAATATCTCTGTACATATTAGTTTGAGCAAAAATGATAAGGTGATGAATTGTAGCAAACATGATTTTCTACAACTTGATTCCTTACGCATTTTTCGATTGTTTTAATATTAAGAGAGATATTTTATATTTGGGTTTTCTTCTTTCTTTATGCCCCCATTTTCCCTTAACGTATGTCATTTATTAATAAAATTGGCCTTGCAAATACTAAAATCATATACGACATTTCATTTTGATCAGACTAAAATTGTGACCGCTAGAAAGTGATTTATGTATTTTAAGGAAATTCGCAGAAAGTTGAAGCAGCTCCTGCGTAACGACTTTTTTTAGTTATCGTGTTGACAGGCGGGCGTTGCTGGACACGCAAACATGTGGAAATGGACTAATTAGGTTATTTTCAAGGGTTTCTGAAGGGTTCACTAACTTCAACTACATCAGAGACCATCTTAGACAACCAAGCATGACCGTCTAGTATCATCAAGGAGACCAGTCAAGTAGCCGAGCGGTCTAAGGCGTCATGTCTTCGCAGTACGCAGCAGGTTATGGGTTCGAATCCCGACATCGGCAGTTTGTCAATTATAAAGAAAAAAAAAAAGGGGCGGTTGATTGACTAAACTGTCGGCGTATGGACAAGAACGAAGTAACCGGCTATGCTTGAGAAGGTTTTCTGCAGTTTCCTTCACGAACTCCAGATGAATATCGGCATAGTTCCTATCATAGTCGGCTGCAGCCGCATATCCTACCAATTCCTAGTCTACTCACAAATTCCTTCCACTCCACTCACATTCTCACATCCTAAGGTATCACAATGGACCTTATGGTCGAAGTGTAGCCCGTCCAGGGCAGCCTTTACAATCTACCTCTATCATCAAGGAGAGTATATCATCTGACACCGAAGCATATATCGGTTCTGAAACAATGTTTTATCAATTTAAAAAGTTTAAAAATCACACTTGTAACTCGAAAAACTTGAATGGAAATCTCTAAAACTCTTATAAGACCGGTAATCATATACGAAAGTGAAACATGGACCCTAACACAAAAAGATTGACGCACTTTCCGAAGATTTGAAAGTAAAATATACAGAGCAATACAAGTAAATGATAACTGGAGAATTCGATACAATGATGGAATTAACAATCAATTTCAAGGCAAAGGCATAGTCCCCAAAGACTACGATGATTTGGTCACGTTGAAAAAATGAATGAAAAATTATATAATACCTGAACAGTAAAATACACGGTAGTAGAAGAATAAAAAGACTAGAGATTAGATGGATAGATGACAAGACAGAAGAAATGAGTACTACAAACATTAGATGTTAGAGTAACTGAATCAAGACAGGCCTTTGTGAAGGCCGATTGTTTTGGATGCTAGAGCTCACTATGAGCTATAGAGACGGATGATACGAAACGAGATAAGACAATACAAACGATGTCTCGCAATCATTTGCAAGATTTGTTTTAACATAACAAGTGTTTATTTTATCTTTGTAATAAAAAAAGTATAGTAGGGGAATTCGGGGCAGAACGGGGTATGAAGTTGAAAATATGGTTTAAAAATACAAAAGGGATTATTAAGAGAGCTGCAAATTTTTCTATGAATACAATAATATTAAAAGAAAATAATAGAACTTTTTTTTTTCAAAACTAGAAAATTATGCTATTGCACGGGGCAGAACAACACGGGGCCGATGGCAAGATTTTTTTCTTTCTATTTTGTTTCGTATATCAAGAATTTCTCACTATATTCTCCGAAAAGACATTGAAAATGACCTAATTAGTTCATTTCCGCATGTCCACGTGTCCATCAGCGCCCGCCTGTCAACACGATAACTCAAAAAGGACAACATATAATGAGCTGAAATGTTGGGGTAAAGTGATTGATTGGCCAAAATCGGTCCATGCATTCTCTACAAACCTTGAGAGATAGAAGAAAAGTTTAGGGACAAAAACTTCCCCCTTTTATAAAATAAACAACTTTTCTTTGAAGTTTTATTTCATAAATTGAATGGTTTCGCGACAAATTTCAAAAATTAATTATTTGTCTTGATTACAAAAGCATACAACGACAGCGTGCCAAGATCAGAACGAAATGGTAAGGACAGGTTAGTATAAACACGTATAAAACTAGTGGAAATGCAGAAAAATGTGTTTCTGCACAAAATTCATACATTAGAACCTGCTATCTATTCCCGCCGGTGAAAAATGAAATGAAAAGACTGTGTTATCAGTTATCATCCAAGAACCCCAGGGGTAGTAAAATTATCCTCTTCACTTGAAGGCATATCAAGTCTGATGTCATTTGTGTCTGTTGGAAGACATTGTGAAACATTGCGGCAGAATGGGGTACCCCATTTGGCAGAATGTAGATCCCGATTCCGCCCCACCCGATCCACTCCAGAGACACGATTCAGTTTAGGGAGGTAAGATCACTCAAAAAATTAAATACAATGAAACGTACTTCAGGCATGTACTACCTGTAGTAATTTAAACAAGTATGTATACCTTATCTTGGTTACAAGATAATCAAAGTTACGATACAGGAGCAAAAAATCATAAAACTAAAACTTCACGCATCAACGACGAAGAAAACTAGACTAACATGAATATCGTAGTTAATAGCCACAGGTTGGTATAGTTCTACGTATTACCGCTCGCTAGTAGCATCTCCTTGACACCGTAAATCGTCAAAATTCATTCCGCCCTGGCACCCCGTTGTGCCCCGGGTTCCCCTATATTTAAAAAGTAATCGATCGAAGAATTCCAATCAGTTCGTTTCTTTTGCACCACCCTATATAAAAGATTCTTTTAGATGGTGATAAGACTACCGATAAAAAATACATGGAACTAATAATCAGTCAACAAGATAATTAGGTCTAAAATATCAATCATACAAAAGAAGAGTAAAACTTACTACTAATAACTTATAATACTCGTAACTTAAAGTACTTTCACGATACAATACAAACAACAACAATCAAGTGTACGTTAAGCTTAGAATTAACGATTCAGTAACAAATATTATTAATTTTTGCCGTAATAATAAAATATAACTAGTCTAATCGTTTATCTGACTAGGAAAATAAAGTTAAATAACTGCCCCAATTCCTATACGTCAATTGTATAATTAAAGTATTTCGTCTACAAAGTAGTCATTATCTATATGCATGAGCAAGTGGTAATTATTCACTCACTCTTATTCACAAGCGTATAAATCGGATAACAGGTTATAATGGCGAAACGTTCAGAACATGACAGGATATATAAAGATTTTCAAAGATAATCAAATAGAACTCTATTTGATTTTTTAAATAAAATTTCAATAGTAATTACTCTCCAGAAAGATATGTTCCTAATAATTATGACTAGTTAATTCGTACTAATGACGGGTACCTTATAGAGTAAAGACATATCTATGTACATTACAGGTGACGTTAGTCTTGATCATCATCGTCATTTTAAGAAGAGTACAGTGTAATATTTTCTGTTATAAGGACTGCAGACTTGCAACCTGTGCAGGAACATTTTAAGTACAAATGAATGTACGGTAGTAGGTTGCTAGTCTGTATAGCTGTTGCAGAACAAAATTACATGCCTTTGATCTGGTTGCTGTAAGAATCAAAATTATTTCATATTGTGTGGGATAGTTTAATGTTGCTGTACAAGTTCCTCGTGTGTAGCGATATTTGCAACAGATTATTTAAAATTTTATGTTTTCCTAATATTTTTTTATGTTTTATTACATAGATTGTCAAAAAATGTGTGACAAAAAAATGGCACACAACAAACTACAAATTAAATAAGATAGATAGAGACAAGATGACAAGTAATTGAATTTTTAAGATAGAGTAATAAAGTAGTATAGTAATGTTCCCAATTTGGTTGCACGTCTGTAGGCAAAATATTTTGTAGGCGGAGTTCAATGTTGCTGCACAATGTTCCGCGTTTGTAGCCTACTTTACACTTGCTTTTCACTTTTCAAGTCTGTTATGATGTTACTCGCTAGGTCTTTGGACCACGCCCCGTTTACAGTTGAAAATTAAAAGATTAGTGTTAAATTAGATATTCAAGTTAAATTTATACTTTAATATCTTTTTTCTAATTTATTATATTTTAATTGAAACAATAAAGACTCTAGAAAAAATGTATTCATTAACACTCAAAATTATTTGCTGTTATCAGTAAATTTTGTGATTAGTAAATTTTTACATATTAAAATCTATAGAGATGGGAAGAGAGTGGAAGTAGTAGTAGTAGCGGATGAGAAGCCGAAGCCTGGCAAGTAGGCTTCCCTAGATCTTTTTTTCCGACCCCTATTGGACAAGGAGTTCGTATGTAGACTAGGATTTGGTGGGTTGTGCGAATGCAGCTGACCTTGATACGAACTATGCCAATATACATCTGGAGGTTGTGAAAGGAAACTGCAGAAAACCCTCGCAAGTATAACCAGTTACTTTCGTTCATACGCTCACAGTTAAAGAGAGTACGAATATTTATCGAAAATCAGGATTTGAATTTTTGTCTCGTCTCTCGCTGACTTACTCTCGCCTTGTCTCGTTTCTTTCGTCTCTCGTGGCATCACAACATATTTAGTTGTAGAGGCTGCCCTGGACTGGCTACCTTCGACCATAAAGTCCATGGTGATGCCTAAGGATGTGAGAATGTGAGTGGAGTGGAAGGAATTTTAGTGTATAGACTAGAAATTGGTAGGATATGCGACTGCAGCCGACTATGATAGGAACTATGCCGATATTCATCTGGAGATCGTGAAGGAAACTGCAGAAAATATTCTCAAGCATAGCCGGTTACTACGTTCTTGTCCATTCGCCGACAGTTTAGTGAATTAACCGCCCCCTTTTTTTCAAATTGACAAACTGCCGATGCCGAGATTCGAACCCACAACCTCCCAGTTTCCAAGTAGTCATACTAGTATGCCATACTGCATACTACATTGTTCTTTCAATATTCTTAAATCAATTTGTTCATTTTTGATACGGAACTCTGCTAACATGTATATAATTTTATACAAGAACGAAGTTTCATTTCTGTATTTTATTTTATTGAATACAAAATTTCATCCAATTATTACTTGTCTGTGAGGATATTTTTCAAAACGTACGTAAAAGTATCAGGTGAAAAGTTGTTATGGTAATAGTATCACGAACAATGAAAATCTTTTTAAAAAAAGTGTACATAAACATATAATAATTTTTTTTAACTCTGTTAACAAAATCAACCAATTTGTATTTTCTATAAGTCATATCGTAATAATTTCTTTTTTAAATGCAATAACAAAACTCAACAATAGATAAGTGAAGGTTAACAGTATATTTTGCATACCTGTTGTACGTTTCATAATGTGCGATGATCAAAATTGAATATACCATGTATATTCCATATAACAAATCGAATATCTATGTGTCGAAGCCCTTCTTAACGTATTGCCTCGAGAAACGAGATCAGAATAATAATATTCGTGAGAGTGGAGACGAGATTTCAGATTCTTTATGTCGACTTTAAATCGAGACGTGAAACAGATGTCGAGACACAAGAAATTGTTATCAAGATATCTAAACATGTTTTTGATTTTGATGTCCTAATCCCAAGTGTCTAATATTTAATTACTCCAATTCCACTTATCCGTCAAATTGATAACATAAATATAAAATTCGTTACGCAGGAGCTGCTTCAACTTAGCGAATTTCCTTAGAATACATAAATGACTCTCTAGCGGTCACAATTTTAGTCTGATAAAAATGAAGTGGTGTATATGATTTTAGTATTTAGTCCAATTTTATTAATAAATGACATACGTCTAGGGGAGGGGGGGGGGGTATAAAGAAAGAAGAAAACACAAAATATAAAATATCTCTCTTAATATTAGAACATTCGAAAAAAACGTAAGGAATAAAGTTGTAGAAAATTATATTTGCTACAATTCATCACATTATCATTTTTGCTCAAACTCTAATGTGTACAGAGATATTAAGAAATTTAATTTTCAATCTTAAACCGTCAATATTTCTGTAAATATTAGTGTAACAGAAAAAATGATAAGAAACAAAATTACAGTAAAACTTGAAAACTGTGAAATTTTGTGTTTACCCCTCCCTCTAAACCCCCCTTTCCCCTTGTCCGATTTTACCCATTAACGAACTTGTCTTTTTGAATACCGAAGTCAAAATTTCGCAAAAATTTCTTCAAATGTCCATCGATCCTACCTAGTAGATGTCAAAAATCACCATCTGTAAAATTTATATATATATATATATCTATGGACATATATATATATATATATATATATATATATATATATATATATATATATACAAATATATATATATTAAACGAACTTGTCTTTTTGAATATATATATATTAAACGAACTTGTCTTTTTGAATACCAAAAGCGCGTCAAATACCAAATTTCATTCCGATAAAATGAAAACTGTGACCACTAGAGTGATTACAGACACATATATATATATATATATATATATATATATATATATATATATATATATATATATATATATACTACCGAAGTCAAAATTTCGCAAAAATTTCTTCAAATGTCCATCGATCCTACCTAGTAGATGTCAAAAATCACCATCTGTAAAATTTATATATATATATATCTATGGACATATATATATATATATATATATATATATATATATATATATATACAAATATATATATATTAAACGAACTTGTCTTTTTGAATATATATATATTAAACGAACTTGTCTTTTTGAATACCAAAAGCGCGTCAAATACCAAATTTCATTCCGATAAAATGAAAACTGTGACCACTAGAGTGATTACAGACACATATATATATATATATATATACAAATATATATATATATATATATATATATATATATATATATATATATATATATATATATATATGTGTCTGTAATCACTCTAGTGGTCACAGTTTTCATTTTATCGGAATGAAATTTGGTATTTGACGCGCTTTTGGTATTCAAAAAGACAAGTTCGTTTAATATATATATATTCAAAAAGACAAGTTCGTTTAATATATATATATTTGTATATATATATATATATATATATATATATATATATATATATGTCCATAGATATATATATATATAAATTTTACAGATGGTGATTTTTGACATCTACTAGGTAGGATCGATGGACATTTGAAGAAATTTTTGCGAAATTTTGACTTCGGTACGGGACCAATAGCTCTATTTCCTTTCAGGAAATTCGCTAAAAAGAGATAGCAACCTGAAATTTGTTTTATAGTGTAGCGAAAGGGTGCGTGTGATCAATAAAATACTTGAAATGTATATTTTTGTAAATTTTATTTCACTACTTTTTGGATAACAACTTTTAGATTATACTTTTGATTTGTATTAACTTTTTATTTCAACGAATGTTAAATTGTTACTGAACCAATGTTGAAATGTTACTGTGCTGGTGATAAATTGGTACTGTCTAATGTTGATGTGCGACTATCTTGAACTGAACTGTGCTGTGAGCAGTTGTTGTCTTGCCTTATATATCTGAAATGCATGTGTTCTAGTAGGTGAGAGAATCGCATCGAATATTCTGTGCAATACTAAAGCATACTGGTAAAGTTGATCTGCTTCCATACGTGCATATATGTATACGTAAGCATATAAAAAAAGACAATGATATGCATGTATACGTAAATGTACTGTACCGCAGTTTCAATTGCAATGTTGACACTGATGGGCCAAATATCTGTTGTATGAGTGTGAGTCACTGCAATAGGTTCTAGGTATGAATAAAAAATTTTAAAACACAGCCTCTGTTACTTGAATAAATGTTTTCTACAAAAAAATTCCAATATCCGAAGTTTTCTGTTGCTTAGGGAAAACAATTTTTTCAAATACCGTTAAGCATATATGTAGATGATATGTTATATAGTGGAATTTTCATACAGCGATTCCCAAAATAACGATATTCCGGAAAAGATTAAAAGAATAGTCGTTGATGTTGTATATTTATTTGGATGATATTGTTCGGATACAACGATGCCGGCTATAACGATAAACCGGATGTATAAGCGATCCCAATTTGCAATAAAAAAAAGTGAATTTACTTTCGCCTATAACGATATTCTGAACTCTCCGTAGTTATTTTTGTAAGAATTGGCTCACCGCATATTTATACATACTTCGATTATTTACAATTGAAATCATAAAATCCCATACTATATTTAGAAGTCCGATTTTTCACTCATTTCGCATTATTCTGATATTCGATGTAAATCATAATCAGTTATTCATTCCAGCATCGATTTAGAAAATGAATGAATATCTTTCTTAGAAAGTGGTGTATTAAATAAAGATAGATACTGAGTAAATCTCAGCAACCCACACTTCACGCTCAATGCTTACGAATTTCTACTGCCCTAACTAGCGAGAGACGAGTGGATCGAGAATAAGTCAGCGAGAGACAAAACGAGAATTAGCATCCTGATTTTCGATATATATTCGAGAAACAAACGGTAGTACTGTCTTTCAAACCAGTCCGAGTGGTTGAGCTGTTAAGGATGCTCTGCTTGGAACGGGGAGATTGCTGTTACTGGTTCGATTCCGAACGGTGCCAGTTTGCCAATTAAATTAATTTAAAAAAAAATTAATGGGGTAATTAAATGACTAAACTGTCAGTATATGGACAAAAACGAAAGTAACCGGCCATACTTGTGAAGGTTTTCTGCAGTTTCCTTTCACAAACTCTAGCTGAATAACGACATATCAAGTTCCTATCAAGATCGGTTGCATTCCTACAACATACCAATTCCTAGCCTACATACGGATTCCTTAACAATAGGGGTCGATAAAAAGACCTTATGTGTTTAGTTTTGAATGAATGTGAATGTGGATTGAGTATTCATCAAGATATAACCGAATTCCGTGGATAGTGCACCGTTGTAGAATGGCGTGGACTTAGTGGAATAATTTGAATTTGACAGTTAATTAACCGACAAATTCAACAATCATATTTAATAATTAAATATCCAGACTATAAAATAAGAAGCTTGAAAAGAAAAAAAACTGTATAAATAAAATGTGTGAATTAAAACAAATAAATGTATTTATTGAATAAAATAAACGAAATAATATGAAATACTTTTACAATCTAAATTTAAATATAATTGCTTTTGTAATCAACTTACGATGCCAAGTTAGTTATTCCACGTGCAGTCCAGTATTCGTATTCGTTCTCGTAATTCGTCCAAACTGCATACAATTAATTATATCATACAAATTGTATTTGAATTTGTTAATCCAATTCGTAGACTTGATGAAATCTTATAAAATTCTAATGTTGAAATTTGTTATGTTAGTAATTGCTGTTGTCAGCTCGAATGTCTCGTAAGAAGTGAAGTTTTTTATGCCTTTCCGCATGGTCATTTTGGTAGACATAACACGCGATTTTTGTTGTTGAAACTTGGTGCAATTAATTACCCTAGAATATATTTGCATCTAGTGATTTTAGTTATTTTGTAGAAATAATTAATAACACCATCGTTACACGATCCCAAGGAACTTAGCATTTTTATCGCAAATATAGTCGAACTTCATTGAATGCTAATTTCACTAAAAATAATCAATACATAGTTTAGATCAGAGGTGGGCGCAGACGTCTCGCCGGAGTCGAACTCTCCATAAGCTGGATGAGAGTAAGTAATAAAGGTATGTTTTGAAGTAAGACGGAACGATGTTTCAATACAGGTTGCCTACCGATTATTGCCCAATAATTTATTCAATCAATTTAGAATTAGTTTTATAAAATATTTATTGTTTAAAAAATATCGTTTACAATATGGAGAGATAAACCAAAAAAGATAATAATAATAATAATAACAATAAGGATGATAGCAATAACAATAATTACTACAACAACAACAACTATATGTATTCCCACTTTATGTAAAATTTAACCATTTAAAAATTAGTAACAAATCACCAAACCTCCCACCCACCCAGCTTTATCATTGGCATCTTTTTTGTATCCAGTGTCATCAAATTCCCATGACACTATACTCCCTACTAAGAAAAAATAATTAAATCAAGTAAATAATTGTTTATTAGTTCTCCGATATGAATAGTTTAGGCAAATCATTCGGAATTTCCTAAAATCTAATTCTAAAATCTAAACTAAAGCTAAATCATCAAAAAATTTACAAGCGGTAAATCACCAGCCCCAAATTACCAGCCCAAAATTCCAGAGTATGTATTCAATGTATTGTATGTAATGTATACTTTGAATAATTGTGACCATAAAAAATAATTGGTATTATTATATTTTTTTCAGAAAATGTTTTAATTTAAAAAAGAAAATAATAATAATTGTTAGGATACCCTATATTTACTCTATCTCTCTTACTACCTCTCACTCAGAGCTCAGTGCAGTCAAGGTCTGCCCACCTATGGTTTAGATTAGTGGCCGCAAGACGAAACAAGACGAGAATAGTATGTTTCTTGTATTGTATTCACTTTTTGCCAGGCCTCTCCTCCGCTACTACTACTACTACCACTCTCTTTCCATCTCCATAGATTTTTAATATGCAAAAATGTACTAATCACAAAACAGCAAATAATTTTGGGTGGTAATGAATAAATAGTTTCTATAGTCTTTATTGTTTCAATTAAAATATAAATAAAAAATTAAATAAATTAAAAAAATATGCATTTTGTATGAATAAAAAAAGTAATTAAAGTAGAAATATAAGTTAAAATCTAAGTTTTCACTAATCCGTTTTATTTTTTCAAGAAAATCTTCAACTGTAAACTAGACAAGACAATAGAAAACCTTTAAAAGTGAATACAATACAAGAAACATACTATTCTCGTCTCGTCTCGTCTTGCGGCATTACTAATCTTAACTACGTATTGATTACCAGTCCAAGTGGCCGAGCGGTCTAAGGCGTTATGTCTGCGCAGTATGTCTACTTGGAAACTGGGAGGTTATGGGTTCGAATCTCTACATCGGAAGTTTGTCAATTATTAAGGAAAAAAATAAAGGGCGGTTAATTGATTAAACTGTCGGCGTATGGACAAGTACGAAGTAACCGGCTATGCTTGAGAAGGTTTTCTACAGTTTCCTTCACGAACTCCGGATGAATATCGGCATAGTTCCTATCATAGACGGCTGCCGCCGCATATCCTACCAATTCCTGGTCTATACACAAAAATTCCTTCCACTTCATTCACATCCTCACATCCTTAGGCATCTCAATGGACCTTATGGTCGAAGTGTAGCCCGTGCATCTATCTATCTATCAATGTATTGATTATTTTTAGTAAAATTAGCATTCAATGAAGTTCGGCTATATATGTGATATGAAATGCTAAGTTCCTTGGGATCGTTATAAGCGAATTCCACTGTACTTAATTTATTTATATTTACGTTTTCACAGTAAATCTCGCATGCACTCAACTCGTCTAATGTTGTTCTAGAAATGTCATTCTTACTTAGAAAAGCAATATATAATTACATTGTACTAAATATCATATACTTTTATAAACAACTCATAAATAATCGTAAATTATTCATAGTATAGTTTCACTGTTTAAGGTCGTAAACAAGTTTTAGTGAAAATTGTTTTCATTTATGGATGATTTTCTGCCAACTGTGATATTTCATGTCCGGTGTTTCTCATTCAATTTTACATAAATTTTTTTCATTAATTAGTTGTTAATATGATAAATATAATGGACCTCGCGGGGAGCTCGCGACAAAAGTTTGTGTCAAATTTTATTCTTCGGAAAACCTTGTATATTCGGTAGAGTACGTCTTTACGATATTAAAAAGTCATTTCTTACACCTGGATGGTGGGACAACACCTGGGGAAAAATGAAAACGTAAATCAGATTTTGTCAAATTTTATTCACTTTGAAATTAATTTGTTAATTAGTTTTTAACAAATAATGTATGAAAAACCGTTTCTTACACCTGGCAAGCGGGACAAAATATTTCTTACAGTCTCTAAACACTGTAATATTTCACAAGGGTATTGTCAAATATTATTCAACTTACAATTTAGGTGAGAGGTAAGTTTGAACTATAAATAATATTTAAAAAAAAGTTCTTACGGCTTGAACACGAACCAAAGCAGTTCTTACATCGCTCTGAAATTAAAAGTGGAGAGCGTCATACAGTGCGCGTTTTTGCTGCAGCGCGCTTGTGGTAATTTTGTACAGATAACATGTACAGAAATCTAATAATGATCATGCGAATGTAGAGTGTATTCTGTTTATCATGAACTCTGCATTCTCTATATACAATACCACTATTAGTATAAATACATTTATAAATGGAGTAGGCTATACAAATGCATGAATCATATACTTTCCTTGTTTGTTACGTTGAATAATGCAATAGTCTCTCTCTCTCTCTCTCTCTACAAGGTTTTTTTTTTTTAATTTCTATTTTTTTAAATTTTTCTTATATAGCAATTCTTATATAGCAATTGATTTTAATGGATTTTAAGATGGCTGCCAGTTATGGATGTATTCTAATTATTCTAAACTTTTAAATTAGCTAAATATTTTTCAATTAACATATGAGGGAAGTAAGCTTAGTTTACTTTAAGTTTGGACACCTGGCTGCAGGTAACCGTAGCAGAAATAAGCAGCGCTGCCTGCTATAACAAGATTTGTCGTATCGTATACTATGTTATTTAACAAGCAAAATTCAATTAACACGTGAGGGATTTAATTATAAAAAAATCAATTTTTAATTAATTAATGTTAATTGCAGCAGAACTACCGTGGCAGACATTACATTGCCAAATTGTTTATGTTGCAATAAGCGTTTTCAATAATATTTCAATCAATTAACAGATGAGGGAAGGTTTTCACTAATGCCGGATCTTAGACCATAAACATTGTATGTATGTACATACTGTAAAGAATGAATGTCAAAAACGCGCTGCAGCAAAAACGCGCACTGTATGACGCTCTCCACTTTTAATTTCAGAGCGATGTAAGAACTCCTTTGGTCCATGTTCAAGCCGTAAGAACTTGTTTTTTAATATTATTTATAGTTCAAACTTACCTCTCACCTAAATTTTAAGTTGAATAATATTTCACAATACCCTTGTGAAATATTACAGTGTTTAGAGGCTGTAAGAAGTATTTTGTACCGTTTGCCAGGTTCAAGAAACATTTTTCCATACATTAGTTGTTAAAAACTAATTAACAAATTAATTTCAAAGTGAATAAGATGTAACAATGACCCTTTTCAAAGTTACATATTCGTAATCGTTTTCTGTCTCAATGTCCCGCTGGCCGAATTCGGCATTATTATAATACACCTTTCTTACGCGATTGGAATAACTAATTATATTAATATGGCGGTGAATAAAATTATACAATGATTTTGTAATAAACAGATAAATATTAGGACGAAAAGTATTGTACTTCTACCTTATAGCCCATTGTAGTGTCATTTCTACAATGTCAGTCTGACTCAGTTATCTTCTCCCATATCTTGGCAATAGGAGTTTGCTTAACATGTTTTCCTGGTTCAAGGTTCATATATTTGGGGTGAGAATTGTTTCTTCCTACTCGCCGTCCAGTCTGCACATATAGGATCCATTGTGGAGTCTTATTGTATGGAGTCTGGTGATCAATTCGGTTACCTTTCGAAGTCGTATCCTGTTCAGGTTGAGTGCATCGATGAGCAGCCTCTTGGATGCATTTCAAAACGGAATTTTTCCGAGATTTTGTTGTGGTATATTTTACCGGTGATCACGGTTTGATCACTTGTTTGCATGCGATTTTTGGAATTCCTAAAATGGGTTCGAGGCCAATGAAAGGTAATCAAATCATTTCTTCACTAAGCTTCCGATAAATATAATAGTGTCTACAGTTACTAGACACTAGAGATCATGAAGAAATTTGTCTTAAATTCGACATGATCTACAAAAAAATACTTGAAATATCAGTACCATGACATACCCGGTTCTCATTTTTAGACTTTAGCCAGCTTTTCTTACTATCAAAATATATTTCTCAATATTTCTGCTTTTCAATGGTTACAGCCTAATAGTTACTTTATCGTATCGTTTAAATATTATAACAAAAAATACATCCTTCAACCTAGTCGAAAATACAACCAGTAAGAGCATATAGATCATAGGTGGGCAGAGCTTGACTACACTCAGCTCTGAGTGAAAGGTAGAAAGAGAGATAGAGTAAATATAGGGTATCCTACCAATTATTATTATTTTCTTAATAAAAAGAACCTTTTTAATATATTTGGTTATGAATAAAATATAAATGTTATACAAATTATAAAATATAAATCTTTTGATCTTTGACATTTACCGCTTGTAAATTTTTTGATGATTTAGCTTTAGTTTAGATTTTAGAATTAGATTTTAGGAAATTCCGAATAATTTGCCTAAACTATTCATATCGGGGAACTAATAAACAATTATTTACTTGATTTAATTATTTTTTCTTAGTAGGGGGTAGAGTGTCATGGGAATTTGATGACACTGGATACAAAAAAGATACAAAAAAAGATTGTTACTAATTTCTAAATGGTTAAATTTTACATAAAGTGGGAATACATAAGTTGTTGTTGTTGTTGTAATTATTGTTATTGCTATCATCATTATTGTTGTTATTATTGTTAATATTATTATTATGTTTTTTGGTGTATCTCTCCATATTGTAAAAGATATTTTTTAAACAATAAATATTTTATAAAACTAATTCTAAATTGATTGAATAAATTATTGGGCAATAATCGGTAGGCAACCTGTATTGAAACATCGTTCCGTCTTACTTCAAAACATACCTTTTTTACTTTCACCCAGCTTACGGAGAGTCCGTTCGACTCCGGCGAGCCGTCTGCGCCCACCTTTGGATTAGATCATTGGACTTCAATATCTGGACACCTTTAATGCAATAAATATATGGTTACACCTCGTAACTACCAACAAACTTGTATATTGATAATAATATATTGAGGCTAAAAATAAACATTAGTTTAGAGTTCACAAATTAAAATTGATTATATATTTTTAACTCTCACCCAGCTTATGGAGAGTCGTTCGACTCCGGCAAGCGTCTGCGCCCACCTCTGATATAGATCAGTGGTTCTCGAGCTATAAGCACACCATCGGACAGACAGACAGAAAGATATTTTGTTATATGCAAGGACAATTGTGAGTCATTTCTTATTGTGGGAGTGGCGGAGGAAGAAACTTTCAGAAAAGATAATCACTTTCCTGTAGGTAACCCTGCCAGAATCTGATCCGACGGGCGGATTAAACACATCATTACTTTTTTCATAAAATTTTATTTCGAATTTGTGTAGGCAAATTTTCATATTTATTGTAGTTTCTAAGAAGTTTCTATTCATATACAACTAACTTACCTCATGTCGATAAACTATTCCCTGGCTCCCAAGTCATAGTTGGTGACATTTTCGTAACCCCCTGCCCTAAACGTAAGACGTACAATGTGGACTTCCCCATTTCTTCCCCATATCTTAACTTCTCGTTTGGACTCTCTTTTACTTTTTACAGATTTTTTTATATTTCGTCTCGTCTCAACTTCGAGTCGAGATAAAAAATCTTAACTTTCGCCTCGACTCTAGACAATACTATCTCGTCTTGACATTCTTGTTTCTTGTGGTAACTCAACTCTTGTGACAAATGACCACAAACATCACCATATTACATATAAAAAAGATGCCATGATAGCCGCGCTTGTTAAGGCGCTCTACTTGGAACTGGAACCTGCGAGTTCAAATCCCGGCGGTGAAAGTTTGTCAATTATAATTAATGGGGCAGATAATTGACTAAACTGTCGGCGAATGAACAAAGTAATCGGTAACCAGCTATACTTGTGCAGGTTTTCTACATATTTTCTACATATGTTCAACATATTACTTAAATGTCAAATAAAGTACGCTAGTCGCTTCCGTTGGTATAATATAATCGAAAGGCAACCATACTAACAATGGAAATAAATAGACGCTAGTTTACTAAATTTTCACGAAATTAATAACCATACTGTACATCCTTAAACAAACTTTGAAAAATATTGCACTATTTTATATTATGTTCACATATTCTAATTTGTATTTTTTTTGTTGCAATTTCCATCTTCTATTTGGATGAGTGATTTTATGACAGATTATCATAAATGCAAAAAAAAAAATATCATGATAAAGTTATCCGATAGGACTCAACCCATTTCACATTGGCAAATTTCAGACTAAAACCATGTTGACTTTTCACTTGATCGTTTCGTATTGAGGGTCTCCGATGTTTAAATATCATTTTTGTCCTATGTGTTCAAATTCCATAATAAAGTTTTATACCACTATAGTTTACAAATTAAATTTTGTGTGAAATCGCTCCAATGGAAGCGATAAAGTCCTTCTCGAATCGTTTCACTCTTTCTGAGACAATACTCTCCTATTTATAATATCATTTTTTGATAGAAATGGCTGAAAATGAAAAGATCTGAAAACAACTAAGTTAAATGCTTAAATACCCAGTATATACTGAATTAATGAAACAAGTTTCTTATAAAAGTTGTTTATTTTTAAATGATGGACATTTTTTATCTTTAAATTTTTGTTCTATCTTTTACAGTTTCAAAGATAGGCAGTTTTGCACATTTTGCCCAAACATGGTCTGATTTTACTCATTTACGAACTTGACCTTACTTTTTAGCTCTAGAACACACATACAAAATTTCAGCTCGCTATCTCTATTCGTTTTAGAGTTTGTTGACGGACGTATTGATGTGTTGATGGACGGACAGACATATTTGCAGAAATGGGTTAATTTGGTCATTTTATGAACACCTATACTAAAATTTTTGTTCAACCGTTACAAAAACAGAACTTAACTTCATAGATATTGTTTTGAGGGAGATGTGTTTAAACGGTTGCGTCATGCGTCACTACTTGGACGCAATACCTGCACAGTTCAATAAATCACCCACCAAAGAAGTATATTTACTCCTTATGAACGGTGGTCAATGAACGAAAATTTTTACCCTCTCAGACGATATCGAAGTGGCAAATAATAAAACAAAAACAAAAAAATCAACACATTTTTGCAATCTTTTGAAAAATGCCTTTAATTTCAAGTTTTGAAAACAAATTGAATAAGAACACAGAACCATTATGAAACCGACAAAAGAGATATAAAAATGTACCACAAGAGTGATACGAATAGGTTATTTATGTAAAATAAATAAAGACATGCAACATATATTTATACGTCCTAAACAGAGACACGACTGGTGAAAAACACACATCTTGAAAAAACGGATCTCAAATTTCATCTGTCATGTAAACAGAATTGTGTTAACGCTTTTCAGTTTACTTTTGTTATACACTTTTTTTAATCATATTTTTTTGTAGTCACCACCAATTTCCTAAAGTCCTATATTCGTCAAACATTACACCTTCGTAAGCGACTTTCTTACATTTTGAATACGTTCAAAAAAAAAACTTCATATTAAAAACGAGTATTCAATTTTTGTTTGTTTGTTAAGTTGGTACTTCATAACATGTACCAATTGTGTTCAGTGTATGTTTTTTATGTATTTATTTTATAAATTTATCATTTTATAAATACAGACGTGGGAATTCTAACTATTGATAGATGCAATTCTTTAGTTTTTTTTTTGTCTTTTAACGATTTAAATAATAATATTTAACACCTTTCTTATCAATGCAAAAATTAAATTAATCTTGAATGTAAAATGTTTTTTTTCTTCTTCTTGTCGTGAATAAGTTTTTTAAATACGTTCAGTGCTAATATTGTTTTAAATCAAGCGTACTTCAAGTATTGATCGAAAAGCTAAGACCTGAAGAAGGTCGTATGCATTTAAAGGCATATTGTGTTCATATTTATGTCAAAATGACTAACTTGAAATTATTTTACAATGGTGTTCTTATATTCTATATACTGTCAAATTTATTGATTAAAATTGGACCCACTTCTAATGGTCGTATGTAATTCTAATGACAATACAATAATTTGGTCCTATAGGCCACAAAAGTAGCGTCCTTTTTTCAATATTTTATAGTTCATTTGTGTCTCATTCATTCGGTTTTTAGAAAAACGTTTTGAATAAAGTACAATGAATAATGATGCCTTATTAATGAATAATAATAAGGCATCATCTAGATGAATTCATGATGGAATTCGATATTCCCTAAAATAGAGATCTCAGAGAGGTCGGTTTGCGTGTCTGCCGTCAGCCTGTGTCTTGTGATGGCTGCTATAACGTTGTCTATAGACGTTCTTCGTAGAAAACTTCGTAGTACTTCGGAACGTCTTGTGTTACTCTTGCCAGATCTGCCTGATAGAACGGCAATTGCGTTCTTCTCGCCGCCTTATATTCGCTTTGCCTACTATAGTTTCTTTCAGGAGAAGGTTGCTGCTCGCAAAAAGTAACTTAGATGGTGTATGATGCTCGTGTCCGGTAGGTTTGTACCATTTATGGCTAGCTCGTCAGTGGAAGCGTTAACAAATTAAATTAAATTTTGGGCATTAAAATAAAACGAATAATGAAATTAAAAAATTTTTAAAAACAATGTTTTTATTTTAAAACCAAATTGCACTACAATATGAAATAAGGTTAAAAAAAAGTATATCCAAGTAGTAGAAAACTACAATTTATCATTTTTTATGGATCATTTTTTTCTGTAACTCATAATACTAACAGAAATATTTGCATTTATGCATAAGTATGTTTTAATAATAATTATAATAAATAATATTATATCTGTCACCATGGAAACTTGGTTTGATAGTCATTATAATTATTTCGTCTAACAAAGTTCGCTTAGCTAATACGTAACGAACTGTTTTCAATAGGAATCCTTATAAAGTATTCGTAGTAATTTTAGAATTTAAACTGCGTGTCTATCTTTTTCCTAACAAAAGTTTGTCGTTAGTTTTATTCTTAAGCCTTAAAACATTTACCCCTTATGAAACTACATCTCCCTGAGTATACTCACACTACAGTAACAAAATCGAATTATTTTTGCCTTAATTTTATTATAAACCATCCTTATATATCCAATACGGTTTCATGATGTCAAGGAATGGACCAGACCATTATAAATCCCCTGTTCTTTTTCAACAAATAAATATTCACGATAGATATAAAGCGAAAACACTGAACTCTCACAAAAAATATATTTATGATACATCGTTTGAGAAATTATCAAAAAAACAACCTGTTGTCGACCATAATACACACAACCGATAAGAAGAAATTGAAAAAAGAAAAAAAAGGCCCTAAAAATATTTTTGCATGTTAATATAATTAAATGGTACTACATACCAACAAAAAATCTGGGGTGAACAGTCACACAACTTCTATATACAGGCTATAAAATGTATATCGAGCTTTTATGACAGGTTCACATTAGATTTTTTTAACGGTCATACGTTTAAAGTACGATCGAGCTATCGCTACTACAAAGAAGTTTATATTTAACAAAATGTGGGCCACAAACTATAAATCGAATAAGCTTTATTTAAAATATTCTAGGGGCAATTTTTAGAAATTTCAAGAAATTCACACGAGTTTTGCAAGCGATGGATGATAGATGAAATGATGGGTGAGATCACACTGAAAAAGCGTATACTGTGTTCCCCATATCTTGTGTAGAATTAGAAAATTTTGTGCTAATGCACGTCTGAAATGTAGGATCTGAAGGAAATGTAGAGATTGTACGACTTACGGGCACCAAAACGCATTCATAAGGAATTGGAAGATTGTGCAACTGCAGCCAACTTTGATAGGAACTGTGCCGATATTCATCTAGAATTTGTGAGAGGTAACTGCAGAAAACCTTCACAAGCATAACCGGTTACTTTCGTTTATGTCCATACGCTGACATTTTAGTCAATTAATCATCCCATTAATTCTTTTTAAATTAATTTAATCGACAAACTGCCACCGTTGGGAATCGAACCAGCATCCTTCCAGTTCCGAACTGAGCGCCTTTAACACCTCGACCACTCGGCCTGGTTTGAAAGAGAGTACAATCGTTTGTTTCTCGAATATTTATCGAAAATTAGGAACTTTCGTCTGACTTATTCATCAGTAGCCGTAGTACTTATCAGGCCAACGCAGTCTTTGGATGTTCTTCGGTGAATTTTCTCGAGAGTTTTGGATTATCTCAGCCTCAGAAGAGATACCCGAGGTAAGGATGTTTATGTTCTTCTTTCTCCCTGAGCTCTTCTCGGTAGATGTTATCTCCAAGTTTGCAGAAGATTTCCTAGCTACACTTATATATAACTTATCAATGGAATTAAAATATTTGCTTTTTATCCATCAGAAATTTTGTTCACAGATAGGTGTTTAGGCATTTACACAAACCAATAGCCAATAGGTAGAAACACGGTTAAGACTCAACATGGTTTTTGTAACATATTATTATTTGTGTATGTTTAAGCGTCACAAAACAATACAAATATCAATTTTCATTAAGGTTACGAAGACAAAGTAAGATTCAATCAAACCAGTCCAAGTGGCCGAGCGGTCTAAGGTGTTATGTCTGCGCAGTATGCCTACTTGGAAACTGGGAGGCTATGGGTTCGAATCCCGACATCGATAGTTTGTCAATTATTAGGAAAAAAGAAAAAGGGACCGTTAATTATCTAAACTGACGGTGTATGGACAAAAACAAACTAATCGGCTATGTTTGTGAAGGTTTTCTGCAGTTTCCTTCACGAACTCCAGATGAATATCGGCATTGTTCGTATCATAGGTCATGAATCATCACTCCACTCACATCCTCACATCCTTAGGCATCACAATGGGCCTTATGGTCGATGTGCAGTCCGTCCAGCACAGCCTCTACAATCTATCTATGATTCAATCATGTCATTTTTGAATGGAATATTGACAAGAAAAAGTTAACTAGTCCCCTAGGTATCGAACCATGTACCTCTGGATTTCTAGCCCAGTATGCTACTGTTACACTACGGATGATATAGATGAATGAGTCATTTTTTTCATATCATTGTCAGTATTCATTTGAAGTCAACATCAACTTATTATTCTAACATATTATTATTTGTGTATACATAAGCGTCACAATAGTACATCCAAACAACAGGTTTTTACATCGCTATGAACCTCTATACTTAATACTACAATATTGAACTCCACTATTCTGTATATAGAGGTAAAAAGAAATTATTTTTTTTCAAAAAATATATTTTATAAAACGCGTATACACCTCAACTTAGTGAACATTTATTGTAATAAATGAATATATTCGTGGTATACCGTTCATAATTTATGGATTTTTACATATAGTATAAATGTCATTTGATTTTGTATATGAATGTATGGGTGTGTGTATGTGCGTGTGTGTGTGTGTGGATTGTGGAGGACTCTTTGGCTTCAACAGTATATATACAATATACATATAGTACATTTACCTCCTCACCTTGCTTTCCTCATATTTAAATACACACAAAAAATATTCGTTAAATGGGGAACAAGACCATACCAGTTATGGAGCGTATCGTTGGCGAAGTGTATGAAAACAGCCTTTCGCCTCCAATCACCTTGGTATATGTGGTGTACTTGCGATTAGATCATAGGTGGGCAGACCTTGACTGTACTGAGCTCTGAGTGAGAGGTAGGAAGAGAGATAGAGTAAATATAGAGTATCTCTACCAATTATTATTATTTTCTTTTTTTAATTAAAACATTTTCTGAAAAAAATATAATAATACCAACTGTTTTTATGGTCACTATTATTCAAAGTATATAATACATACAATACATTCAATACATACTCTGGAATTTTGGGCTGGTAATTTGGGGCTGGTGATTTACCGCTTGTAAATGATGTAGCTTTAGTTTAGATTTTAGGAAATTCCGAATAATTTGCCTAAACTATTCATATCGGAGAACTAATAAACAATTATTTACTTGATTTAATTATTTTTTCTTAGTAGGGAGTTTGGGAATTTGGTGACACTGGATACAATAAAGATGCCAATGGTAAAGTTGGGGGGGGGGGAGGTTTGGTAATTTGTTACTAAGTTTTAAATGGTTAAATTTTAAATAAAGTGGGAATACATATAGTAGTTGTTGTAATTATTGTTATTGCTATCATCATTATTGTTATCATTATTATTATGTTTTTTGGTGTATCTCTCCATATTGTAAAAGATATTTTTTAAACAATAAATATTTTATAAAACTAATTCTAAATTGATTGAATAAATTATTGGGCAATAATCGGTAGGCAACCTGTATTGAAACATCGTTCCGTCTTACTTCAAAACATACCTTTATTACTTTCACCCAGCTTACGGAGAGTCCGTTCGACTCCGGCGAGCCGTCTGCGCCCACCTTTGGATTAGATCATTGGACTTCAATATCTGGACACCTTTAATGCAATAAATATATGGTTACACCTCGTAACTACCAACAAACTTGTATATTGATAATAATATATTGAGGCTAAAAATAAACATTAGTTTAGAGTTCACAAATTAAAATTGATTATATATTTTTTATTAAATTAGTTTTTAGGTGGAATTATACCAGGATATTTTGGTGTTTGAAAACAGCCTTTCGCCACCATTGGACTACAATATCTAGACACCTTTAATGCAATAAATATATGGTCACAACTCGTAACTACCAACAAACTTGTATTTTATTATATATTGAGGCTAAAAATAAACATTGGTTTAGAGTACCCAAATTTAAATTGATTATATATTTTTTATTAAATTAGTTTTTAGGTGGAATTATACCAGGATATTTCGGTGTAAGCATATAATGGTGGAATTAATAGTTCCCGATTCATGTTCGATGGATTATGTATCCGCCGTTTTCCTTGTTTAAGTTCATGTTCCTGTACCAAGTGGTAAAGCCTGCCTATTATCTTCTTCACATTTCAAACACATAGATTTTCGTTTTATTCCAATTATTAATAGATGGTCCTTGAAGTTTTAGTGTTCAGGCAGGATCCGGATTATAAAGTTAAAACCACCAATCTCTATTAATAATTAGACCCCACTTGTGAGGCATGTAGTATCTTTCCATTGCTTATGTATAGATTTCTCGAAAGAATATAAATTGTTGGTGTGTTGTCCTTGCCAAAGTTTCCAGTTTTCCACTTTTTGAGAGAGATGTTTTTTGTCTCGTTTATTTCGATAATAATGAACTCGGCTTATCGCACGTGCCGTGCACCACACGCACCGTGCTCTAGATATCGACTCCGGATTTAACACCTAACACTGTTTGCAAAAACTTTAATTGAATTCCTAACCTACTTACGGTAGGTCAGGTGACAGGAGCAACTTCGTTTGAGCTCAACCCAATTTTTGGTATATGTAATATTTGTTTATTTGTGTATACTTTCGTGTCAACATAACGATGTTTGTCCAAATTTCTTTCGGTTACGTATGACAAACTGTAGAAGACTATAGCGTATACTCCGACAAATTTCATTGTCATTGAATTTATTCATTTAATTAAATACTGATAAGAAAAAATTAACTCGTCAACCAGGAACGTGTCTCTGCGTTTGGTGCGTGTCTCACAATGGTATTAAAAAAGTGAGACACGCACCAAATTAGCAATAAGCAACATATCTCTGAATCCATATCCCAGAGATAGTTACGATTAGCTAATTCATACTGATGATGATTACATTGTAGTCGAAATACGTATTTATAAAAGACAAACAAATGTTCTAGGAATAGGGGCAAAAATTTGAAATATAATTTCAAAAATCTTTATATTAAATCAGATTTAAAGGTCATTAAGGACCTTTTTTTTATTTTTTTTTATCTTATAACATCGACCATAATAAAAATAATCGCATTTAATAAATACTTAAAGGTATTTATTTTTACAGCTACAGATCCCTTAAAAATTATTTTATATTGTGTACACACACATAAAAAGAACTCATCTCATTGAATGGATGTAGGAACTACACCATACTATATCTATACATAAGTATTTATGCATTTCAATAAAAATAGTTAAAAATTATTTATAATTTATATTATTATCATTATATATTATTTAATATAATATTTATATATATATACATATATATATATATATTTACTTTTTTTAATAAAATTTATTATTTATTTATTGCATTTAATACAGTCTACGTCCAATTTTTTTACTTCGGTATTTTCTGGCTGTTTATTGTGTACAATAGAGAATTATGAAGTTTGTTAATATTGTGAGGATTAACTAACAAATAAACTGTTGATTAGCATAAATTAATTTTAAATATCGTTACAATGAATTGAGGTGTTTCTTGAAGACAATGTAATGAGGACTGAGTGTAATGTAGAACTTATCATCAGCTTATCTTAGGTGGTAATTTCTTAGGTATCGTAATGAATGAATACATCAAGGTACCATGGTGATAGTTATAATATTAAGTTTTATAGTTATTAGAACACTAAAATTGTGTTCTTTTCTTCCCACTCTCAGCCTCCTTTTTCTCTTTACTTGGCCGAGGACGAAGTTGGTCTAGCACGCCACATACCCAGTTTCATTCCGATCGAGCTCAGGTTGTGACCTCTAGATACTCAGCCATTTCAACATCTACTAAAATCCATCGATTATAATTTTCAAGTATAATCGATGGATATTTAAAGAAGTTTTGTGAAATCGTTTCTCTAGGAAATCGCTACTGAGTGCACTTAATGGTTTATCCATTTATTATGATTAGTATGTTTAAGATTTTCTTTGATATTCACAGTTCTTTAGAACCTTTTTTTTTCTGTATATGTGATTATCCAGGGCTGATAAAAGAAATATTTTCATTTTCTACATATTCATTTATGATGCATATTAATCATTTTACCCGTATCCGTCTTGTCCGCCAAATAATGTTTGTCACGATGTAAACTTTTTTTATACGGTCGGTGTGAGTGCAAACACACCAGTGGTAACTATTCTTAATCACCACTGAATAAAGTATCGACTGATGCTTAGGTAGTATTTTTAAGGACATTCCAGAGCACTGTGATAATCAGGACAAAAAACCGGGTTGATTTTATTATAGCACAAATCCATAAACACATATATACAAATTCGCTGTTCATATAAACAAAATAATGTAAATTCGAAGAAAAATAATAGTTTTAAACTTTTGTATTCCGAAAACAACACGGTAACACACGATTTTTTTTTTTTAATTGATATAATCAATATTTATCTTTACTCTCCTAGTTTTTTTAAAATTATGTCGAGTATTTTTTCTAATACAACAGATAATAGTTGGACGGGCAAGTTTTACATGCTTCAATGAGAGAGAGTGAGAGAGAATGATAACTTTAATATTAATTATCTCGCGTTCTAAACGGTCAAAAATTCTGAAACTTGGCGATTTATTAGAAAACGTTATTTTAAGCCTGTAAAAATGAGAAAAATTTGTCGAAAAGTGGTGGTATGTTGGAACGTCCTAAAAGTCTATTAGTTGTAGCAGTCCGACATTTTCATTCTTGCTTCTTTGTCCCTTATATAAATGCTTTATTAATTAAAGCCATTGTATGTTTTTGGGACCCATCTTTCACGGTACCACGTTGTGGGAGAAAGAAAACTAATAATTCGTCATTATAATTGCACAAACGACATCTTAGTTTCCGCTACTCAAAAACTCATAATTGAAAATAAGCTAAATAAGATTCTTGGTCTTTTAGTGGCCATTTTGTATCTGTTAATGTTAAGTTCTACAAAAGTTTGTGGCAAACCGGTCCTTCCATTTCTAAAGACATAGATTTCAAACCAAAATATAAATAAAATGAATTTTGGTAGACATCTTGTATTCTGAATTCTTTCTATTGATCTTTTTACATCATTTCGCGAAACATATAACATAAATCGATCTCATAAGTGAGGTATTTGTAATCCTCTTACAAGTAATTTTTTTTTTACATTTTTAAGTTATAAATCATATCCATTGTTGCACATAAACTTTCTTATATAATTCTAAAAATATTTTTTATCATATATTTATTACTTTTTTTCTGTCAAATACTTTTTTTATTTAAAAAAAATATTATTTTTGATTGTATAAAATTATATACTTAAATTGCAGTAAATTTTAATAAAATGTAACCAGTAGTATAAATTTATACGCGCGGGACTGCGCTACACCCAGTTCGAGCAATATGTGTTACGTATAACATATTTGTATATGATCGTTACATGAGGATTGGGAATACCATGTAATTAACATATATTGAACAATGCTACTAAATTGTTGCTTCGCTAATATTTTGCCACCGTCTCATATAGTTATAAATACGGTAAACATTATTGAATGATTATTTCTATATCATTATGATGCATGTATTTCCGCTTTTTATAAATCGTTGGGTTTTAACTTGTTAATAATACATATATAACAATCAAACAAATACAGTGAAACACTTTCAGTCAGTATATTTCAATGAATTATTTCGATAGACTTTTTCTCCTACCCTTGGCTTTCAACAACTGGTAAAAGGTATACTCCCGTTCAATAAAATTGAACAGATCTGAACCGAATCAGCCTCTCACAATTTTGATTATTCTTGTAGTACATGTTGTTGTTTACATAAATTGTTGAGATAAATAAAAAATATAAAACTTCCATTTCTTTTTTCACATTTAAAAAATATACTACTTATCTTTTTTTATAAATAAATAATATACAGAGAGTTGCAAAAGTGAGGAGTTTTAAACAAATTAACATTTCAGGACTGTACATTTTTTTTGAATGGGAGTGCATATAAAAATTAGACAATATAAAAATTCGTTACGCAGGAGCTGCTTCAACTTAACGAATTTCCTTAGAATACATAAATGATGCAGTCACAATTTTAGTCTGATCAAAATAAAATGTCGTGTATAATTTTAGTATTTGCAAGTCCAATTTTATTAATAAATGACATAAGTCGAGGGAAATGAAGAAAGAAGAAAACACAAAATATTAAATATCTCTCTTAATATTAGAACATTCGAAAAAAGCGTAAGGAATAAAGTTGTAGAAAATTAGAATTGCTACAATTCATCACCTTATCATTTTTGCTCAAACTCTAATGTGTACAAAGACATTAAGGAATTTAATTTTCGATCTTAAACCGTCATTATTTCTGTAAATATTAGTGTATGATAAGAAAAAATGATAAGAAACAAAATCAAAGTAAAACTTAGTACCTACAACTTTACTTCTTATAAATTTTTCGATTTTTCAAATATTAAGGGAGATATGTAAACTGTTGTGTTTCCCCCTCCCTTTAAACCCCCCCCCTTTCCCCTCGTCCGATTGTACCCATTAACGAACTAGACCTTTTGAATACCAAAAGTGCCTCAAATATCAAATTTCATTCCGATAAAATGAAAGCTGTGACCGCTAGAGTGATTACAGACACAGTGATTACATATATATATATATATATATATATATATATGTATATATATATATATATATATATATATATATATACATATATATATATATATATATATATATATATATATATATATATGTATATATATATATATATATATGTTCATAGATATATATATATATATACATTTTACAGATGGTGGTTTTTGACATCTACTAGGTAGGATCGATGGACATTTGAAGAAATTTTTGCGAAATTTTGACTTCGGTACGGGACCAATAGCTCTATTTCCTTTCAGGAAATTCGCTAAAAAGTTAATCAAACCGACCAAAGTCGTTCCTTTTCTCACTGACTTAAAATTCTAAGTACTTCCCATTGACCTAAAATCTAGATATCTGGTAAATATGTATATTTTAGGGCATTAGTAACAACTTGTATTTTCAGTATTCAGTTATTTTCAAGCCTATTACGAACGGCTTTGGGTAACTACTATCTACCAAAATGAACAATCAACCAATATTAGCTTTCTCCTCCCGAAAATTACGGAATAAATGGATTCTTTATGTTATTAAAGCATGGACCAAGAAACTTAGGGAGACAAAATGGAAAATCTTGATTTTTCCTGCCTAAGATTGGGCTCTTTGGTGCTTAAGAATAAAGAAACTGGAAATTTTGCATATAGATATATATATTAGAACATAAGTAAAAGGAAATTGTACAAAAAGTATTGAAGTTCTACTAAAACCATAATTTTCATAAAGTTTTTCGTTTCTTCTAAAACGCTTCGTCACACAAAACATTGAAATCCATATGAGGAACAAGTCATTCATGAGTAGATATTTAACATTTACTAAAGAAACATTACGTTATAATTTAGTCTTTTCATAGATCTGAATACATTTTTTTAAACGAAGCGTTTAAGACCAAACGAGAACTTGAACCCTTTTTTACATTTATATCTTTGATGGGATTAGTATGAACCACCCACATGAATAGGAATCTAATATACTGATAGATAAATAGTTGATGTAGATAATAGACTCATCAAACATATTAATTTTATTTAAAGTTGAGTTCACATGAGACAAAACAACAACCAAGATACTTCAACAACACAATATTGTCCTAGTATAAACAAAAAATAGCGGGAACAACACCATACAGCCTTAGTGTAACATAATTGGCTTCCAAAGACTTTGAATTATGTTTAAATAAAATTTCAAATTCGCCCCCTTTACCTAGATCAGTTTTTTGTATTATAAATACGTATTTCGATTACAATGTAGTCATCATCAGTATAAATTAGCTAGTCGTACTTTACTCTTTGACAATTAGAACTGTCACCAAATTAGCAACAAGTAACATATCCTGTGACAATATAAGAGTAATTTTAATAAGAGTAACATTAACAGGAATAAATGTGAATGAAGAAAATTTTAACAAGATCAATTTCAATATAATTTAAAATTTATTATATTTTAAATCTAGTATATTTTAATCTAGTTAATTTTCTATTTATTTTTGTTTTTGTCTGTTGATCTCGACTTTATATATATCTCTAATTGTCAAAGAGTAAAGTATGACTAGCTAATTTATATTGATGATGACTACATTGTAGTCGAAATACGTATTTATAATACAATAAACTGATCTAGGTAAAGGGAGCGAATTAGAAATTTTATTTCAAAAACCTAGAGCTCTCACTAATTATCATTCGATAATATAATGTCATGTTTAAAGGCAGAACACTGACCTCTCTCACCGTGAAATTGTACATGAATAGAGGTGTATAGTAAATATTACAATGTAGTACTTATTACTAGATAGATTGAGATAGATTGTAGAGGCTACCCCGGGCCGGCTACACTTCGACTATAAGGTCCATTGTGATGTCTAAGAATGTGAGGATGTGAGTGGAGTAAAGGAATTTTTGTGTATAGACTAGGAATTGGTAGGATATGCGGCTGCATCCGACTATGATAGGAACTATGCCGATATTCAGCTGTAGTTCGTGAAGGAAACTACAGAAAACCTTCTCAAGCATAGCCGGTTACTTCGTTGTTGTCCATACGCCGACAGTTTAGTCAATTAACCGCCCCTTTTTTTTCTTAATAATTGACTACCGATGTCGGGACTCGAACCCATAACCTCTCAGTTTCCAAGTAAGCATACTGCGCAGACATAACGCCTTAGACCGCCACTTGGACTGGTAACTATTACTATGTCACATAGTTGTCATTATATGAAAAAAAGGATTGGAAATATTACTATGCTGTATTATACAAAACTCCTTCCGATTAGTAAAGGATATCTCACCATACAGGATATTCGTTTTTGCATGGATTGAGTATAATAATAGTAATAATAATAATAAAGCTCGAGTTACAGCCCACTTGTTGGGCAAAAACCTTCCTCAGAGAAGGCCACTCGTTCATTATTTATGCTTTCGTAAACCAACGACCATCAGTATTCTTAACAAGTTCACGACATCTATTAATCTGCCTTCCACTTTGGACGCCATTTCCGCATCATTGACGTCCAGGCAGTAGCCCGATACGTCCAACGGTTGTTCGACAAGGGTTCTGGGGGTTAACAGTCCATAACCAATTTAATTTACCAATGGCAACAGTGGCATCACAGAACCCCGAAAAGGATATAGAAGGTGAATGGGAAAACATAAAACATGTTCTAAAGGATACTGCTGATGAAATGTTTAAACACAAACTACCTGATAATGAGAGTAAAAACGAATGGATGGACAAAGAAGTATTAAGATTAATGGATGATAGGAAGAGATATAATATAAACTTTGGGAAATATAGGGAACTCCAGAAAGTCGCACAGCTTTATCTAGTAGCCGTAATAGTCAAATCGTTAATAGTCAGATTAATAGTAATCTTGTAACGCCAAAGTGAAAGCTTTTTTTGTGGGCAAAATTCGCTTCAAAACTATGTTATATTTTTAATTAAATATATCAGTTACAGTCAGTTACGCAGAATATTGGAAACAACGGAATGTTCACTATTTAAATTAATTAATATTATTTTAGAATTAAAGTATATATTCAATACCTATTAGACAAGGGCCTATTTGGTATTAAGTATGCAAAAACCGGTAGTAAATTTTTCCTTAAATCGTCTGGTGAGGTCTCCGAAAAATATGAAATATATTGCCGCTTGAGAATGTGACTTTCATCCGCAGCACTCCAAAAACAGGTACGAATGTAATGGTTGACACCCTCACCACAATTTCTGTTACTATAGGTTAAGTTCCCAAAGGAATTTCAACGAATCGTTTTCTGTTTGCTTAAAGTTTAAACAGCAGCCCCAAAACGATATAAAAATAATCTTCCGAAGGAATTTTAATTAACAGAAAACAAATTTTGATTTTTTTTCTCTTAATATTTTATCAGTGGGTCATATGTGCTAAATTTCTGAGACGTTTCAACCTTTTCAACAGAGAGTATGTGTTCGAAATTTAAAACCAATCAGATATAGGACGGTTATGTACTTGAACAAGATGATACAAGTGAAAATGACCGAATAGCAATATACCTGAATGAAACATAGATAGAATGGTTAATTCAATAGATAGAATGGTTATTTTAATTCCATTATAATGCATGTATTTCCGCTTTAAATAAATAATTGACTTGTATTTGCAATGAATGTTATCCCCACACAACGAATAACAAAATAAAGCATGTATACGGTTTCATATATCAAGAACATTGCTAGGCGATCCAAAATGAAAAAAGAAATCGTTACGCTGGAGCTGATTCAACTTAGCGAATTTCCTTAGAATACATAAATCACTCTCTAGCGGTCACAATTTTATTAATAAATGACACGTCGAGGGGAATGGGGGTATAAAGAAAGAAGAAAATACAAAATATAAAATATCTCTCTTAATATCAGTACAATCGAAAAATGTTTGCGGAATAAAGTTGTAGTAAATCAAGTTTGCTACAATTCAACACCTTTTCATTTTTTCTCAAACTCTAATAGTGTACAAAGAATATCAAGGAATTTAATTTTCAATCTTAAACCGTCAATATTTCTGTAAATATTAGTGTACAGAAAAAATGATAAGAAACAAAATTACAGTAAAACTTAGTACCTACAACTTTACTTCTTATAAATATTTCGATTTTTCGAATATTAAGGGAGATATGTCATATTTTGTGTTTTCCCCTCCCTCTAAATACCCCTTTCCCCTTGTCCGATTTTGCCCATTAATGAATTTGTGACCACTAGAGCGATACAGGCACACACACACACACACACACACACACACACACACACACACACACACACACACACACACACACATATATAGGAGCCAGTCATCCCATAGACTGGGCAAAGGCCTCCTCCAGAATACACCAATCATGCCTATCGTGTGCTTGTCTTGTCCAGCAATCACCAGCAATGGATACAAGCTCATCACGCCATCTTTTATTAGGACGACCTTGTCTCCACGTACGATTATATGGTGTCCATAAATTAGCTCGTAATGTCCATCTACAATCTCTAATTCGCGCAATGTATCCCACTCATTTCCACTTAAGCGGCTTTGCACTTACTACCACATCTTTAGCCTTTTTATTTCTAATTAATTCACAGCAGCGAATTTTTTCGACTCTCCGTATTCCTAATATTGAGCGCTCCATACTCCTTTGGCAAGTTAAGAGTTTTATATATGTGTGTGTCCATAGATATATATATATATATATATATATATATATATATATATATATATATATATATATATATATATATATATATATATATCATATCGACATCTACTAGGTAGGATCGATGGACATAACTGCAACTCCAAATTTCGCATCCTCAACACCGACTAGCGTCCTGTGTACATACAAAGAATTTCTTCGTAAGAGTATAAAATAAATATGATGAAATATTCATACATATGATACGACCATAGACCGTATTCGCCAATGACAAGTTACACATATAGTTTAAGATTTATACCTTTAGATTTTAATAATATATCATAAAAAAGGTGATTCAAATGAATTTGCTGGATTGTAAAAGATCATAATTTTAAATTGAATGGGACTATCTTTCATGAAAATAATAGTTACTCATTTTTTTATGATTATTATTTATTAAATTAAATTTCATGTGATTTCACTTCAACTTTATTACAAGTATTTTAATGAGCTTAAATGTAAATGTTATTAAGGTATGAATACACGCAATTACAATATTTAAGTATACAAATAACATTTTTAGTCCAGTTAGTGGAATTCATATAAATGACCATATCGCCCAAAAGTTCTGGTATGCGACTGTTTTATTTCTAATGTAACATTTCATTTTTAATTGCACAATATTTTTCCCATACACTATACTGGACCTAGGGTATGTGGGAGGAGAGGAATGATATAACGGATGCTAGGTAAGGAAGGTAGCATCGAAACCTCTTACAGGATCGAAGCCATTCCGTGGACTGGGTGATCACAAATCGTGTGATCAGAATGGAGGAAGTTACTAAAAGATCCACGCTCTGGAGGAATCTTACTCCAGGAGGCTCAGGCATATATGCTACAATCTCTAGACCCAATTAAGATCCTGTACTTCCTAAAGGAAACGGGTTGGATGCTTTAAGCCGAGATCATTCCTCGGCTAGATAGGGCCTCATAATAGATTTTCTAGGTCGCAATACAACAAATTCCTCCCATACTCATTCAGTCATTTATTCAATTTTTCTCATTAATTAATTGTAAACCTCGTAAACTTGAGTGTTCTACAATTGCAACAAAAGACCATCTCAACATGACTTTGTACTCACTTGTAGTCAACATGATATACAAATAAACCCTATTTTGACAAAATGGAAACCCGACTTCAAAATCAAATATTCTATAACAAAAAATGCACTAAAAAGTAAAAAATAATTGCATATTGTGCCAATTTTAGTTCACCTAAGCAAAAATTTTTAAATATATATGTACAATTATTGTTATTTTTGGAGTCGGTGTCAGCATAGAGACATTCACATAACTTTTGGACACCGTCTCCAAAAATAACAATAATTGTACATATATATTTTAAAATTTTTGCTTAGGTGAACTAAAATTGGCACAAGAATATGCAATTATTTTTTACTTTTTAGTGCATTTTTTGTTATAGAATATTTGATTTTTGAAGTCAGGTTTCCATTTTGTCAAAATAGGGTTTATTTCTCGCTTTTTAGTGACTTTGAAGTTCTATAACTTATTTTATTTGTCTAAATATGGGTAGATAAATTAAAAAACTAATAAATGACCTACTAACTTTTAGTACTTTTTTTTTCCGTTTTTTTTTTTTTTTTTTTTTTTTTAATTTTTAGTGCATATTTTCATAACAGATTTTCTGTTTTTTTTTACATGCATTTTGTTGTTTTTTTTGTAAAAATTTTTTTTTTGGGGTCGGTTTTTTTTTGTAATAAATTTTTAAAGTCAGTTTTTAAAAAAATTTTCTTATTTTCCCATTATAAATGAGTATACCCTTTCAAAACAAACAAAAAATTTCGCAGAAATCGGTTATCACTTATAAAGAGAGGATTTTCCTCGATTTCCCGGGGATCCCCTCATCATAATGCGATTTGGTGCCAATGGGACCAATGGGAAACCAAACTCTTTAAAACAAAAAATTCAAAATCGGTTCATAAATGCCGGAGTTCTGAGGTGACACACATTAAAAATAAAAATACAGACGAATTGAGAACCATCCTCCTTTTTGAAGTCGGGTTAAAGAAGCTCGAAATGCCAGATTCTCAATTTCGCAAAAAAACACTAAATTTTTTAAACAAATTTTTTACTATGGAAATTTTTCTTTAAATCTAATAATGTAACCACTCCAAGTGGTTCAGTTGTTAAAGATGCTCTACTCGGAACTGGGTGGTTGCTGGTTCGATTTCCAACACTGGCAAGCATTTTGTCAACTAAATTAATTTTTTTTATAATTTTTTTAAGGGGGCGCTTAATTGACTGAACTGTCGGCGTATGTACAAGAACGAAAGTAACCGGCTGTGTCTAAGACGTTATGCGTCTACTTGGAATTGGGAGGTTATGGGTTCTACTTGGAATCCCGGAATCCCGGTAATCGGCTATGCAGTTTCCTTCACGAACTCCAGATGAATATCGGCATAGTTCCTATCAGAGTCGGCTGCAGCCGCATATACTGCCAATTTCTAGTCTACACACAAAAATTCCTTCCACTCCATTCACATTCTCATATCCTTAGGCATCACAATGGACCTTATGGCCGAAGTGTAGCCCGTCCAGGGCAGCCGCTACAATCTATCTATCTAATAATATATATTGGAGGAAAATAGGAAATTTTTTGTGATTTCCCGAAAATCGTACAAATAGTACATAATGTACAACCATTTCCTGACGAAGATGGCGGCCATAAATTATATTATCAAGATCATTAAAGGCGTGATTATTTAAACTTTAAACAGTAATCGGATGCGAATACTATGGCCACACCATGATCCAGTAGGATTATTGATTATTGGAAATGGCTACACCTTATTGGTTTATGGCTCTGTGTCTATAAAACTCTCATTCTATTATTATTTTAAATTTGAATATGTATACAAATCACTTTAATGAGCATGCGAATAAAATAAGTAGATTTAGTAAATTCTGACTAAGCAATCTTAGTCAGAATTTAAGGGTAATGATTGTCAAAATATTGTAAAAATTTATAGTCAAAATAAAAATAAGAATGATATGAAAAAGTTGGCTCTTACGTCAGAGTCGTCTTTGATGTAGTGGTAAGCACGCTGGACTAGATATCCAGAGGCCCGAGGTTCGATTCCTGATTGACGACTTCATTTTTTCATATCACTATTTAATTGAAATGATTGTACTTACATGATAAATATCGTGCTAAAAATAACATTCAAAAAACGATTTAAACAAATTTGGTTTCATGCGTGGGGAGAAAAATTCGCGTTTTATGTCTGACCTCAGCATACACAAGATGAAAAAGAAAAATCGAATACCAGATCTTTTGCACGTTTATAGTTTATAGTTACTGGCCTAAAATCATTTAATATGATTTAATATCCGTATTAAATATATAAATTATCAATTTTATTAATTATTTCTTTAATGAAACTTATTGGCGCTATTTTAACATTTATTATATTATGATTTATTTCAATTAATTATGATTTTAATATAATACTTAAGAAATGTTTGGCCAGGCTTTGCTCGAGTCAAATAATATCAAAAAAGTATCACCCTATTGAGGACTTTGGAACAAATTTTTTGTTAAACTACCAGAATTGTTTCGCATCACAGAGTCTTACATTTGAATACCCTATCCAGTCCAATTTATTTTAGAAAGTATACAATAATCGTGTTGATCCACGTATAAGTGGATCGATGGATGATACTTGCTTCCACTGTATGTGGTGCGTATGATGTATCAGCATGCTGCGATACATCAGAAATCCCATATCTCTCTACCCAAGCATTTTCCAAGGTTAAATCCCTTAAATATCCCTTAAATCAACAAAACTCTATTCGGGCGGTTCTCCGAAGTTTGGATCTTTTGAAATTCGTCACCTTCCTGGAATTCTTTTCGTAGGAACAAAGTTTTCCATTTCGTAGACAAAACTGGACCTCGAATGAATCTAGAGTACATGATAGTTGCATTTATCCTTATATGCCAAGCCTAAATTTTTGCAATATGACTTGTAATGTGAATCTATCTGAGACCTTCCCGAGAAGTTCTGTTCTGTTCCTTCTAAGTATAGAAGTTTTAAGGTTCTCTTTTGATGTTTTTCTCCTTGAACTCTTGAACTCATCCCAAGGATTTTAGGCTTGAGTTTGTTGGAGATATAAGAGAGGATTCCAAGTAGATCTGAAATCCTATTCTAAGAACATTAAATAGACAATGTTTAATGTTTCAACAATTGTTGACAATTTGCAGAGCAAAATTCTCTTTTACCACAGACAATTAGGCGATTGGTTACTCGATTCAAAGAAGGGGGTAATGTCGGATAATCTACTATGCTGCAATAATTCAATTGTTGAATCGTACATATATCAAAACTATCGCAGTTCGTTGTTGTGGAGTATATTTCTGAATAAAATTTGGTAAAGCATATACTCTAGGTACTTGAAAGGTACTAGGAAACACAAAATTTGACATATCTCCCATAATATTTGAAAAATTGAAAAATTTATAAGACTTAAAGTTGTAGGTACTAAGTTTTACTATAATTTTGTCTGTTATCATTTTTTCTGTTACACTAATATTTACAGAAATATTGACGGTTTAAGATTGAAAATTAAATTCCTTAGTATCTCTGTACACGTTAGAGTTTGAGTAAAAATGATAAGGTGATGAATTGTAGCAAAGTTGATTTTCTACAACTTTATTTCTTACGCATTTTTCGATTGTTCTAATATTAAGAGAGATATATTATATTTTGTGTTTTCTTCCTATTTTATAGCCCCTTGAGCCCTTGACGTACGTCATTTAAATTGGTCTTGCAAATACTAAAATCATATCAGATACGCCATTTCATTTTGATCAGACTAAAATTGTGACCGCTAGAAAGTGATTTATGTATTTTAAGGAAATTCGCTAAGTTGAAGCAGCTCCTGCGTAACGAATTCTTGTACTTATAATCGCTTGTTTCGCTTCTTACGTCTTTGTGTTCTTCTTATTGGTTTCAAGTATTTTTCTCGGGAAAGAGAAAGCAAATATACAAGAAAAAAACTAAATATACATAATAAATGCATGTAAATATGTAAAATTAATTTACAGGATGCATGCATCTTGCGTCTTGCATCTTCGGTGTGAAAGACCCCTTACACACCAAAGATAAACTAAAGTATTGTAAAGCTCATCTAGAAAATATCGTTAAAAATGTATTCAATAATTGTGAAATTGTGTAAATGAGTTAGTTTTATCTTAGTTTGAAAACTATAATTTTTAAACATTTATAATTCACAGTTCAGGTGACAATAGTAGTAAAGTTACTTTCTATCAGGAATAATTATGGACCTTAATAATTGATTCTATTAATAGACCTTAATAATTGATTTTATTTTATTTGTATATCCTTTATATATATAATATATAAAAGTCATCACCTCATTTGTTTTGTTTATAATTTCTAAACTCATCTTTTTGTTCTGTTTCTTTTTCTTCTTCAGATAATTGACGATCAACTCAAAAGTTTATAAAATGTTACAAATATACTCCCAGTGGCAGATTTACACATTTGCCGTCCCTACCGACTTCTGCAATGTGTCAGTTCCTAGATTATTTTTACAGTCCACGATTTAGTTAAGATTGCACAAGAAATAGTTTTTGGGTATATTTCTGAGCTAATAAAAGCTCAATCATGTACTACTAATCCAGCGGGGTAAGGTAGGCATTAATACCACTTACACAATAATGTATATTCGGTAAACGTAATTAAATAATTTTTATTGCGCTTACTTGCAGTTTAAAAACAATATATTCAATTATTTAGTATCATCAATTATATCGTCGTATGAAATCTTGTTCATTAGTTCTGACTCTATAGAATGTGGTTTTACCAAACTTCTTTCAGAAGAAAGGTGGCATTGAAAATGTATGCATTCTTGAACTAAGTCAGTCTCTAAATCATTAATATACATTTCTTCCAAGAAAAGGGCTTTTTCCATAAGGGTTGATGATGACAATTCATCATTCATTTTGTTCAGATTTTCTAATTTCGGCCTCCTGCCTTTTTTCTAATTCGGATACGAGTCTATCAATGAGGACGAGAAATGTGTTAAAAAGTTAAAAAAAATGTTTCGACTCAAATTTGCCGCCATAGGCTCCCGCCTACTTAGCCTGTTGGTAAATCCGCCACTGTATACTCCACAACAACGTGAAATAGTCTTGATATATGCACAGAACAACTCAATTATTTCGTGCATTTAAATTCAATTATAGCAACTATTTTTGACAATTTTCAGGGTAAAATCCTTTACCACAGACAATTAGACGATTGGTGACTCGATTCGAAGAAGGGGGTACTGTGGAATAATCTACTGTGGTAAAGGGGGATTTGTCCCGCAAATTGTCGCCGAATTTAACGATGTGCTGCCATAATTGAATTGTTGAATCGTATCAAAACAGTTCTTTGTTGTGGAGTATATTTCAGAATAAAATTTGGTGTCTCATATATTTAAGGTAATTGAAACGCCAATTAATGAGTAGAATCATAGACCGAACAAGAAAGGATTAGAGGGATTAGAGAAGAAAATACAAAATAGAGAATATCTGTCTTAATATTAGAAAAATCAAAACATGTATAAGTAGTAACTTTGTAGAAAATTAACTTTACTACAGTTAGTTACCTGGTCATTTTTTCTAAAACTCTAATATATATACAGAGATATTTAAGATTTTTATTTTCAATCTTAAATCGTGGAAATTTTGTAAATATTGGAGTAACAGAAACAAGTAATGTAACAAGTGAATTAATTGTTTAAATATCCGGTATACTCACACAGCTTGTATTTTAAACTAGACCCAATCTGAAAACAGTGTATAGTGTATCTATCGCAGTCTATATGCAGTGTACTATGATATGGTGTACTTTGTTACACTGCATTAAAATCGGTGGCGGGGTTGATTTAAAAAGTAGCATTATCCCAGCAAAAACAGAAATGTTCGCTATCAAAAGTAGTGAAACCTTTGTAAGGGCCAAGTTTTTTAACAAAAGTGAGAAAATGATTGTTTCAGAATTTTTGACCGTTTAGAACGCGAAATAATTAATAGCAAAGTAACCGGCCAAGTAGCCGCGCTTGTTAAGGTGCTCTACTTGGAACCGGGAGATTATGAGTTCGAATTCCAACATCGGCAGTTTGTCAATTTAAAAAAAATTAATGGGGCGATTAATTGACTAAACTGTCGGCGTATGGACAAGAGCAAAGTAACCGGCTATGCTTGTGAAGGTTTTCTGCAGTTTCCCTTCACGAACTCCAGATGAATATCGGCATAGTTCCTATCAAAGTCGGCTACAGCTGCACAACCTGCCAATTCCTAGTCTGCATATGAATTCCTTGTCCTCACTCACATCATAAAAAATGTACAGTTTAAAAAATTAGTAAAGGTTGAAAAATAATGATATGAGTGGCCTCTGTGATAGGCCGTGGTGTCTCAGAAACGGAGGTAAAACCCCATTATTATTTATTATTATTATTATTAATAGCAAAGTAATCATTCTCTCTCACTCTCTCTCATTAGAAGAATGTAAAACTTCATGTCCGCCCTGCTATTAACTATTGTATTTTTTTTAAATATTATATTTATTAAATAAACTTTACCGCGTTTTACCGTTTTGATTTCGAAATATAAAAGTTTAAAATAATTTTTAATATCAAAATTACATTAATTTGTATACAGACTGTTTTGGCAAGCTTTTCGAATAGAGAATCAATGTTAAATATTATTTATTACTAGCTGTCCGTGTAGTTACTGTATAAAGCCAGTCAGTACACATGTAATGGTTAAATATGTTCATTGAAATTTTAACTTTAGTATGTGAATCACAAATTACCACTCTTAAATGACAAACAAACAGCCATACGTATACATGTGTATGGTTGATGATTGTACATGTGATGACTCTCATAACATGTGTACTGACTGTCTTCATATAGTAACCAGACGGGCAGTCAGTAATTAATAATATTTAACATTGATTCCCTATTGGAAAAGCTTGTCAACACACACAGTATATGAATAGTGAATATAACTATGGCTTGTGTATGTGTGTAAATGTATTTGTTCTATAATAAAAGCAAACCGGTTTTTTGTCCTGATTATATAAGATAGTGCTGGAACTTCCTTGATAGGCACTACACACGTGCAACATTGAACAGCAACCTACCGTGTTGCTCTATGTGTATTGTGGTTGCAGCAACAAAAAACATGACCTTGAACGGTTGCTGCAACAATAAAAATTATTTGATATTTTGTAGGAGGAGTTAAATGTTCATATACAAATTGGCATATTATCTGAAATGTTATGCTTTCCTAACATTTTTTTATGTTTTATTACCTATATTGGTTACAATTTTTACATTATATATAATATATACAGTGTGTCTACTTAAGTTGGCTCCATATGAAAAACTTTTTTATTATAAGGTTTACGAAAAAAAGCTATCCTTTATAAAAATTTCTGCTTTCGAAAATATTAACATGCCGCTATTTACTTTTGACATCGAATGTACAGGGTGTGCAGAAATTGAAAAAAAGTTCGATAGGAATTTTTTTTCCACTTCAATTTTAAATTAAATTTTGCAAATCCTACTTATAAAACACGTTATCTGTTATTCTAATTAACCAGTCATCGTACTTCAAATGTTTATTTGCTGATTTGAATCATTTAATGAATGATATGTAACAAAATAATGAATATAGAACATTTATTTTTCATACATTACATTACAAATACAATTATTATTGTTGACGTAAGTAACAACAGTTATCTTCAATTCGTTTTTGCCTCAACGTATCTACCTTCGCGTTCCATACATGTAATTGTTCTTTTACAAAATTCTTTAAATCCACTCCTACATATCTCGGGAGTGATTTCTTGAACCGTTTCCCGTATAATCTGTTCTATATGGTCTACATTTAGAACAAAAATATACAAAATTTAATTTAAAATTGAAGTGGTCAACACATTCCTATCAAACTTTTTCAATTTTTAGACACCCTATACATTTGATGTCAAAAGTGAATAGCTGAATTTAATATTTTCGAATGCAGAGATTTTTATAAAGAATAACTTTTTTTCGTAAACCTTATAATAAAAAGTTTTCCATATGGAGCCAACTTAAGTAGACACACTGTATATATATATTTTTTTTTTATAGAATGATCAGTATAGTTTTTACTAGAGATACATACATATAAATAAACTATACAAATTAAATGAGATAGATAGAGACATGATCAGAAATGATTGAATTTTTATGACTAGAGTCATAAAATAATAAAAATTAAATTTTATGATCCCAAACTTTGGTTGCAGCGTCTGTACTGAAAATATTTTATAGGCGGAGTTCAATGTTGCTGCAACCATGTTCTGCGTCTATTTTGTACTTAAATGTTATACAATCTCACATTTTTATTTTTGGTGGGATTTATAGTTTTCGAGAATCAATTAATAGATTTTTTTAAATCTGTATATAGAGGTTGTGTGAGTATTTCACATACGATTATTATATTGATGTTTTTGATGGGATACAGCTTACCATAGTAGTAGTACAAAATTTAAATTTTGCTGTTAAATAGCATCAACTACTAATGATTTTATAAAAAATTGTAAAATGTTGTTTTTTTTTTTAAAGTGTGTTTTTATAGATTTTTTCTTCAATGGTATAAAATATGAACAATAATATTATTAAAGCATATATAAAAATTGCATATGCGTTATAAACCTACCTACTAGAAATATGTATGTAAGTGATTCATATTGCATGTCTCTACCGTACATGTAGAGATGACCCCCTTTTTTCAAAGTAGGAGAAAAAAAAGATATAGAATACATATAGTTATATACATTTTCTTTCTACAGAACATACACATACATGATGATAATACACTCTCATTGCACACTGTGTGGCTACTGAGAATGTGCTATATTCGTAGGTCAGTCTCTGAGATACTAGAATGTCGTCGGTTCGATTCCCATTCAGATGTGTATTATTTTTCATATCAATCATTTGATGCCAAAGAATGGTATCATTTTACCAGTTTACACGGAGGATTAAGGACGGTGTTTAGGTTTCTGTATCTCAGGAACCAAAACAAAATGAAGCTCAAATTTAAAACGTGTTGCACGACCCACCCACGTCTGATGGTAGGATTCTCCTTGGTATGTATTCATTGAGGATAAAGTTATTTATGAAAAGTATGCAAATGATTGGGAAACATTTATTGTGTAATAATACTTAATTCGTAGGAAATAGGATTTGGGAAAGTAAATGAATTAATTTAAATAAATTGAACGTTTCGTCGTTCATTTGTGACTTCCTCAGCAACTTATTTATGTAATTCAAATGTCTAACATAAACAAACTATGGAGAAAGACTTTGATTGTTAAATTTGATGCCATAGTCATTATTGAAACAGTCCGGCTTTTAAAATAATTATTATTATGTTAGATATTTGAATTACATAAATATGTTGCTGAGGAAGTCATAAATAAATGACGAAACGTCCAATTTATTTAAACTAATTCATTTACTTTCCCAAATCCTATTTCCTACGAATTAAGTATTATTACATATTATGGATACGAATATTGAATTACTATTTATTGTGTAAGTTTCTCAGGATCAGGGTATTTCATATTTTATTTCTAAACAATATTTAATACAATAACGCAATCATCATGCGTATGCTCTGATCCGTTGAGCAGTGCCCTTTCTTTACATAAATTTATATCGTACTCCATGATCTTACTTTAATCAAATTGGTATTGGACTCCCTGGATAGTAAACCCTTTTAATTAAAAAAATGATCATTAAAATCGGTTCTCAATTGGTGAAGATATCGCGTAACATTCAAAGACAAAACATTCTCCCAAATTGATAACCTCCCTCTTTTTTAAAGTCGGTTGAAACATTGATGTTTAAACTATTTGCATATATAAACTATTGTGTTTATTTTGATTCTCATTGTAAGACGCTTGTTATATCGTAAAGGATATCGTTTAGAAGGGGTACTTTTAAGGATTCCGTTATTGATGAATTGATTATTAAGATATAACTCGAAGCGTGTGAAAAATGATCATCCCCGATCGTCTACGTTACTACAGTTCCGATATTAATAGGATCGAGTATTCAGTATTCGAGTATTCAGTATATACCTGGAAAATTTTCACTTTTTGTTGTTGTAGTATTTCAGTCATTGAAAAAATAGTACTTTCGTTATTGAAAAAATTGCATTAACTTACATGGCCACTTTAGGGTACAATTAATTTGAAGGCGAAATGTCCTTCATAGGCCCAGAGTCTATTTTAGGAATTGCAAGGACTGCATGTAAACAGGTGATCAACTAGTGATCAAATACTAAACACCGTGATCACTGGGAAAAAGTACCGCGGCAGGAGCTCGGGAAACTACTGCTTCGGAGAAGCAGTAGTTTAGCTTCTTAGTAGCTTCTTGGTTGCGCTTAGACATATCCTAGAGTTTATCAAGACTATAGGACTCCTGGAACACTTTTGAAGGAACAAAGGTGCAATAGATGAAATTGTTCGCAGTACAAAAGCACTTTAAGACTTTCTCTTAATTCGATTCTCATCTAACCTAAAAAAATAGCAATACCCACCTCGTTTCTAGATAAGACTGAAGATAATAAAATAGACTTAATTCGTTGACTTCGCTAGCATTACTGCTCTAATCGTTGATCGCAGCTTTAACATATTCTCAAGTGTAAGAACGGATGCACTGGTAACAGATTCGTGTACCAGGGATGTTGCGTATGCGAAATTTTTGACATCCGCGGACGCAGATGCGGATTTGTATGTCAATTTTATGGCAAGGTAGATTATGTTAAACACTATCCGCTGATGTATGATGGACTTTTCACGAAACGCCAAGGCCCTACAGTTAACTTTTCATGTATGTTTCCACAATACACCGACGTTTCATGAAATACGTAGGATCTTCTTGAACAAACAGATTTCACAATGGGACCACAACATATACATACATCATAGTCATTTACACTTCCCTTCAAACATACATTGCTCACACTTTTCTAATGCACCCCCGTGCGTATAGATAGTAGATACACATAACTCACTACCAGGGATGTTGCGCATGCGAAATTTTTGACATCCGCGGATGTGGTTATTTTAAGGCTATCATCCGCGGGTGCGGATTTATATGTCTAAAGTAGGTAAGTATTTTTAAATAGATACTTAATTTAGGGACACGAATAAAGGAAAATCATGGTAATAATTTTTAATAATCTTTATATTATAATCAAATGTTTAGTATGAAAATGTCTTTAAAATGAGAAGAGCAATGTCGTTGCCTTTTCAGGTTTCATCCTGTTTCGCAGAGGTTCATAGATTGCATAGATGCTTCGGGTGCATTCATTTTAGATAATTCCTCAAAGACATGGTTGTACGGCCCTTGCGACAGTTTGTTTTATTCCATATTTTTTATTGCGATTTATCTCGAACATGCTCATCTAGTTTAAAATAAGAGTAAATCAAACTTTTCATCGGTGGTTGTATTGTTGGTTCACTTGTCAAATAGATTATCCAAGACGAAACACTCAAACAATAATGTAAATTGTTGAAATAAATAAAAAACATCCATATAATCACAACGTCTAAACACGTTGTGATTTATACAATCAGACATGCTAAACAAAACAAGAACCATCCGAATCCGCAAAAAGCAACGATTATTGCGGATGCGGAATGCTAAATTTAACCATGGAAGTTCCGTGTCGCAAATGTGGATGCGAATATTCGTAACATCCCTAATGTGTACCTACGAAACATTTTTAAATGCCATCCAGTATGAACAACATCATGAACATTGGTTAACATTTGAACAGAGAAAGTAAAGACGGCAACAACTCTTCTCTTAATCATTCCTCGTAATTATAACATGAATTTATTCTGTGAGCTATATATTTAAAACCTATACAAAAAAACCTCTCCTCATTACGCAATGCGTATCATATATGCATGCATGTATGTTGCTCTGAAATAAGTGAATTGCGTTACCATACATACATACGTTAGTTCTTACACACACCCATTGCATCCACACTACTTCACTGTTTATAGTTGTTTTATAAATATTTTTCACAATTTACGCCGTTTTCTGCATTTCTGCAATTAATTATATATGAACAATATTTGATATACCCCATGTTTACGCAATTTATACAAAGGAAAGGCAAAGAAGCTCAGCTATATTATTTTCTGGTACCCTCTAAATGCATCATCAAATAAATCCTCACCATTTTTGGATCAGATCTGAAAGTGAATCAGACAAATGAAAATTTAAAATTTCAGATGGTGTATTTAAAATGGGAGTGTTTGTAGCTAATAGCAATCTCAGAGCCAGCTTTACGCTCGGTTTTGATATTGTTGAGTAGGTAGAGATTTCAGACATCAGATAAAACAAATGCGGTTGATTGACTAAACTGTCGGCGTACAAGAACGATGTAACCGGCTATGCTTGAAAAGTTTTCTGCAGTTTCCTTCACGAACTCCAGATGAATATCGGCATAGTTCCTATCATAGTCGGCTGCAGCCGCATATCCTACCAATTCTTAGTCTACTCACAAATTCCTTCCACTTCACTCACATCCTCACATCCTAAGGCATCACAATGGACCTTACGGTCGAAGTGTAGCCCGTCCAGAGCAGCCTTTACAATCTACCTCTACTATAGAGCCAGCTGTATACTGGACTTCTATGCTATTGTTTCGCAGGTTTTCGCCGTACTCTCATTGGGGGTGTTTGTGGAATATAGGAATATCAGAGCAAGCCTTACACTGGACTACTATATTACTGTTTTGCAAGCAGATATGTTTGTCATAAATACGGTGGCACCATTGGTGGTGATCGAATACATCAAGATATTGGAGTGGAACTATCCATGATAAAAGATCACTAAAAGGTCACTGTAGTCTCAAGAGTTAAGAGGCACAATGTTTGACATTTGAATAATTGATTGATTGATTGATTTTTGTTGGGGTCTAAAAAGTATTGCACTTCGACCTGATGATCCATTGTGCTCCTCCTTCTACTTCAGTCCTACGAGATTTGCTTCTCCAATAAGTTGGCAATAGCCAAGAGCTTGCTTATCAGGTCGTCTTCAAGGTTCATATATTCGGGGTGAGATGCACCGAATATCCGGTATCTGCTGTAATCTAGAGGTTCACAGTCAAAAATAATGAGGCTGGATGTTGTGTGCATATACTTCCCGATAAAGTCCGGTAATGAATCCGGAACCCTCTGCAGTTGCATCCTGTTCAGCTTCAGTGCATCGAGAGATAGCCTTGTTGCACTATGAAGCAGTACCTTCCCGAGCTCTTGCCGCGGTACTTTTTCACAGTGATCACGGTGTTTAGTATTTGGCCACTTGTTGATCACCTGTTTACATGCAGTCCTTGGAATTCCTAAAATAGGCTCTGGACCTATGAAGGGCATTCCGACTCCCTTCTTTGCTAAGGTATCCGCTTTTTCGTTTCCTTCGAAACCACTGTGACCCGGCACCCAGATCAATTTAACATTGTTCCGTTTTGCCAATTTCAGAAGTTCCTCTAGACAATCCTTGACTACCCTTGAGGTGACCTCAGTTCCAGGCAAGGCTTTTTAAGCAGCTTGACTGTCCGACAGAATACATACGTTCTGGTTTATGTAGCCTAACGGACGCAAGCCAGTATGGCGTATACTTCTGCTTGGAAGACCGTGGCATATTTCCCCAAGTTGAGGCTTATGTTTGCATTAGGTCTCTCACCGTAGATTCCCGCCTCGGTCCCTTCTTCAGTTTTGGATCCGTCTGTATACCAGACGATTCCTTTCTTGAGGTAAGGTGGTTCTCCTTCCGACCACGTGGCCCTATCATATACTACAGTGAAAGGTTTTGAGAAGGAGTATGTCTTGGGAAGTATATCTGTGCCCATTTCAAAGACGAGGTCTGAGATAATTGATGTTCCCACGATACCACGATACTGAATTTACCCAGTTTACGAGGCATACCTACGAAAAATCATTTCGGCATCGATTTTACTGAAAAATACACAGGGTACACAAATAATTGACTAAAGTCAATTGTTTCCCTCAACTTATTTATACTGAGCTATATATTTGAGCATTGAATGCACTTTGTATACATAACTTAATAGCGCTCGGATAAAGATTCCAAATAGATTATTCTTATTTGTACCGTATTGTGTTTATCCATCAAATTAAATCAAATAATGTGAATTTTATTTTTTAAAAAAATAAATTACACACTGAATACTCCCTCCACCAACGCATATTATAATTACTATATGTAAGTTACATTTATTACAATTAGGGGTCGTTGAAAGACAATATTAATATGTTCGTGTTTAATCGTAATATGAAACATAAGATGTTCGTTCAATATCGGTTAACTATAATCAAAGTAGATTAATTTGCCATATAAAAGATTGCAAATGAGTATTAATGACGCTGAGTTAAACAAAAACACTCCTAAGAAACTGGGAAACTGTATAAATCACAAACATGAGAACGGACCTGAAACATTGTTAAATGATCAAACGGAAATTTTTAACTCAAATTTATTTAACATTATTTAAGTAGATTATTTGTTTTTCATTTTTTTTTTTCTAATTTTTAACGAAGATTCTCCCCTGATTTTATTTATTTACTTTATTTTAGTTATTTTATCTATTTATTGTTGCTTTTGTCTATTTAGTGATGTATTTTAATGTCCATTAAGCCAGCAGAGCAATCTGAGCAGAAAACAATGATAATAGTCTCATAATTAGACGTTAATTAAATGCTAATTAAATGCCCTAATTAAAAATTAAATGCTGTTTGTTGTGGTGCGTTACCGCATGCTTTGCTAGCGTAATGTTAAGCTAGCAGAGCAACATTTTAAAAATCAAGTAATTATATTGTTTTGATCTCAAATTATAAAGCGATTTAAATACTAATTAGATGCTCTTAAAAAAAATTTAATGCTCTTTGTTGTACTTTGAACATATCTTCATCTTTGGCTTAAATAAATCCTTGTTTATTTGACAACAATTTACATAGTTTTTTAAAAACTTCTCTGCATTTGAAAATATATTTTATTCGGTTATAAAGATTAAATTTGTAGTTTTTCCATAAGACCCAATGTCATAAGTATGATTTTCAATATCGAAAAAAAAGATAAAATGCATTTGAACTAACATTTTGAAACATACCTATGAATTCGTATTAACTTTTTTATAACATATTTAATTTACAGGAACTTCTCTGCAGTTTTTTTCTCTTTCGTACGTCCTTAAATGAAAGTAAACATTTATTTAGTGAAAAGTTGTAAGCCACGACTCTTATTTTCCCTCATGATGTACTCGAAAGCTTCTTTTCCAACTGTGCGTCGTCAAGTGTGTCTTAGACCATTCTTTCTTGACCCTTGAAGCAAATAAAATTAGTGTATGTGTGGAATACCAAGATCAAATTATAACCATGGAAGTTGTATGCGAAATTTGTAAAATGGGTTTACATTTCTCAGTGCAAGAAACTGGAAAATATGTCAATTCTGCAGTTCTGAAAAAACCATTCAAACTCAACAAAAAGAATCATACGAAGGTCAAAAACGTCAAGCCAATCAGTTGATCTTAATCGAATCTTGATTCAGTAGATCTGATATAATAAAATCGATATAAAATTTTATTCAACTAAGCCAAGTAAATACTAACAAGATCATATCAGTTAGGGAAGCAGTTTCTTTTGAATCATTATTCAAAGGCCAAGGATACGTTAAATGTATGTGTCAGCCTTCTAAAACACAATGCAAAAGCAGTAGATGTCATTGCTTTAAAGCGAAATAGCACTGTAAATGAGAAGGCCAAATGTGTCGCTTAAACTCGGCCTTGCGCATTACCGTGCTCTAGATTACAGTGCAATTCAGGATGTATAAAAGTGGTTCCTATGCCAATAATTAATTTTGTATGTAATAACTTTGCTTGTAATTGCGAAAAGTACCTATTCAATACTCATCGTAATTTTCAAAAGGTTTCTTTAATATACCTTTTCAAAATTCTTAAATTATAATTTTAGATATTGAATTTTTTTTTAATTATATTTGTTAATCTTTTTTAGAGTGGCGGTTTTTATCTAAATGAAATAAAATATTTATTTTATATTGTTATTTAATGTAGTAAAAATGTACTGAGTTGTTTGTAATTTAATTTTGAATTAACTTTTTTATTTCAAACTAATATACAATATGCGTTTCTTTCTTTGACATTTCACGTAACACAATATTCCTTCTCCCTTGGATACTTTACGAAACTTCATCAATTAAACTATGGCAGATTATGTTAGACATTATATGTCGAAGTATGATGGGCTTTTCACGAAACGACATGATATCGACGTTTCATGAAATGCTTAGGATCTTCGTGAAAAAACAGATTCCATAATGAGACTACGACAATATATATATATATATATATATATTAATATATATATAAAGAACATATATATATATATATATATATATATATATATATATATATATATATATATATATATACATATATATATATATATATATATATAAGGAACGATTACTGTTATATAGCTGGATTCATCGCATCGCAATGCACTTGTAGAGTCGGTTGGAACAACTGCATCATACAATAATAAAATCGTGGAGGACATATATGAAGGGAGGAATAATTATGTATATATATATATATATATATATATATATATATATATATGTATATATATATATATATATATATATATATGTATATATATATATATTATTTAAATCAAATAGAAATAATACCTATATTTAGAAGTAACGAACCCAAGTAAACCAAAAAAATGCATGTATGTATAAGAGCTTATCGAGGATGAACTATCATTTATGGTTTACGTTAACATTTTTACTGAACTCTTGTTTAGGCAATGGAGGAAAAAAATGGGAATCCAATTCAACGTTGTGTATATTAACAACTTTTGATTTGCGGATTAAAATAAAAAATTGAAATTGCGAACAGCTCATAGCCAACACTTAAGGCCGCGGAAAGAGCCGCAACTTAAGGCGAACAGCGAGGTTTAAAGGATACAACAAAAAATGGCATGCATAATAGTATCCAACATGGTGGTTTCATTAGACTCAGAGAAAAGTGCGGGCGAAAGAGTGTTTTTATGTATTTTATACCTATACCAAAATTTGTTTTCTGCTATCAGTATTCTCAACCGCTGAAAAGTCGGTACTAAACTTAATATACTCTGGTACCTATATATTATATACCGGATATAAAAATCTACTAAGCTACTCATATACCCTTCATAGAGTTAGAATAACTACGCGAAGAAGATAACCGTATTGGGACAAGACAATAGATTTTAAGATCAGATCAGATCTCGCTGCTATAAATTCTTTTACTTTAAATGAATTACAGTTTGAAAATCCTGATGAATTCAGAACGCTTCTGAGATTGAGAATGTTTTAATGCATTGTACATTGTTAAAAAATTACCTCAATGATACACAGATACTGTCATGAGAGAAGGATTACCTGCAAAGATTAAATTACGGGTCAGTTTAACATATCTGAAAATAGGGCTCAGGTAGCGTTATTTACAAACCTTTTATCGACTATTTCAGACTGCAATGTTATTACTTATACCAGAAGTAATGAATGCAGTATCTATCTATTTGGATAAAGGAACTAAGGAACCGAGGAACTAAGTTTGGCTTCAGCACGTCTGCGTACCATGCATGTGTCATAAGAATGTGTGATAGTGTGTGTGGTTGTCACATGTATTTCCACTACACACATAGGCTTAGTACCTTGGCTAGTAAGTAGAGGTGGTTATAGCGCTGATATTTATTTTTTTAGGGTCCGTTTTTTCACGTTTGTACCCATATGCGTGTCGTGTGAAAAGTAGAATATAATAGGGTCCAGGGTACGAGTGACTGTCTCGCTCTTCATATTACATATAATCACGCCATAACCATAAACAACGGGCTTCCACGAAGCAAAATCCGTTCCATGAAGCAAGACCTATACCTCGGGATTTTCACATTGTTCAGACAGCACATGTGATAACGATCTGTTATTTTAATAATTGTTTTTTGTAAACTTTGTGTCTATTCATTTATCGGCTGTGCTATTGATGAGCTAAATTCTGCGCAGGTAATCAGTTTTGGAACGTTTTATCATCGTTTGATAACTTTGACAAACTATTAAGGTTACATTCAAGAAATGATGACTTGAATGCTGTATTTTGAAGCGATAAATTACGCCTGGTAAACTAAAATGTTCGTGTAAACCATATGTTAAAGAAACGCACCCTGTTTTTAAAAACGTTGGTACAGTTTCATAGAAAAAAGAATACATAATACATGTTCTCTTATGTAAGAGCCTTTAACATCTCTACGGTGATATGCGAGTTACATAAATATACCACGTATGTAAAATAACTCTCACTAGTTTTAAAAAAAGAACTCGGAGTGAATGTGGTTTTTATAACATGCAACTTGCAATTCACATATGTGTGTAGAGAAAAACTTTTGAATTTGTGCTTATAACTGGCTCCCCATCCTCTCTGTTTCATCAGTGGCGGAACAACAATTACTTAAAATTTCATTGAAGCGAATTTTCAATTTTATGAGTTGAATTGTCTTCATGACGTTATATGTGTTAATGTTGTTCAAATTCACTTTTTTTGTATTTCATGTGTAATATTTTTGTTAAGGTTATTCGATTCCATTTATACGATCCTTTTGTCCTTCAATTTTTATAATGTTTAAGTATTCGTCAAATGTTTCTTAAGGACGCACGAGCACTAGATATAGTCCATTTATAAAATTCTTCAAAATCTTATATAGTACAATCATAAAAGTCCACAATGAAGTTTATTATTTTTTGTCGTAAGTTAAAACTAAAATTTAATTTAGGCCGGAATTTATTTAATACCGGAATTTTATTGGATCAATCTCTTTATTAATATTTCTACTTTCTATTGCGTAATTTTTTTTTTATTCGTCTTATTTTATTCCAAGTGAAAATTATCAAAATATGTCGAGGCTCGCGGGTTTCTCCATAAGAGCAATGCATTAAAACACGAACTTTAACATTAAATAATTAATTCAAGGTCCCCGTAACAACCTCCCCCCACCCTATAACTTTTATAATTGATTTATATGCACTTCAACTACATGAAAAAAAATCAGGCCTTAATCTTTTTCAAGTTCTCGTACATCCTTCAGCGAATAAGTTCATACGTATTTTTGGAAAACTTAATTATATCCGCACTCTCATGTTCGGTTTTATGACGTTGTATTAAATATATATACAGACCGTTTTCAAAGGCATTTCTAATAGAGAACCAATGTTAAATAAATAAATAAAATATTTACTATAAAACCATACATACACATACATACTGAAACTGAATGTCTGAACTGGAATATTGGGTGACCATATTATAGAACCATTCTTCATTGACGAATCTTTAGATTCTCAAAAATATTTGAGTTTGTTACGAAATAATATTTTGCCAACTGTTAGAGCTCTTCCTAATTTAGACCTGGAATCTGTATGGTTCAAATAAAATGGTTACCCTGCATACAGTGCCATGATAGTAAGGCTGTTCCTGGAGAAAAACTTTCGAGGAAAGTCTCAGATCGCCAGATCTATCTCCTAACGACTTTTTTTTGTGGGGTTTTCTCAAAACACAGTTTGTGTATTTAAAAAAAAAATAATAAAGTTTTTAGTTTAAAAAAAAACTAAACACTTTATAGAAAATAATTGAATTATCAATTATTTTCATAAAAATGAAATTTAAGTTTATTTAGTAATTTTAATTAAAAGAGGTATTATGATGTAAAAAAAAATAATGAAAACTAAATATACGGTACTTTAGAAAAAAAAAATCCAAAGCAGAGTATTGTATGTGGAATTATGAAAATTGGAAAACGATCGGTGCTAACGCGATACACGTAAATATAAAAAAAATAACACGTTGAACCGAAAGTCTTTCAATAAAAGCTGGGCCCATTAAAAAAGATAATATTGAGGTAGTAAGATCTTTACTATCCAGTAAGTGTCTAAGTTATCGACAAGTGATTCGAATCTGAAATACTGAAAATAAAAAAAAGTACAAAAAAAAGAACAAAACAAAATATATGTTAAAATAAAATATATTTGAAATAAATAATTTTTAATTTAATATGTTGATAGTATAACTATCCTTAAAATACTAAGTTTGGTTGTACAAGTTATAAAAAAAAGATTACATGAATATGTGCTAGATTGAACTGTAGTAAAAGAAATATCGTATATAAAAAAAAACGACACTACAGTAAAAAAAAATATGTTCAAATATGTCTGATTTGCAAAAATATAAATATGGACTACAAATTTAATTCAGATACATAGTTGTATATAAAAGAGACATTACGCTTCTGTAAAAAAAAAATACACGGCCGAAAACGCCAAGCGTATACAAACAATATAGTTATAAATTGAAAAAGTCATTGCATATTCACATAAAATATAAATTGTACAGCAAAAATGTGTATAGAATGTGTATTGAATTGTGACAAGTTTGAGAGACCACAAGTTTCGGAATAGTGAATTAAATAAATTATACAAAAAAAAATATACTTAGATACAATCAGATAGAAACCATTAATTCGCCCATTCGATACTTCAGCACAATCCATAACAAATATTCAACTTGTAAATTGAAGAAACAAAAATTCAAAATACCATCTGATTAATTCATGTGAGCCAACTAATTTTAGTAACTGTCTTGAGACAAGTACTTTTTGTAACTGCTTTCTTTTTGTAACTCACTGAGAGAAATACTTTTTGTAACTGCTTTCTTTTTGTAACTCCCTTTTGTAACTGTTTTGAAATATGTGCAGAAATATCGAAGTAAGCTTGGATATGCGCAAGTCATATCCGATCCAAGTAAATGTTTGTTGAAATTATGTAAATTCTCAACTCGCATAAACCAATAATTATATAAATTATTCTTTTTGAATAATAAAAATATGAAAACAAAATAATAATAAATTTTAAACAGTGGAGTACTAAAAAAAATTATTCTCCACTCCAGGGGGCCAAAAAAATTAGCGACATGCTAATTGAAAAATATTAAAGCAAGAATGACACGAATAGATGAATGAAAAATCTTACAAATGTGGATTAGACGTGAAGATTTAAATACATTTAGATGTTTAATTAGGATGCAGTAACGTTACCATTCCCTTGATATCCTCTGAGATAGTATGGTCGAATGTTGTATATCGACATGCCGAAGGTTTTCTTATTAGATTTTGGAGCTTTTAGCCTAACTGAAGTTGGTGTAGTGAACTTTATTATCTTGTACGGTCCATTGAATTTTGAAGCGAATTTAGGTGCGATATTCTTGTTCATATTCGGGGCCAAGTTTTTTACCATGACCAATTGACCCACTTTATATTTAGACAGTGTTGGTTTATTTAAAGTTTGGTTGACTCGTTGTTGGTGAGCAATCTTTAACGCATCTTGTATATGTGCTTGTGATGGTTTACCAGAACTCGTGATTAACTCAGTTAATTCGTTTATAATCACAAACGGCGTCATTAACTTTCTACCAAAATAAACTTCAGCTGGTGTTGAGTCGATTGTACTTTTGTAGGAGTTGTTGTAATTGAAAATTACAAAACTCAAAAATTTTGACCAATTTTTATGTTGTACAGAATATTCTTTGAGAATGCATCCTAAATTATATTTTATCTGTCGATTGAGGCACTCGCTCTTGTTCGAAGATGGTGTATAGCTCGAACAGTAGGCAGCTCTAATACCATTATTAAATAAGAAGGTTTTCCACTTGATCGACGCAAAGGCTGGTCCGTTGTCGGCTACAACAACCGTCGGATATCCGTTTTGCAGGAAAATCTTCTGTATCAGTGAAATGGCAACGTCACTGGTCTGCCTTTTACATGGAAAGGCGAAAGCAAATTTTGAAAATCCATCTACAATAGAAAAAATATATTTAAAACCTTCACTTGATCAAATAATAGGACCGATAAAGTCGACGTACAAAGTATGTAGGGTATACTCCGGCACGGAACTACTCAACTGAACCCTATCGTTACGTGTATATGGCCTTATAGCCTGGCACACTTTACAGGTTCTGACATAGTCCCTTACTTTTGCATAGAGGTTTTTGTAGTAAAAAAATTTTACTAATTTCACGGAATGTTTTAATTACTGAATTATGCGCAGCATATTTAGAATCATGATAATATCGAAGAACATAGTCGAGTAAATTATCAGGTAAAAATATACGTTTTAGTCGATTCTTTCCGACGAACTTATATATTAACCCATCCTTTATGCAAAAATTATGGACATTCATCTGAGCCTTAAGGTTCTGATAAATGATTTTACATTCGGGAGAGTTACGTTGCTCGCTTTTAATAGAAAGGTAATCAAAATTTGTATTAGCTAAAACGTTAATAAAGTTCAGTTGCACATTGTTCCTGATTTCTTCATTCACCGATTCTAAGTCAGTTATGTGTAGTTAAAAAAAAATATATTTTATTTTTAGTTTAAAAAAAAATTGGTGTTTAGTTTTAAAAAAAAAAGACTAAACACTTTATAGAAAATAATTGAATTATCAATTATTTTCATAAATATGAAATTAAGTTAATTTAGTAATTTTAATTAAAAGAGGTATTATGATGTAAAAAAAAATAATGAAAACTAAATATACGGTACTTTAGAAAAAAAAAATCCAAAGCAGAGTATTGTATGTGGAATTATGAAAATTGGAAAACGATCGGTGCTAACGCGATACACGTAAATATAAAAAAAATAACACGTTGAACCGAAAGTCTTTCAATAAAAGCTGGGCCCATTAAAAAAGATAATATTGAGGTAGTAAGATCTTTACTATCCAGTAAGTGTCTAAGTTATCGACAAGTGATTCGAATCTGAAATACTGAAAATAAAAAAAAGTACAAAAAAAAGAACAAAACAAAATATATGTTAAAATAAAATATATTTGAAATAAATAATTTTTAATTTAATATGTTGATAGTATAACTATCCTTAAAATACTAAGTTTGGTTGTACAAGTTATAAAAAAAAGATTACATGAATATGTGCTAGATTGAACTGTAGTAAAAGAAATATCGTATATAAAAAAAAACGACACTACAGTAAAAAAAAATATGTTCAAATATGTCTGATTTGCAAAAATATAAATATGGACTACAAATTTAATTCAGATACATAGTTGTATATAAAAGAGACATTACGCTTCTGTAAAAAAAAATACACGGCCGAAAACGCCAAGCGTATACAAACAATATAGTTATAAATTGAAAAAGTCATTGCATATTCACATAAAATATAAATTGTACAGCAAAAATGTGTATAGAATGTGTATTGAATTGTGACAAGTTTGAGAGACCACAAGTTTCGGAATAGTGAATTAAATAAATTATACAAAAAAAATATACTTAGATACAATCAGATAGAAACCATTAATTCGCCCATTCGATACTTCAGCACAATCCATAACAAATATTCAACTTGTAAATTGAAGAAACAAAAATTCAAAATACCATCTGATTAATTCATGTGAGCCAACTAATTTTAGTAACTGTCTTGAGACAAGTACTTTTTGTAACTGCTTTCTTTTTGTAACTCACTGAGAGAAATACTTTTTGTAACTGCTTTCTTTTTGTAACTCCCTTTTGTAACTGTTTTGAAATATGTGCAGAAATATCGAAGTAAGCTTGGATATGCGCAAGTCATATCCGATCCAAGTAAATGTTTGTTGAAATTATGTAAATTCTCAACTCGCATAAACCAATAATTATATAAATTATTCTTTTTGAATAATAAAAATATGAAAACAAAATAATAATAAATTTTAAACAGTGGAGTACTAAAAAAAATTATTCTCCAAGTTCTATTCGCGGAATAGGCCTGAAAATTTGTAACAATTAAGGCAAAGAATTGTTGACAATTATGCGAATAGTTTTCCTCAAGTGCTAGAAAATAACCGGGTAGATTTCTACAATCGACTCGGATAGCAAATAATGGAGGAATATTCGAACCGTTGGTTTAAATTTTTTTTTGTCGGAATTGTATTTTTTCTCTTTTTGGGGTTTTATTTTTCTTTTAATTTGTGTGGATTGTTGTTTTATGTTATACCGTTATTAGAATACTATCATTTATTTCTAAACATTCCACATACAAATAATAAGGGATGTTCAAAAAAGAATTTTCAATTGTTAGAAGTAATGGTAAGCTTGAGAAGACAACAATGAACATATTTAACCCACTCCCATTACATGTTAATGCAGTACAAAACAAACACACTAAAGAGTACCCCCACTATTTTTATTTCTTTATTAAGCATATTGTGTATAGTTATTATAGCAAATAATATTTACCATTGATTCCCTATTAGCAATGCTTTCCAACACGTACCTAAGAAAACTAATACATTCCCTTTTTTAAATGTTGATATATATATATATATATATATATATATATATATATATATATATATATATATATAAACTCGAAGAAAACGACTTTTCCCCGCGATTAAACCTATAGCTAGATCGATATTCTGAAAATTTTATCGAAATCTAGTGATCTCCTTGAACGCGATTACAAATAAAACTTATTTGTGTATTAATAATTATACACGCATATAAAAATTCATTAATATGTAAATACATATTAGTGAATTTTCTGTTGAAAAAATTAATAACTCGCTTGCTGTTTTTTAATCCATTAATTCAGATCACCAAACAACAGTAAAGATCTTTGGAGCGCCGCATCCGGTCCGTGGAACCAAGTTCGGTAATCGTTTCATTGAAAATTAATTTGGAAATGAAATATTAATCATGTTATAATTCTGGATAGTACATTAGCATTATATATATTTTAAATTAATTGAATCATAAAATGATTATCTATTCTTGAAAAATATTTTTCCACGAAAATGAATTATTAACATTTTAATAGTAATCGATTCGATATTATAGATTTTAATTGTGATTTGAAAAATATCAGTATTAAAATCAATTTAGTACGTATTAATATAATGTAAAAATTCTAATTTATAAGAGTGATTATTAACAAGAGTGTTTTTATTCACAATATATGTATGGAAACAGGTAGCTATTGCCATCTCTTTAACAACTACGGAACTTATCAAACATTCATTCTTGTTCTCACTTTCGGTTTTATAAAACAAATCAATAAGATCATAGAATACAATATACATAGAAGCGTATAAGCAAAGAATACAATATACATAGACGCGTATAAGCAAAGAATACAATATACATAGAAGCTCATTAGAAGTACGATTTTTGTGTCACTAGAAATTGTGAGCGTGACCGCTAGATGACAATAGATGTTCGATTTCGGTATTTAGTGCCATTAGCAGCACAACCAACTGTATTCTTTGTGTATATTGTATCCGACCAAAAACATAAATGTAAGAAAGGGCCGAGTTTTCGGGAAAATTTAAAATTTTATATAACGCGGCAAGTTATTTTTTCTGATGAGTTCAAATGTTTTAAAACTTGCCGCGTTATATAAAATTTTAAAAACATACTAAGGGAAAACTTACGAAATAAATTTAAACCAAATTTTTTCTTACATTTAATCAATTTATCCCTCATTAATTTTTTTTAGTTAACAGTTTAGCTCTTTAATGGGATATCATCACTTTTTAAAGAGCAACTATTATATGAAGTCTAGAGCTATTTACTTTGTAAATAGCTCGGTTCTTTCTTCCATATCATCACCTTTTAAGAAGCAACTATTATATGAAGTCTAGAGCTATTTACTTTGTAAATAGCTCGGTCCTTACTCTCATATCATCACTTTTTAAAAAGGAACTATTACATGAAGGATTTTCCCGAATACTTTACCCTTTCTTACATTTATGTTTTTGGTCGGATACAATATACACAAAGAATACAGTTGTGACATTGTGACCGCTAGAGAGTAATTTATGTATTCCAAGGAAATTCGCTAAGTTGAAGCAGCTCCTGCGTAACGAAATTTTTATTTATTTTAAAATGTAATTTTTCAGGTATACCAACGTAATTTCTTGCCAAGCCACGTTGACTAACTGACGACAACTGTTTTGCCGGCCGTACACTCTGCGAGAGTGTACACAGCTCCACTCGCGACTGCTCGCCTTACAAATGTCTCACCGAGTGCTCTCGCCGAGTGTGTACTGCCGGAATTACAATAACTTTAGTTTAGTTTCTACCCATTCTTAAAAGTAATTTATTTTTCAATGTATAGATAAAAATGAAAAAAAAATTACAATTTCCTCGTATAAAATTATAGTCAAACCTTGATAACAAAGTTCAACTTAAACTAATTTCATAGTTTGCTACATATACCGCCCTCTGAACTTTGTAATAAACAATTTTTTGTATAATCAATACTTTCTCTGATAAAGTTCATAACGCTTTATATTGAACAATTAGTACAATCAGTACAATAACCTTAGTGTAGTTTCAAACCATTCTTAAAAGTAATTTATTTTTCTATAGAAAAAAATGAGAAAAATTCAAATTTTCTCGTACAAAATCATAGTCAAGCCTTGTTAACAAAGCTCAACAATAAATTTCATAATTTTGCTACATATTCCGCCCTCTGAACTCTGTAAGAAAAAATTTTTTGTGTAATCAATACTGTCTCTGATAAAATTCATAACGCTTTACTTTGAACACTCAGTACACTAACCTAAGTGTAGTTTCAAACCATTCTTAAACGTATGAGTCAATAATAGTTCCATAGATATTCCATAGATGACAGTTAATGTATAATAATTATTTAATGTTAATATGTTAAATTGTATTCGGAGTTTCGTGAAATAACAACTGTATTTTGCTTGTATTTCTTGAAATCGTGTAAATGTGACGTCAGTAAACAATTTAAAGTACCATAACCTTTAACACAAGCAATTCAATCAATAAGTAATTGATTGCAATATACAATTTTATATATGGTTTAGTGAGTACATAGTCCTTAGTTACAGAATACATTATTTTATATCAAAAATTTAACGTATTATTAATTAAATCAAAACATATAATTATATATATATACGATTGTGATGAACGTTCCATGCCCGATGTCCAAATTTATTTCAAAAACTATCAGACTTGAGTTGTGAAAATTTGCATATCCCAAACTTCAAAATAATCGAATTTTAGAGAATTAAAAGTGGAAAAGAAATATACGTTTAAGTAAAAAAGTTGTAATGCCGGCAGTATACTCAGTATACGCAGTATACGGCAGTGTACTCGCAGCGCTTGATCATGTTCGTGTGGGCTCGGGACCGCTCCTTTGAGTGAATTTTCGTACTAACTACACTCAGGCGCGGATTATGCCTTCAAAAAAGGTTGTAGTCACAGCCACCCGAAAATCGGCCAAGTGCGAGTCGGAGTATGAACTCGCTCATACTCAGTGTATAGTTCCACGTGGGCAATGCCGTGGGGCGAACAGTACTAAATTAATAAACCTGTAAAATGTTAGTTTGTTCGCTCATGAAAATCACAAAAGTAATTAACTACTGAACCGATTTTGATGAAATTTTTACAACTTCAAAGGATATCAAATTAAATTCAACGCTAGTATACATTTTATACTAAATAATTTTATTTAGGTGCTTACTTAAATTACAAATTCAAGCTTATGTTTCTTTTTCGCGAAAACGTTAATAATTTCATCGATATCCAGGTTCACATCTTATATTTAGTGTATATTTAGGAGAGCTAGCCCGGATAATCTTTCCTGTGCCATTGTATATGTACAACATACAACACACGCTTACTTTTAAATTAGTAGACGACTATGTACTTTTAAATTAGTAGATGGCTATGCGCACCCAGCGAATAGTCATCTCTTTTTTCCAAGGCAAGTATTCGTGTGCCAAAAAGAAACAGATAATATGATGTCAAAAATGTGACTTAACGTGTCAGCATATCGTCTATGATGACTAAGTACTTCGCTGCGTTCCGAATCACGCACGATTTATTGTTTTTTTTATTTATTTTATTAAGGCATTGGATATAATATCACCAGCCTATCACCCTTAATAGATCGTGAAAGTGTGACGTCACAAGTCTATTAGGGTTGAGGACATATCCCACCGTGCCCACAACGGTGGATCCGCGCTTGATCGAGACATTCGTCAAGAGTTTAGTTGGCAATAGAAATTGTAGAATATATTATGAAGAATAATGTACTGATTTAAATATCTTGGTGTGGATGGCCTCTGTTATAGACCATAGATGCTCAGAAATGGAGGTAAAGTCTTCTTAAAAAATAAAATCTTTTCGAAGGTATATAAATTGTATTTTAATTTATTTAATCCTGCCCCTACTTTTCATTTTTCGTAGAAAATTCTACTTCTCTTTCTATATTTTATAGAATGTTCAATGTTGAGTTATCGAGAAACTTCAAACTCAAGGTTTTATTCATAGAAACCAAAACATTTTAAAGAAATAGTTATTATATTTTCTTTTTAAAAAAAGGTTTGTTCTTTTTGCATGTTGATTTTTCAACAGATTTTCCGTCTGGTTCAAATTTAAAATTAAGCACATATTATACATTATTCAAATATTTCAATCAATTTATAATATTTATAATATGAAAAATATATTATTTGTAATCGTAAATTTGAATTAATTGTTCAATAGAATAATTCGTTATATGTGTTATCGATTCCACATAAGTGGTATTCCTATTTAAAATAATTTTTACACTCAAATTGTAAGACAGACTATACTCAGGAGTGGATTCAGACAATTCGTCGCCCTAGTCTGTTGAAAAATTTCCCTTTCCGACCACTTTTTTTTAATATTCGGTATTCGACCGAATGCTGAATACCTAATCGTGAAAAAAACCGCACATATTACTCAAAAATGTATCTATTCAATAACAAACTATTACTTTAATACTTAAAATCTATTTGTGGTCAGTTTTGTGAACATTAAAAGCATTTTTAACCCGACTTCAAAAAGGAGGATGGTTCTCAATTTGACTGTATTTTTTTTAAAAAATGTTTGTCACCTCAGAACTCCGTCATTTATGAACCGATTTTGAATTTTTTGTTTTTGTTTTAAAGGGTTTGATTTCATTTCAGCATTTGTTGGTAGCAAACGATTGTTCTTTTCCTCTATAATAGCTGCCTCTGAAAATAGCCTTTCACTAGATACACTACTTCCAAGCGACGATAGATACATCTCAGCTAATTTTGTCAGACTTCGATACTGTTTTGTGTTTGATGACCTTGTTGTTACTCAGCAAACACACAGCCTGGTTATTATCTTTACTACTGATCTCACAATATTCCAAAATAGTCTTCTTTTTATCGAATTTTCTGAAAAGAAATAGAGCTATTGGTCTCGTACCGAAGTCAAAATTTCGCAAAAATTACTTCAAATGTCCATCGATCCTACCTAGTAGATGTCAAAAATCACCATCTGTAAAATTGATTTTTTACAGATGGTGAGATTAAAATTGAATTGTTTTTGCATCCCCCACAGAGAGAGACCGTAAGAAATAGAAGAAAAATTTTTAAGATATAAATTATTTGTTTTTTAAAAGTAAACAACTTTTGAATGAATAATTTTTTCATAAACGGAACATTAGATTATCAAATGATAATTAATGAGAACTCTAGGTTTTTGAAATAAAATTTCAAATTCGCCCCAATACGTAGATCAGTTTTTATATTATAAATACGTATTTCGACTACAAAGTAGTCATCATCATTATATATTAGCTAGTCGTAATTTACTCTTTGACAATTCGAAATAGATAGTAAATCGAAATCAATAGACAAAAATAAAAATAAATAAAAAATTAAACAAAATAAATTAAAATATAATAAATTTTATTGAAATTGCTCTTGTTAAAATTTCTTGCATTCAAGTTTACTCTTGTTAACATCACTTTTATTAAAATTACTCTTATATTGTCTCAGGATATGTTATTCGTTCAAGATACTTACTCTTTCTAAAGATGTCAAGATATAAAAACCTGTTTACTGCGCAACGCATAACTCAGCACCAATCAAGGGCGATCTTAAAATAGAGTTAAACGTCAGTCAAACATATTTAAGCTAGGCAAAACCGAGAAACGTCGTGAAACTGTTACCAAATTAGCAAGGAATAACAAGAGTAAACTTGAATGAAAGAAAATTTAACAAGAGTAATTTCAATAAAATTTATTATATTTTAATTTATTTTGCTTAATTTTTTATTGATTTTTATTTTTGTCTATTGATTTCGATTTACAATCTATTTCTAATTGTCAAAGATTAAATTACGACTAGCTAATTTATACTGATGATGACTACTTTGTAGTCGAAATACGTATTTATAATACAAAAACTGATCTAGGTATTGGGGCGAATTTGAAATTTTATAAACGGAACAGTTTCAGCTCAAACATATGTCATTACTGTAGATGTGTATACTACATTTGTATATAATACTACTTTGTAAACATATACCATTTTACTCGTAATATTAGGTAAATGCATAATTTTACATATACGTGCATGGTAATGAACTCAGTATAAACAGGCTACGTAAAAAATTAACTGCGTTTGTTGTTTCATATCACGTGTTGTTAAAAACATTATTTTATACACCCAATAGTTATGGCTTAATACGGAGCGGCTAGTGAATAATCATTTTATATTTGCCATGTTTTCATAAATTTGATCGAATAGAATTTATCATCCAGTTTTGGAGATATTTAAAGTTTTTATGAACCCATTAAAATATGAACAACATGTACACAAAAAACTGGTGTCAAAAACTCAAATGATCCCTATATTCAGGTATATTCAAAAACATTTTATACTCGGTATATATAATCCGACCAAAAACAAAAATTCTCAAAGTTCTCCTTCAAAAGTAATGAAATCTATGTGAGAGCCAAATTTTTTAACAAAAGTGAGAAAATAATTGGTATATATTTATTGTGTTAAGTTTCTCAGGTGCAGGGTATTTCATATTTTACTTGTACTGCATATTGTATTTTAAATGAAAATATCAAAAGTTAATTGGTTAAATACTCGGTATATACTGAGTTTATTATCAATGCGCGAACAGTTTATGAAAAAAAGTTTGAAACAAAAGTTTATGTTACGGTTCAATTTTTTTTGCTATTCTCAACGATTTTAAAGATGTGTAGATATTTCATTTCCCTAGCTTGATGCCACTTTTTAGCTCTATATATACATAAATATATACATATATATATATATATATATATATATATATATATATATATATATATATATATATGTATATATATATATATCGACCTACATCTCTAATATAAATGATAGTTTCTATAGAAATACCTGCATTAACAAAACAAAATTTTGGAAATAAATTATTTAAAATATAAAATATATCAAAATTTACGTTTCGAACACACGTATCGAAATTGGCGTCAAAATTTAGACGTAAAAAATAATTTTATTTTGTTAATGCAGGTATTTCTATAGAAACTATCATTTATATTAGAGATGTAGGCAGGCTATAAGTTTGGAACGGTTAGAAAACAACTATAACTTTGGAACGGTTTGAAATTTTGAATTTTGATAGTGTTTCTGGAGTCGTAAGGATAATTTCCTCTCATCATTATTTCGTTTGATGGATGTTTCCGTTTTATTATAGAGATATATACAACCTGCCAGATACCCGAGCTTGTTAAGGCGCTCTGTTAGGAGGTTACGAGTTCAAATCCCCGCGGTGACAGATTGTCAATTACAATTAATGGGGCGGATAATTGACTAAACTGTCGGCGTGTAGCAAGAACGATGTCACTAGCTGTGCTTGTGAAGGTTTTCTTCAGTTTTCTTTCACAAACTCCAGATTAATACCGACAAATTCCATCAAAGTCGGCTGCAGTCGCACAACGTACTAATTCCTAGCCTGCATACAAATTCGTGAATGTATCGAGAGTGTATCGCTGAAAAATTAATTGAAAGTACAAAAAATGATATGGGTGGCCTCAGTTATAGACTATGGAATCTCAGAAACGGAGATAAAACTCTATTTCTTATTAATTAAAATTATTTATAGGTTATTAAAATTATTCAGGAATAGAAAGTTCCAAGGACGTCGCCAAGGGAGGGGGGCAGGTAGGGGCAGTTGCCCTCACCTAGAGATTCAAACACAATGACTCATTGTTTTTGAATGGGATATGACATATATTTATATATTATATATTTGTGTTTGTATCTCGTTTGTTTTGTCGAAAATCTTACAGAAAATTGCGAAACTATCGCCCAGTTTTATGATTTCCCTAAAAAATGAAATTGAACTGTGGCAGCGATTGCGGTATGATAAGCCCAACCCAACAAATCTGACCGTTGTTGATGTCCTAAAAAAGGCAAAAACCTTCTTTCCCGAAACGGGAAAAGCGTTGGAAATTTCGATCTTTCTACCGTGCACAACGTGTACAGTACTAAAAACCTGGTTAAGAAGCACTATGGGGGAAATCGTCTCAATGGTCTGGCCATGATGAGTGTGCACAGAAAAATTATTAATGAAAACTTACAAGATTTGCATAATAAAGTGGTCGAGAAGTTTACAAAAAAACCCCGAAAATTGTGTTTCAATTAACTTAATAAAAATAAAAGAATCTCGCTCGACTTCTTTATTATTAAAATCTTGTAATTGTCAATGTCCTATATTTTGTCCCAAATCCTTTTTATTCTATTATTCTAATAAATATAATACCTAATTATAATAAATATAATAATATAATAACATGTGCTTTTGATTGTATTTAAAATTCATACTTTTCCCATCTTCCATATATCAACTTGCTGACCCACCCCCTGGGTCATCGGCTGGCGACGCCCTTGGAAAGGTCTATCACAATGAAATTTGTAATTGAACTTGTGCATAATAAATATTACGCTTTGGGTAGGGTAGAAGTTGTCAAATTAGAAAAGGTACTTTATTGAATACATTCTTGAGATATTCACAAACATCCATAAAGACCATGCGAGTTCAACATCAACATAGGTAGTCTGGTAGTCTATACATAGACGTCACAAACAACTAAAAATAGACTGAATAATAATAAATTCCAGTTATATTTTTGTATCGGTTTTAATGATTATAGGTAAAATAAATCTAATAAATCAATAAAATGATTACTATACCCGCTGATATTATAATGCATTTATAAATAATAGAACACATTTCAGTTAAGGACGTTGTATCTGTACAGTCATGTTCAGTTTTGTTAATTTGGCAACGATGTATTCAATGTAGTGTTTCAATTAAATTTCATATTTTGCTCCAATTCCTAAACCAGTTATTTGTATTTTATAAATACGTATGTCGACTACAAAATAGTCATCATCAGTATGAATTAGCTAATCGTAACTATCTCCGGGATATGCAGTCAAAGATATGTTACTTTACTCGTTGCTAATTTGGTTCATGGCTCACAAGGATTTAAAAAATGTTTTGTCTTTTATATAATCGGACTGAGGTATTACCTAAGAGATTACTTGAGTTAACTAACGAATTAAAGGATTACGTGTGTGATGAACTCTATCAACTGCGTCGATTGGCGGAAATTCTAAATTCATGATTTGTTTTTTGAACTTGTGTATTTAAACTTTCGTATGCATCTAATTCTGTGGGGTTTTGTACCGTTCAATGTATACAGCGTACCCATAGGGTATTATGAGTTTAGTGTTAAGTTTATAAATTTTGATAAAAGAAAAAAATTTTGGTATGGGTATTTTTACTTACTTTCTTATGTCCTGTGATCACAAGGGGAACGTAGGGCCGCAACAAAAGAGCGTCAACTAACACAGTTCTGGGCCAGAGACTTTACTTACCACCAGGATTGACTTTCTTCCGCTAGTTCATTATCTAGGGTTATTCTCCAAGTGTTTAGAGGTCGACCTATCTTGCTTATTCCGTCGAGGTTCCATTCTAGTGCTTCTTTTGCTGTGTTGTTTTTTCTTTTGAGTCTTTCGATTCAATCATACTTTCGCTGTTTGATAGATATGTTCACTGACGTTTGATGGCACAGCTTCCAAAAGTTTTCAATGGAGTTCCTGCTGAGAATGTGTCATAGACAACGATTAATGAAAGTTTGTAATTTTTTGGGACACCTCTCATATTTGACAACCATACAGAAGGACTGATTTGACTCAAAAGTCTACAGATGGGTCTTAGTTGGGCGAAAGTTTTCTTGGCTTTACCAATTCTCATCTTGACATCCCCATCGGCAGGATCGGGCAATGATGGACTAAAAATCTGCCATTCCTTAAACAAAACTTATTAACAAAACCTCAATGTCAGAACTTAATCAGGCTGGATTATGGGTATTCTATTTTCTATTTTTATTATTTTTCTATTTTTAGACGACGACAGCCAAACCAAAAGGGAGGCTTATGTTTTTGGCAGTCTATGTATGTTCCATCGTCAAATGCTAAACACCGTGATCACTGGGAAAAAGTACCGCGGCAAGAGCTCGGGAAGGTACTGCTTCAGAGTGCAATAAAGAGGTTATCTCTTGATGCACTGAAGCTGAACAAGATGCAACTCCGGAGGGTTACTGGATTCATTATCGGGCATTATCCCATGCGGAAGCATCTACACACAATGGGACTCCATAACGGGTCCATTGTGTGTAGATTGTGTGGCGAGGAGGAGGAAACGTCCAGCCATATTATCTATGACTGCAAATTTCTGGGTTACAGCTGATACAGGATATTCGGTTCATCTCACCCCGAATATATGAATCTGAGGACCTGATTAGCAAGTTCCTGGCTATTGCCAACATATGGGAGAAGCGAATCTCGACAGTCTGAGGTAGAAGGGGGAGCACAATGGATCATAAGGTCGAAGTGCAATAGTTTTTAGACCACAAGATGTATATATCTATCTATTCCGACCGACAGGATCGGACATTGATGGACTAAGAACCTAACATTCTTTAAAGAAAACTTATTGACGAAACCTCAATATCAGATCATAATCGGGCTGGATTATAGGTATTCTATTTTCTATTTTTAGGCGACTGCAAAGTCAAAAGGAAGGATTATGTTTTTAGCAGTCTATGTATGTTTGTTTGTATTTATGTATGTACCACCATAGCGCTTAAACTATTCGTCCGATTTAGATGAATAAGGTGTCATTCATTTCGTCTTAGCGTGTCGTCTTATGTGACGTCATATAAAATCCATCATGGCAGATATAAATTGCATAATACGCTTACTAAAAAAAATCACAAATATATCGAGTTTGTATCAAATGAAAGGTTTTATTTCACACATTCCGAAAATGTGTAATATACTTTTTTTGTAGACGGATTTAAGTTTCTTAAACTTTTATATTATTGTGTATATGTTATTAATATATACAGTATTTGCAACGTCCAGCGATCCAACGTCCTTAACACTTGAGTTTGTTGAGTGTAGTTGTTTTTTAAAAATACCACAAACCTATTAGAGTTTTACCTACTTCAAATATCAAATCAAAGCAAACCAACATTTTATAACATATTTTAAACTGCCCACAACAATGCTTTCTAACTAAATCATTTCAATTTATGCGTTGCTTTTTGTATCGGTATGTTTTTTTTTTAAGACAAATATTATTTTATTATATAACATCAATAGATTATAAATTATAATATTCAAAATTATACAGAGGTGTATTAAGATATCGTTATTTTTATACCTGAATATATCTATTTTATAAATATCAAATTAACTCTTCGGCGCTACAGCCCGTGTAGGGCCCTGACTTCCTCAACAGTAGATCGTCAACCAGATCTCGACTAAACCATGCAACCACCTCTCCCTGATCCTACCTCGCGGTCGACGACCTTCTGGCCTGGAAAGCTCCTTTTCACGGATCAGTCATTATTTTCACATAGTCGATCCATTTGATCCCGTTTGATTTCATTTCGGCCACAATGTTGGATTTCTCACACAAATTACCGAGTTTGTGATTCGTGGGGATTCTCCAACTACCTTTTACGTACCTTGCTTCGTATGTCTTGCGTTTCTGCGCAGGGCTCGGATTCTGCACACTATTCCAAGTGCAAAATAACATCGATTGCCACCTGCACACAAAATCTAATTTTACTTTGCATGTTATTATCATCATTACCATCATATATATATATATATATATATATATATATATATATATATATATATATATATATATATCTAATATATATATATATATATATATATAAATATATATATATATATACATATATATATATATATATATATATATATATATATATATATAAATATATATATAAATGGTTTCGCATTAATGTACGAATGCCAACTTTGATTAAGAGGGTTTTTGGGTCGCTGATTACTATTTTAAAGTCAGATTAGCGAATTTCACAATCTTTAATCCTCGGGGCAAACTAAAATATTAAATGCAAAGAATTTAAAATAACCGGTACCCCATAACCTACCTTTGACATTTTGAGGTTGAAATATCATTTTTTGGTGACACGCTTTGTTTGAGACAGCCATTTTGAGGTTAGGAATTTGTTTTTCCTAAACAAATTTTTGCCGTCTATCTCTGTAAGCGCACATCAGGTAAAAAAAATGTTTAAGCAATTTTTTAAAATTAAAATTGAATAATTAAATTGAATAATTCTATAATTAAAAAGTTAAATTATTGAATAAAGATTGACACAACATTTTCACACTACTTGATTTTCCAAGTTTTCAAGAAAATACATCTTGTAGAGAATTCTATTAGGGGTTTACAGCGCTGCGGAGAAATCAATGTAGCAGGTTATTGTGATTATAAAGTATTGTAAGAGATACACTACCACTTCGAGTGGCCGAGCGTTCTAAGGCGTTATGTCTGCGCAGTATGCCTACATGGAAATTGGGAGGTTATGGGTTCGAATCCCGACATTGGCAGTTTGTCAATTATTAAGAAAAAAAAGGGGCGGTTAATTGACTAAACTGTCGACGTATGGACAAGAACGAAGTAATCGGCTATACTTGAGAAGGTTTTCTGCAGTTTCCTTCACGAACTCCAGATGAATATCGGCATAGTTTCTATCATAGTCGGCTGCTGCCGCATATCCTACCAATTCCTAGTCTATACATGAAAATTCCTTCCACTCCACTCACATCCTCACATCCTTAGGCATCACAATGGACCTTATGGGCGAAGTGTAGCCTGTCCAGGGCAGCCTCTACTATCTACGTATTTATCTATCTATACACCCGTATACTTTCACTTGTTAGAAATAGGGCTTACATTGGTTGTGCTAATTAATTGTCAAAAATTGAATATGTGTTTTATAAAGTTTATTGATGAAATCCAAGTGGTCCGAAGCATTATAACATGTTGCCAGTCCATCGCTATTATACGAACATACTCCATTCAACTGTTTATATACAATAAATTTACTTCTGTGGATGTTAAAAAAAAAAAATGTATGAATTATTGTAATTGCCGACAGTAATCATATTCACTGAATTTGTTGTTATGTACTGCTAACCGACTTTGACCCAATTGATTCAACTCGTATACAATTTGTCTACTGCAGATTTTAGTCATTCTCTTTATATTACTTTTAGTTGTTCAAAAAGTCTTCGTATCAAATCGATAGAATGTAATAAAATTTCATTGTAAATTGTAGACAATAATAGAAATAATATCGAGTTTAATGCGTATAGTTTTCTCAGATTTTTCACATAAATTCAAACTTTTAATATCCATTCAGATTCGTGACTCTGAATAAAATAGTGTTTCATCGAGGTTACGAGGTAACACCGCCTCGCCTCTGTACGAGGCTCAAGGCGAGGTTCAAAATTTTAATCGTCGTTACTAACCGAGGCGAGGCGAGGTATATTGTCCCAAAAACCTCGCTTCGGCCGAGACAATTTTACAAAAAGTTAATTGTTTTTTATAAAATAATATAGTAACATATATTTTTACGAAAAACATGAAGCAATAGATAGATGCATTTGAAAGGAAAAAGAAATTTTATGCCATGATTACTTTTTACAATAATAATCATAAATTTGTTCATCGCCGGTTTGCAAATTTTATAGAGAAAAGTAAATGTATTATTTTTATTTTGTTGATCGACTGCATATTCTTATTTTAGAGAAAAGAATAACTGCGCAGCGCTTTTTTATTTAACTCTCTCTCTCTATATCTAATTTGTATGTTTTATTTTATTTTAGCGAATTTCTAACAAGTTTTTTTTACCATATTATGTACTCTCATGCAAAATAAGTCAAAGTTTTAAGTAAAAATTAAAATAAGTAAAAATTTTACCTCGGCCGAGGCGAGGCGACGATGATAGCTAACCCAACCGAGGCGAGGTTAGTCAACATTCTAGACAAGTCGGGCTGATATTTAAAAAAGCGAGGCAAGGCGAGGTGGTACCAAAACCTCGCCTTGCCTCGTGCCTCGTGAAACACTAGTCATTAAAATCAACAGTGGAATGCGCATATAACGATTCCCGATGTAACAATATTTTAGAAATAGCTATTCAAAGCAACGTTTTTGGTTGGTTTTGTATAATTAATCGTACCAGATACAACGATAAACCGGATTTAGTAAACCCAATGTGAAAATTTTGACTCTAACGATATTCTGAAATATCCTTTGTTGTCTTTATAGGGATTGGTTCACCGCACATGTACACATACTTCGTTTTTTAAAATTGAATTCATGGAAACGTATGGACTTCTAAATATTTGCTGTATTTAGAAATTATTTTACTGATTTCCTTCTATTTTGACCGTCAGTCCATATCATTATCATTTTAAAACGTCGATATCATTATCATTTAGAATCGATTGGAAGGTGGCGTATTAAATAAAAATAGAGACTGGTTAATTCTCAGCTATCGACTCTTTCCAATATTGAAATTTAATTGCGGCCTTTCTTCGAAGAATGAAGCTGATCTCTAGATTAAACATTTAATTTTTCACACTAAATCGACTTCAATTCCTTATACCACGTAGGTGAGCACTAGGAAAGGAAATTCATCCGTTAAGGAGCTAAAATGAGGGATGAAAGTTTGAATGGGATGTGGAAGTTGGTATTTAGGTTTTTACATTTGAGAATAGTCGAATGGTTCCTAAGATGTTGCTGATGGGAAATCTCATCGGGCATACGGTTAGTAGTTTAATAAAAGAGTCAAGAACGGAAAAAATCAATGCCTTCTAGAAAATATTCTACAAAAGAAAAAACAACGTGGGGATTCTATGTAAACCAATTAGTGATGAACAAAATCTGTCTTGGTCTAGGTCTTGCAAAATTGCAAGACCAAGATCAAACATACACTAGCAAGATCAAGACCAAGACCGAATGAACAAGAACAAGACCGACACCAAGACCGAGAATGCAAGACCAAAACTAAAGTGCAAGACTAAACTAAAAATTATAACTTCCGTTGTAAATAGGATATATGAGAATATTTGTCGTAACTTCAATATATGTTTTTGTTGGAACAAAACATTTTGTGTGTTTACGATTTCCAGTTTAGTCCACTAAATTTAAAAAAAAAAGCTACTGGTAAACTTTACCATTGTCTGAAGTTTTAAGAAGTCTTTACCATTGTTTACCAAAGTTTTAAGGAAAAATATTTCTAAGGAATTGAGGAAAGTATGTGTTGAATTTCAGAACAACCGTGACTATATTGAGTTCGAAGTAAAAACAGTCGGAATCGTGCATTTTATTTCCCCATGTTTATGAAGATGCATGTTAAATTTCTCCAACTTCCATAACGATTTTCTCAAAAACGCCATGGTGATAAATTCTCAAAAATATTCAGCTGATTCCTGAGGAGTCATTTTACTAATATTGTGAATTTCGTGAAGTTCTTGACAATCTAATAAAAGTTTGAAAATACCTTAAGTGCTATTTGGCTGTAGGTAGTATCGTCCTGGTGTACCTGGCATAGTTGGGTCCACCATTTCAATTTTTACATATATATTTAAGTACCTACCAATTATTATTATTTTCTTTTTTTAATTAAACATTTTCTGAAAAAAATATAATAATACCAACTATTTTGTATGGTCACTATTATTCAAAGTACACAATACATACAATACATTGAATACATACTCTGGAATTTTGGGCTGGTAATTTGGGGCTGGTGATTTACCGCTTGTAAATTTTTTGATGATTTAGCTTTAGTTTAGATTTTAGAATTAGATTTTAGGAAATTCCGAATAATTTGCCTAAACTATTCATATGGGAGAACTAATAAACAATTATTTACTTGATTTAATTATTTTTTCTTAGTAGGGGGTATAGTGTCATGGGAATTTGATGACACTGGATACAAAGAAGATGCCAATGATAAAGCTGGGTGGGGGGGGGGGGGTTGGTAGTTTGTTACTAAATTCTAAATGGTTAAATTTTACATAAAGTGGGAATACATATAGTTGTTGTTGTAATTATTGTTATTGCTATCATCATTATTGTTATTATTATTATTGTTATTATTATTATTATGTTTTTTGGTGTATCTCTCCATATTGTAAAAGATATTTTTTAAACAATAAATATTTTATAAAACTAATTCTAAATTGATTGAATAAATTATTGGGCGATAATGGGTACGCAACCTGTTGAACCTATTGAAACATCGTTCCGTCTTACTTCAAAACATACCTTTATTACTTACTCTCACCCAGCTTATGGAGAGTCCGTTCGACTCCGGCGAGCCGTCTCGCCAACCTCTGCTGTAAGTGTAATAATAATTTGATATTACATTTCCAATTTTGCCCCAATTCCTTGAACATTTGTTTGTATTTTATAAATACGTATTTCGACTACAATGTAGTCATCTAATTTGGTGCGTGAAACGGTTAGCGTACTGGGCGCTAACTGTTACACAACACTACGAGATATACTGAGGCCCGGAGGTCGTTTCCTGGCGGTTTAAGGAGAGTTATTTTTTAATATTAATATTAATTAATAATAACAATATTATTATTATTATTATTATTATTATTATTTAGTTCGGATTCATATTTAGAAATGTTTTTGCAAAATTTATTAATAAATTTTTTTCTCACTGAACTCGGAAAGTCGGGAGATTTACCTTTGAAATCGGGACTTGGAAGAATCTGTACGATTTCGGAAGTCTCCCGACGAAATCTGGAGAGGTGGCAACCGTAGGCACAAATCATCCATAAAATTTTGAAGAATGTGTTTATAAATAATCATAAATCACAGTAGGTATATATTTACATTAAAAATGTATGCATAGACATGTCATTAAGCTGATATAAACATTTGTTTAAAAATATTAATTAATATTTATAATCACGGTGTATAATCATACGTGTATACCGGGTGGCCATTTTAATCTATCATCCCTGTTATCCTTTTTGGGATATTTCAAATGAAAAAAATATGTCGATCAAAAGTTGTTTGGTTTAGGGACTTACTGGTGGGTGACCTTGGATGATCTTGTATTTGTTTTTGAAACAGCTATTTTTGATATCACAAATCGAAATAATGGAAAATTTTACGTCCAAAAATAATATTTTGGTACTCGAAAAAATCGTAGAAAAAATTATCACCCCTAGATCGGCTAACTTAACACCACTCGATTGTTTTCTCAGGCGATATGTTACTGACAAAGCTTATTCAATCGAGCCGAATACTAAGGACAATATGAAAGATCGAATTCGGGAAGCATTTAGGAACATAACTCCAGCGATTCCATACAGTCTATGAAAGTTGTTTAATTATAATAAACGAGTCTCACTCACTACCAGGTGGCCCTTTTCAGGACCATATGCTGCGCTAAATCTGATCTAGCAACCTTCTCGTAGTACAATATTAAAAATAGGTATTTCCATTTGAAAAATCAAAGTGGACTTTGAAATGACCTACAAAATTAGTTCAAGGTCATTCCAAAGTTACTTTCAAAAACCCCCTTCAAAACCAAACAACTTTTGTTCGATATTTTTTTTTTATTTGTCCGATCCCATAAAAGATAACAGGGGTGATAGATTAAAATGGGACACGGTGTAAAATGAGATCACCAGTCCAAGCGGTCTAAGGCGTTATGTCTGCGAAGTATGCCTACTTGGAAACTGGGAGGTTATGGGTTCGAATCCCGATATCGGCAGTTTGCCAATTATTAAGAAAAAAAGGGGCGATTAATTGACTAAACTGTCGGCGTATGGACAAGAACGAAGTAACCGGATATGCTTGAGAAGGTTTTCTGCAGTTTCCTTCACGAACTCCAGATGAATATCGGCATGGTTCCTATCATAGTCGACTGCAGCCGCATATTCTACCAATTCCTAGGCTACACACAAAATTCCTTGTCCTACACTCACATCCTCACATCCTTAGGCATCACAATGGACCTTATGTTCGAAGTGTAGCCCGTCCAGGGCAGCCTCTACAATCAATCTATCTATCTCTACTCGACAGAAGAAGTGACGTTCTCTTTAAAAAAATTTACAATCGATTGGTGACGAATTTATTTGGTTTTCCATTTTTGTGCTAAAAATTATTTCGAAAACCGAATGGATTCGCCACAAAACAATAGGGAATATGCATGCAAATTTTTTTTCAGATTTATTTTCAGAATATGAAAATACTGTTAATACTGTAAAAATATTTAAAAACGAAATTAAATATCAAGGAAGCTACAAGCGTTTAAAGATTATTAACTGTCTGTTTCATGCAAAAATATTAAAAACGGAGTTTTACGTGTATTTTAAATGGTGAAAGTGTAATATGACGTCACATAACATATCAAGAGAGCTATCACCCTCTTTGTCTAATCGGGAATTTCAATCATTCATAACTCGCTTATTTTTAAAGTTATTTAAAAAGTAATTTTACCTTGATATTTGTCAAGTAAACAAGCTTCAATTCAAGTGAAAACAAATTTTCATGCATATTCCCTATTGTCATAATTTTTAAAGAAATGAACGCCACTATTTATGCCAATGCACATGTATTATAATTGGATATAATATCCAGTAACTTCAGTAAAAAGAGTTGTATACTTTAGGCACTTAAAGATGTTCCTGCATACCACCACTTTTCGACAGATTTTGCTCATTTTTAATTCACAGGCTAAAAATTACGTTTTCTAATAAATCCCGAAGTTTTTTTTGATCGTTTAGAACGCGAGGTAATTATTATCAAAGTTATCATTCTCTCTCATTCTCTCTCATTAGAAGTATGTTAAACTTCATGCCCGCCCGACCATTATCCGTTGTATTAGAAAAAATACTCGACAGAATTAAAAAAAAAAACTAGTAGAGTAAAGCTAAATATAAAAGTTTTGTTTTCGAAATATAAAGTTTAAAATTATTTTTTTCTTCAAACTAACATTATTTAGTATATGTGAACAGTGTATTTGTCTATGTGTTGTATATGTGTGTTTATGTATTTGTGCTATAATAAAATCAAAACAGTTTTTTGTGCTGATTTTATAACACAGTGCTGGAACGTTCTTAATACTGCAAATATATCACTTTACTAAATTCAATATAGAGATGTATTCTGTACTTATTGGTGACAAATTTTGGTGCAATCCTTTAAAATCTAAACGCGTGCTGTAAATACAATAAAATGTTAATCAAATGAATCCCGCATATTCTCAAATCACTGTGACTATACATACGGCTATAATACTATTAGCGTTAAGCCTATACAGGACTATCATTAATAGACTGCCTGTAAGGTAATTCGAATAGAGACTACACGGTCTATAACAGAGGTCACCTACATCATCATTATTTTAACCTTTATCAACTTTATAACCACATATTTATGATGTGGGTATAGGACAAGGAATTTATATACAGATTAGGCATTGGTAACTTGTACGGCTGCAACCGAACTTGATAGGAGCTACCTTCTCATTAACAGCCGGTTGATTGATTGATTGATTTGTGTTGGGGTCTAAAAAGTATTGCACTTCGACCTTATGGTATATTGTGCTCCCCCTTCTACTTGAGCCCGACGAGCTTCGCTTATCCCATATGTTGGAGATAGCCAGGAACTGCTTATCAGGTCTTCCTGAAGGTTAATATATTTGGGGTGAGATGCACCGAATATCCTATATCTGCTGTAACCTAAAGGTTTGCAGTCAAAGATAATGTGGGTGGATATTTCTTCCTCCTCGCCACACAATCTGCACATAATGGACCCATTGTGTGCAGATGCTTCCGCAGGGGATAGTGCCCGGTAATGAATCCGGTAACGCTACGCAGTTGCATCCTGTTCAGCCTCAGTTCATCGAGAGATAGCCTCTTTGCTGCACTCTGAAGCAGTACCTTCCCGAGCTCCTGCCGCGGTACTTTTTCCCAGTGATCTCGGTGTTTAGCATTTGACCACTCGTTGATCACCTGTTTACATGCAGTCCTTGGAATTCCTAACATAGGCTCTGAACAGCCGCTTACTTGGTTATTGTCCATACGTCAAGTTCATCAATTTTCCGCTCCATTAATTATAATTGATAAACTGCCATTGCCGTGATTCGAGCTCGCAGCCTCCCAGTTCCAAGTAGAGCTGACAGTTTGTTGCCTTATTAACTATATCTAAGTTATTACCTATAATTTAAACAAAGAGGTACTCAGCTCTGGCATTTGTGTTAGTACTCCCCCATGCAATGTGATGAGCGTTTGCATCGCATCCCATGATCAGTTGGTGGTTTGTTTGCCTCACAATACTGGATCAGGTCCTTCATCTCTGTTATTGGTGGTGGAGTCGATGTATCATAGGGTAGGTAGATCGAAGCGATGATTAGCCCTCCAGTATCGTTGGGCAGGAGGGGAGGAATGGTTTTATATATCTTTGAAACTGTAAGACAAAAAATGTCACTTTTTTTTAAATGGAAACTTTTTTCATAAACTTAGTATATACTGAGTATATAAGCAGTAGGGAATATGCATGAAAATTTTTTTTCACTTGAATTGAAGCATGTTTACTTGACAAATATCAAGGTAAAATTACTTTTTAAATAACTTTAAAAATAAGCGAGATATGAATGATTGAAATTCCCGATTAGACAAAGAGGGTGATAGCCCTCTTGATATGTTATGTGACGTCATATTACACTTTCACCATTTAAAGTACATGTAAAACTCCGTTTTTAGTATTTTTACAAGAAAGAGACAGATAATAATCTTTAAAAGCTTATAGCTTCCTTGATATTTGTCGGATTTTAATTTCGTTTTTAAATATTATTACAGTATTAACAGTATTTTCATATTCTGAAAATAAATGTAAAAAAAAATTTTCATGCATATTCCCTATTAACTCAGTCCTTATTTCCATCTGTTTTTAATGCATACAAGTTTCATCCCCTTTACAACGTGGTTCTTCAAACAATTTTCCTAAAATAGACTATTGAAATTATCACATGGTATATGAACATATAAAACAATATTTATAATTTAATTTGTTAATTAATTAAATATCCCACTAACAGTATTATAATCGTGAATTACGATGCATGTTAATTAGTTAAATATTAATTATTTAATATGGCTTTTGCATTATTTTATAACTAATTAGTTTAGTTATTTTACTGAATTATATAATATTATTAATTTTTAATAATTGAATTATATGGAAAATATAATCAAATAGAGTCTTCTTTTTTACATTTTTTCATTAAGCAATTAATTAATTAATACTTACAATACTGATTGGTAATCCCACCAAAAACAAAAATGTGAAATACCCAGTGATATACCCAGCAAAAATAAAAATGTTCGCCTTCAAAAGTATTGACAGGGCCAAGTTGTTTACCTAAAGTAAGAAAACGATTAATCGCTTTCTAGATTATAATCCTAGCAAACAAAGACAAAAAATTATATTTTAGAAAATAAAAGGACAATAAACGCTTATGGGATTGATATAATAATAAAAAATTCGTTACGCAGGAGCTGCTTCAACTTAGCGAATTTCCTTAGAATACATAAAAGACTCTCTAGCGGTCACAATTTTAGTCTGATCAAAATGAAATGTCGTATATGATTTTAGTATTTGCAAGTCCAATTTTATTAATAAATGACATACGTCGGGGGGAATGGGGGGGGGGGAGGAGTATAAAGAAAAAAGAAAACACAAAATATAAAATATCTCTCTTAATATTAGAACAATCGAAAAGAGCATAAGAAATAAAGTTGTAGAAAATTATATTTGCTACAATTCATCACCTTATCATTTTTGCTCAAACTCCAATGTATACAGAGATATTTAGGAATTTAATTTTCAATATTAAACCGTCAATCTTTCTGTAATTATTAGTGTAACAGAAAAATTATAAAATACAAAACTACAGTTAAACTTAGTACCTACAACTTTACTTCTTATAAATTTTTCGATTTTTCAAATATTAAGGGAGATATAACAAATTTTGTGTTTCCCCCTCCCTCTAAACCCCCCTTTTCCCTGGTTAGATTTTACCCATTAACGAACTTGACCTTTCCAATACCTAAAGCGCCTCAAATACCAAATCTCATTCCGATAAAATGAAAACTGTGACCGCTAGAGTGATTACAGGATTAGGGTATATAGGCATGTTAAAAATCTCAGCTTTAATATTGATTGAACGTTTAGCGATAGGTAAAAAATTTGATGAACCTCAGCTTACTGCCATAATAAATTTATTAATTCTTAATAAAAATGAATTTGCGAGAACTTACACAAGATAAGTTAAATTTCAAAAACTGATGTCCAGAGCATACAAAAATCCACGATGAAAGCCACACAACCTTTATATACCTAAACTATGCACATAGAGGTTGTATGAGTTTACACACAAAATTGTTTCCCACATTTATGTAAATTATTCAAATATGTATCAGCATATCAGCTAACAAAACAAACGACTATTGGTAGTTTAAAATTGGTAATTTTTGTAACACTAATTCGGCACACATTATATAATAATTATTTTAACATTGAAATAAAAATTTTTATTCAGTTTCAATAGTTTTTCAAGAACGTAAAGAATTGTTACAATATAGTGTTTCACCGAGGCTACGAGGTGCCTCGTAACCGAGGGCCGAGGCGAGGCGAGGTTCAAAATTTTAAAAAAGTATTTTTTTTTAAAAATAATATAGTAGCATGTATTTTTACAAAAATCATGAAGCAATAGATAGATTAGATGCATTTTAAAGGAAAAAGAAATTTTATGCCATGATTACTTTTTATAATATAATCATAAATTTGTTCATCGCCGGTTTGCAAATTTTTTAGAGAAAAGTAAATGTATTCTTTTTATTTTGTTCATCGACTGCAGTTTCTTATTTTAGAGAAAAAAAAGCTGTGCGGTCGGGGGACCCCGCCAGGAACGAAGTTCTTGACGTTATTTTTTCAACTCACTTAAACGTGATTTAATATGCAGATTTTTATTGATTATATTAGTGAATTTTTGTCACGCCAAAAAGCGCAGTCCTCTTCTATTCAACTCTCTCTCTCTCTCTCTAATTTGTATATATTTTTTTCTATTAGCGAATTTCCGGAAAGGAAATAGCTATTGGTCTCGTACCAAAGTCAAAATTTTGCAAATATTTTATCAAATGTCCATCGATCCTACCTAGTAGGTGTCGAAAATCATCGTCTCTAAAATTTATATATATATATATATAAATTTTTTTTAAAGTTTTTTTTACCATATTATGTACATTCATGCAAAATAAGTCAAAGTTAGTAATAATTTTCCCTCGCATCGCCTCGCCTCGGACGAGGCGAGGATGATAGCTAACCCAACCGAGGCGAGGCTATTCAACATTCTGCCTCGGTCGAGGCCGAGGCGAGGCGAGGCTATTCAACATTCTGCCTCGGTCGAGGCCGAGGCGAGGCAAGGCTATTCAACATTCTGCCTCGGTCGAGGCCGAGGCGAGGCGAGGTTGATATTTAAAAAAGCGAGGCGAGGCGAGGTGATACTAAAACCTCGCCTCGCCTCGTACCTCGTGAAACACTAGTTACAAAACATTATTTTTGAGAGAGCTGAACCTGACTGTACATTTTGTAGGAGGCGAGTAGTTTCCATATTTTAGAACCATAAATCTGAAATAATGATACCAAATTGATTATGTAGCACACCTCATACAACCCCCCATGGTCAAAACTTTTTGTATTTTTTGGTACTATCAACCAAAATAGTGGCGTTTCCAAAATTATTTCGAAAAAATGTTTCGAATAAAAACAGTTCGTTATAATAATGCTAATAACTTTTGTTCTAAACATTTTTTTGGACAACGACATGGATTCGGCACGAATCAACTTAAAATTTCGAAAAAGACTGCCACTTTTGGTGTCGATAGTAGTTTAGGATAGCTTATCTCTTCGGTATTAAGTCCAAATACAGGGTGAAAGGAAAATAACATGCAAAACTTCGTAGGATGATCTAGATTAAGGTTTATAGAAAGTATTTAGATTAAAGAATAACAGAAAATCTTGAACTAAAACAAATGATAGCTGGGCACAATGTTATTGGCAGAAAGCGTAAAGGGATAAACCTTCTTTTTGGAGTACTAACCGGCCACTTCAGGCCTCTATTTCTCCCAGGATTGGAGAACAGTGCGATCTTTTCCGGACTCTAACGGACAGCTAACGGCGGATAATACCTACACCTTTCACCTTCTGGCTGAATGTCCCTACAGAACCAGAATGCGGTACCCAGCCTTCGGTTTAACCGATATAGGGGAAACTGCGGTAAAACAAGTGGAGCTCTGCCCTGTTCTTCGCAAGGATTTTGCGCCAACAAACATAGAGCTAGAGGAAACGAACCATATGTGGTAGAGGATAGAGGCGGTTTAAGGAAATGGGTTCCTTAGGGGTCGGTAAAAAAGGCCTATAAAGTGGAAGGAATTTATGTGTATAGACTAGGAATTGGTAGGATATGCGGCTGCAGCCGACTATGACAGGAACTATGCCGATACTCATCTGGAGTTCGTGTAGGAAACAGCAGAAAATCTTCTCAAGCATAGCCGGTTACTTCGTTCTTGTCCGTACGCCGACAGTTTAGTCTATAAACCACCCATTTTTTTCGTAATTGACAAACTGTCGGGATTCGAACCCATAGCCTCCCAGTTCCAAGTAAGCATACTGCGCAGACATAACGACTTAGACCGCTCGGCCACTTGGACTGGTAACTATCAATTAAAAATAAGTTATAATTAATTAATTGTTTAAAAAAAGTTTTCATAAAACTACTCTAGATACACAATAACAATAGGACGTGAAATGCATCACATCATGTATTCTATACTAATTATAATACTAACGAATTATCATGATTTGTGACAAGAATTTACAGGCAAATGTGTAATTTTATTTAAAAGAATATTATAGTCGATGAAACGTTTAATATAAGAATGTCAGAAGTTTTGGGTTCGATGCCCACCCTTAGATGTGTAGGATTTTTCATATTAAGCATTTGATGACAAAGAGTGTTAGCAATGTTCAGAAGTATTGGTTAAATGTCAAATTAAGTAAACGCTAGTCACTTCCGTTGGTATAATATAACCATACTAACAATGGATATAAATAGACGATAGTTTAAAAAAAATAATTGTAAAAAATATGTTAAGGTTACCGGACAGTACAGTACATTTCATAATAAACAGAAACACTCTTTTTAACAGAAATTAAAAATTTTAATCTGTAAATTATTTAAATTTAGATAGCATCTAACATCACTAGCAGTCGGATTTATTACAAAACTCCTCGTCCAACTTTTTTTTTTAAATTTTAACGTAATATACGAGATTTAATTTATAAAAGTAGAAATTTTTTACGTTTAAATCTATAGAAGGTGGAGCAACAATATCGAAGATATATGCGCTCATTCAACATTTCCTATTCACAACATGTTAAAATTCCAATTTTTAATGAATAATTACATGAAAACCCTTCTTCAGATTTTTTTCAAATAATTATTTTATATGTGTGAGATAGGAATTAATAACACATCAAATATTCAAAATTTTTTCTATACATGCCGATTTTACCTAATATGTGTCCGATCAACCTTAAAAAGTAAGTGAAAGTTCATATGCATTGCACTACCATAAAATCTAAGGAAGCTCAATTGGTAGAGCACTGGTCTATAATGCCAGAGGTCGTGGATTCGATCCCCATCCCTAGATGTGTATGATTTTTCATATCAAGCATTTGATGTCAAAGAATGTTAGTATAAGTGTTGATGCCTTTTTATTAACGATGGTCCAGCATACTACCACTTTTCGACAGATTTTTTCGCCTCATTTTTTTTTCACCGGCTAAAAATAACGTTTTCTAATAAATCCCGAAATTTCAGAAGTTTTGAACGTTTAGAACGTTGATAGTTGTATACTTTAGGCATTTAAGGATGTTCCAGCATACCACCACTTTTCGACAAATTTTGCTCATTTTTAATTCACAGGCTACAAATTACGTTTTCTAATAAATCCCGAAGTTTTTTTTTGATCGTTTAGGACGTGATATAATTAATATCAAAGTTATCCTTCTCTCTCACTCTCTCTCATTAGAAGCATGTAAAACTTCATATCCGCCCAACTATTATTTGTTGTATTAGAAAAAATACTCGACAGAATTTAAAAAAAAAAAACTAGGAGAGTAAAGCCAAATATTCATTATATAAATTTTTTGAAAAAATCGGGTGTTACTGTTTTGTTTTCGAAATATAAAAGTTTAAAATTATTATTTTTCTTCAAAACAACATTATTTTGTATATGTGAACAGTATATGTGTCTATGTGTTGTATATGTGTGTTTATGTATTTGTGCTATCATAAAATCAAATCGGTTTTTTTGTCCTGATTATATAGCACAGTGCTGGAACGTCCTTAATGTGATAAAAAAGTGGGTTTGAAATATTTCCAAGAGGTATTTGTGTTTAGTTTTAGCTGAAGAAGATTAGCATATCATTTTCTCTCTACTCTGTACATCTTATCACTGACTTTAGATACTGGAGATCTTCATTATTTGAAAAGCCGGTAAAAACAACTAAACATACAATTTTTACATCAAACACATAACCTCAATATTACATACGACTTTGTAATCTGTATACAGAGGTAAAAAAACTATTGAAATGTTATCATGAAAAGTGTATCGTTATAGTTTTACACTAATGTGTCAAACGTTAAAAGTCTGAGTACATGCATCTCTATACACAATGTAACTAGGTATTTAATAAAACCTATTTTGACAAAATGGAAACCCGACTTCAAAAATCAAATATTCTATAACAAAAAATGCACTAAAAAGTAAAAAAATAATTGCATATTCTTTAGTTCAGCCAATTTTAGTTCACCTAAGCAAAAAATTTTAAATATATATGTACAATTATTGTTATTTTTGAAGTCGGTGTCAGCATAGAGAAATACACATAACTTCTGGACACAGCCTCCAAAAATAACAATAATTGTACACATATATTTAAAAATTTTTGCTTAGGTGAACTAAAATTGGCACAAGAATAAGCAATTATTTTTTTACTTTTTAGTGCATTTTTTGTTATAGAATATTTGATTTTTGGAGTCGGGTTTTCATTTTGTCAAAATATGGTTTATTTCTCGCTTTTTAGTGACTTTGAAGTTCTATAACTGATTTTATTTGTCTAAATATGGGTAGACCTACTAAACGACCAACTAATTTTTAGTGCATTTTAGCGAATTTCCTGAAAGGAAATAGAGCTATTGGTCCTGTACCGAAGTCAAAATTTCGCAAAAATTTCTTCAAATGTCCATCGATCCTACCTTGTAGATGTCAAAAATCACCATCTGTAAAATTTATATATATATATCTATGGACATATATATATATATATATATACATATATATATATATATATATATATATATATATATATATATATATATATATGTGTCTGTAATCACTCTAGCGGTCACAGTTTTTTATCGGAATGAGATTTGGTATTTGAAGCGCTTTTGGTATTCAAAAGGTCAAGTTCGTTAATGGGTAAAATCGGACCAGGGGAAAGGGGGGTTTAAAGAGAGGGGGAAACACAAAATTTGACATATCTCCCTTAATATTCGAAAAATCGAAAATTTTATAAAATGTAAAGTTGTAGGTATTAAGTTTTACTATAATTTTGTTTATTATCATTTTTTCTGTAACCCTAATATTTACAAAAATATTGACGGTTTAAGATTGAAAATTAAATTCCTCAATATCTCTGTACGCATTAGAGTTTGAGCAAAAATGATAAGGTAATGAATTGTAGCAAACATGATTTTCTACAACTTTGTTTCTTACGCATTTTTCGATTATTCTAATATTAAGAGAGATATTTTATATTTTGTGTTTTCTTCTATCTTTATGCCCCCTTTCCCCTTGACATATGTTATTTATTAATAAAATTGGCCATGCAAATACTAAAATCAGATACGACATTTCATTTTGATCAGACTAACATTGTGACTGCTATAGAGTAATTTATTTATTCCAAGGAAATTCGCTAAGTTGAAGCAGCTCCTGCGTAACGAATTTTTTTTTATAACAGATTTTCAGTTTTTAGCGAATTTCCTGAAAGGAAATAGAGCTATTGGTCTCGTACCGACTTCAAAATTTTGCAAAAATTTTTGCAATCGATCCTACCTAGTAGATGTCGAAAATCACCATCTGTGAAATTTGTATATATATATATATCTATAGACATATATATATATATATATATATATATATATATATATATATATGTGTCTGTAATCACTCTAGCGGTCACAATTTCGATCTGATTGGAATGTAATTTGGTATTTGAGGCCCTTTTGGTATTCAAAAGATCAAGTTCGTTAATGGGTAAAATCGAACAAGGGGAAAGGGGGGTTTAGAGGCACGGGGAAACACAAAATTTAACATATCTTCCTTAATATTCGAAAAATCGAAAAATTTATAAGAAGTAAAGTTGTACGTACTAAATTTTACTGTAATTTTGTTTCTTATCATTTTTTCTGTTGCCGTAATATTTACAGAAATATTAACGGTTTAAGACTTCAAATTAAATTCCTCAATATCTCTGTACACATTAGAGTTTGAGCAAAAATGATAAGGTGATGAATTGTAGCAAACATGATTTTCTACATGTTTATTCCTGACGCATTTTTCGATTGTTCTAATATTAAGAGAGATATTTTATATTTTGTGTTTTCTTCTATCTTTATGCCCCCTTTCCCCTTGACATATGTTATTTATTAATAAAATTGGCCATGCAAATACTAAAATCAGATACGACATTTCATTTTGATCAGACTAACATTGTGACTGCTATAGAGTAATTTATTTATTCCAAGGAAATTCGCTAAGTTGAAGCAGCTCCTGCGTAACGAATTTTTTTTTATAACAGATTTTCAGTTTTTAGCGAATTTCCTGAAAGGAAATAGAGCTATTGGTCTCGTACCGACTTCAAAATTTTGCAAAAATTTTTGCAATCGATCCTACCTAGTAGATGTCGAAAATCACCATCTGTGAAATTTGTATATATATATATATCTATAGACATATATATATATATATATATATATATATATATATACATATATATATATATATATATATATATGTGTCTGTAATCACTCTAGCGGTCACAATTTCGATCTGATTGGAATGTAATTTGGTATTTGAGGCCCTTTTGGTATTCAAAAGATCAAGTTCGTTAATGGGTAAAATCGAACAAGGGGAAAGGGGGGTTTAGAGGCACGGGGAAACACAAAATTTAACATATCTTCCTTAATATTCAAAAAATCGAAAAATTTATAAGAAGTAAAGTTGTACGTACTAAATTTTACTGTAATTTTGTTTCTTATCATTTTTTCTGTTGCCGTAATATTTACAGAAATATTAACGGTTTAAGACTTCAAATTAAATTCCTCAATATCTCTGTACACATTAGAGTTTGAGCAAAAATGATAAGGTGATGAATTGTAGCAAACATGATTTTCTACATGTTTATTCCTGACGCATTTTTCGATTGTTCTAATATTAAGAGAGATATTTTATATTTTGTGTTTTCTTCTATCTTTATGCCCCCTTTCCCCTTGACATATGTTATTTATTAATAAAATTGGCCATGCAAATACTAAAATCAGATACGACATTTCATTTTGATCAGACTAACATTGTGACTGCTATAGAGTAATTTATTTATTCCAAGGAAATTCGCTAAGTTGAAGCAGCTCCTGCGTAACGAATTTTTTTTTATAACAGATTTTCAGTTTTTAGCGAATTTCCTGAAAGGAAATAGAGCTATTGGTCTCGTACCGACTTCAAAATTTTGCAAAAATTTTTGCAATCGATCCTACCTAGTAGATGTCGAAAATCACCATCTGTGAAATTTGTATATATATATATATATCTATAGACATATATATATATATATATATATATATATATATATATATATATATATATATATATATGTGTCTGTAATCACTCTAGCGGTCACAATTTCGATCTGATTGGAATGTAATTTGGTATTTGAGGCCCTTTTGGTATTCAAAAGATCAAGTTCGTTAATGGGTAAAATCGAACAAGGGGAAAGGGGGGTTTAGAGGCACGGGGAAACACAAAATTTAACATATCTTCCTTAATATTCGAAAAATCGAAAAATTTATAAGAAGTAAAGTTGTACGTACTAAATTTTACTGTAATTTTGTTTCTTATCATTTTTTCTGTTGCCGTAATATTTACAGAAATATTAACGGTTTAAGACTTCAAATTAAATTCCTCAATATCTCTGTACACATTAGAGTTTGAGCAAAAATGATAAGGTGATGAATTGTAGCAAACATGATTTTCTACATGTTTATTCCTGACGCATTTTTCGATTGTTCTAATATTAAGAGAGATATTTTATATTTGGTGTTTTCTCCTTTCTTTATGCCCCCATTTCCCCTTGACGTATGTCATTTATTAATAAAATAAGCCATGCAAAAACTAAAATCATTTCAGAACGACATTTCATTTTGATTAAACTGAAATTGTGACTGCTAGAGAGTGATTTATTTATTCTAAGGAAATTCGCTAAGTTGAAGCAGCTCCTGCGTAACGAATTTTTTTTAACATGCATTTTGTTTTTTTTTTTGTAAAATTTTTTTTTTTTTGGGGTGTTTTTTAAAAAAGTCGGTTTTTTAAAAAATTTTCTTATTTTCCCATTATGAATCAGTATACCCTTTCAAAAAAAAAATTCGCAGAAATCGGTTATCACATATAAAATGAGGATTTTCCTCGATTTCCCGAGGATCCTCTCATCAGAATGCAATTTGGTGCCAATGGGGCCAACGGGCAACCAAACCCTTTAAAAACAAAACAAAAAAATTCAAAATCGGTTCATAAATGACGGAGTTCTGAGGTGACACACATTAAAAAAAAAATACAGACGAGAACCATCCTCCTTTTTGAAGTCGGGTTAAAAAGAAGAATGATGTTGTAATACTCTCTTATATTATCAGTTGGAGTACTTATTCACACCAGTTTGACAAAAGAATGCAAACATCACTAACTAACAATTACTCTATGTCTAGGTGGTCTCTCGGAAATACAAAAGAAAACGACATACGACTACTCTTGTAGAAAAGCATACTTTATGTATACGCAAGTGATAATTTTTAAACAAGGAATTAGCTACATACTTTGTCATGTATACTAACTGATTCATCATTGTTTGAATATAGCATTTTGAATTTCCATCAGAAGCATTCCGTAAATAGATAGATAGATAGATATATGTTGGAGTTGATAAGAGTATTGCACTTCGACCTTATGACCCATTGTGCTTCCCCTTCTACTTTAGTCTGACGAGATTCGCTTCTTCTATATTTTGTTTTGTATGATTATCAAGTTTTCCTGAGGTTCACCGAATATCTTGTATCTGCTGTAACCGAAAGATTTGCAGTGAAAGATGATGTGGCTGATTGTTTTTTAAGTACTCAGAAGTGGGAAAAACAACAGCATTAACAAAACTTTCGTTGCGCAGGAGTTGCCACAACTTCCTCATAATAAATGAGGAACTGTGAATTTCCTCATACTAAAGACATCACTTCTGTTTAAAAAATAGATCTTAATGAACTTTAATCGTATTCATGTTCATGGTGACCTGTTTATTTGTTATCCCTCTAGCCGTCACAATTTTAGTCTATTCAAAATGAAATTTCGAGGAGAAATCATTGGAGAAATCATTAAAAAAAGTTATATAAGCCCTATCGACAAAAATGACAAACCATTTTCAAAAGTTTACATTAATAAAATACACACCAACTTTTATTCGAAACATTTTTTCAAAAACCTAATGATTTCGGGGCAAATCAACTGTAAAAGTTTGGAAAAATACCGCCACTTTTACTGTTACCATGTATATTTAAATACTCATCTGATTTATTCACAAGGAATTCTGAAAGTATATGAGTGTATCACACGCATAGTAACGTTGTCAAACTAACAAAACGATATGACTTTTAAGTAAGATTATTTTTTTATGAACTTGAATGTACCGATCCAACGTCCTTAAGCTCTATAGACTATAGAATTTGTGGATCGATATATATATTTGTAAAAGCAAATATTAATAAAAAAATCAACTACCAAAATAAAAAACAATATATTAAAACAAACTTTATAATAAACTAGATGGCCCCGGCTTCACACGCGTAGACAAATCTAAGTTTCTTTAGGTGCATCTACACTCGCGCGCTGCTCGTGCGCATTGAATTCGTCAAATTTGGACGGGGCGCGCGCGCGGTGCACAACGATCCATCTCATGTCGGTTTTTTCAACGAACACTTTAAATGTTCATATTTGGACGGGAACGTGAAAGGTTTGTCGTTTTTAGCACGCATGTAATCATTGTTTTTTAAGATATTAATTGAAGTGTAGTATTTTAGTTCAACTTGAAAATTTTTCAAGTTGAATTAAAATGTTTATCTTTAGATTATTTTCAGGCTTAAATAACATGGTTTTGTGATTGATTTTTTTGACCAACGTCGACGTTTCTTTTTTTTTTTAGACAAACTTGCTATTAATAATACCGCACCACTCATCACCATAATCGTGAGATTTTCCCGTCATGTAGACATTTTTAAAACTTCACTGCAAAATGAATACTATGTTCGTGGGTTTCCTATGGATCGCCGGAGGTTCGTACAATTCCAACGAACCAAAAGCGAGCAGCACGCGCGCGGCTTGCACACCGCTCGTGGTTCGTGGCGCGCAAGTGTGGACGCACCTTTTGATTGCTGTTACCGTGGAACGCTGAAACTACTGAACAGATTGTAATGAAACTTTGCAAATCTATAGAAAAGAATAACGGAGACAGTAAATAACAGAGACTACTTTAAGACTACTTCACTTGTTTCTTGTTCATCATAAAATTACATTCTGTAGAGAATTTTTCGCTAATATATTGTTGGTAGTCTATTTCGCATAGACATCACGAGGTGTTGGTCAACTAATTGTGAATCAAAAAGTATTTAATTACACAATAATTTTTTGTGACTAATCCATATCAAACAAAAAATGTATTACATAGGAAAATTGAAAAACCTGCTTCAAATTTCAGACAGACAACATTCAAATTAACACAAAATAGATTTAATTCAGATAATATGCAAATTAGTAAATCAGATGTTCTCATGGTCACTACTCAGGTGGCAAAATCTGAACAGTAAAAAAAAAACTTGTCCAACTAAAAGACCACCTATTAAACAAATGTGTCTCATACGACTATTGCATAATGCCAATATGTCAAATAGTTTATTTACTATATCTTGAACAATTTATTTTTATTGTTAAATAAAATAAATATTTGAGATTTTCGTAGTAATAATTTAATTTTGACTATAATTTCAGAAACACAGTTACTTATATCTTTCCAAAACTATAGTTAAAATAAAATTACCATTACGAATATCTGAAATATTTTTTATTTATTTAATAAACATATATTATCTTTCGATCTTGATAAGGCTGAACAAATAAATTTGTGTGTACTATTCCCTTGTAGATGAGGGCATTCTCTAGATTGTAACTTTGGGCTAATTTCTGATTCGAATTCATTTGTGACAAAAAAGTGGTCTTATCAGTTTGTAGCCGTTCTCAGCCTGCCTGTGTATCTGTCTAGGGTATCATATCTCCTATACCAATGGGTCGAGTTAAGCTTAAATTAATTAGGAAGGCTGGTTTAATTTAATTGATTGGGTTTTAGCTATGTTTGATGAAGATAGATAGATAGATTGTAGAGGCTGCCCTGGGCGGGCTACACTTTGACTATAAGCTCTATTGTGATACCTAAGGATGTGAGGATGCGAGCAAAGTGGAAGGAATTTTTGTGTATAGACACGGCATTGGTAGGATATGCGGCTTCAGCTGACTATGATAGGGACTATGCCGATAATCATCTGGAGTTCGTGAAGGAAACTAAAGAAAATCTTCTCAAGCATAGCCGGTTAATTCGTTCTTATCCATACGCCGACAGTTTAGTCAATTAACCGCCCCTTTTTTTTTTCTTAATAATTGACAAACTGTTGTGTCGGGATTCGAACCCATAACCTCCCGGTTTCCAAGTAGGCATACTGCGCAGATTTAATGCCTTATACCGCTCGGCCACTTCGACTGGTATGTGTGATGAAAATGCACCTAATCATTCTGTCAATATTTTCCATCAATTGTTCTAATCCGAGAACAGTTTTTGGACAAAATGGAAGTATTGCTTTTGAAACAAATAAAATCACCTGAACGCCTACCAAATTCAATGAATACAAAATTTATTACACGAAAAATATAATTTACAGATATATATATATATATATATATATATATATATATATATATAAATATATTTATATATATATATATATATATATATATATATATATATATATATATATTTATATATATATATAAATATATATATATATATATATATATATATATATATATATTTATACATATTTACGATTTTACACGGAAAATTACTTAATACTTTCCAGTCGTACTTGCTGCATTATTCTAAGTCAGTCCTCCACAATCCTGTAATGGAATATCAAGGCTTTCCAAAATGTTCAAAACCGTATCAGCTATATATCAATGCTAAATGGGTTTCGGCATTATGGGATCCCCATCTGCCCAGTAGCTTTGGATTCCAAGTGCCCTTATAACAAAGACGGCACTGATTACAACACCGTGATCACACAAATTGTATTTGAATATATGTCTATTCAGGGTTGTAGATAACATCAAGATATAGCAAACAAACTATAATTTCATATATAAAGAATATAAAATATCTTTCATAGGTGTCGAATAAACACAATTGAAAGGAATATTATTTAAAAATGTGTATACTATATGCAATATTATTATAATAATATAAAAAAAAATAGTGTAAAAAAGTAATGTGAAATACATTTATAATAATTTGAACCCCTCCGATACAAATGAATAAATTATTTCAAAAAAGAAAATAGATTGGATAATATTGGAATGTCGTTTATATCCCACGCATAATACTATCAGGCTGCAGGCTGAGCAAAGTAACAATAATCAAGTCCAACAAATAATGGTGAACACTTTTTGAAATGCGACCATAACAAACACACAAACAGTGACAACATACAATGCACCAAAATCGGCGCCTGGCGCTAACGCCTTCATAGTCTACATAACTATTACACCAGTTAATAGGGATCAACCGTGCACAAAAAGTTGCGTCCAACTTTTCTTTTTGGTTGAAATATTTTATTTGATCATTCGAGATGTATCAAGAGCGACAAGCTCGCAAATGTTGAGCCATCGTAAAATCTGTGTCATTATTGTTTTTATCGAATTTCCTGAAACGAAATAGAGCTATTGGTCCAAAATTTCGCAAAAATTTCTTCAAACGTCCATCGATCCTACTTAGTAGATGTCAAAAATCCCCATCTGTAAAATTTATATATATATATATATATATATATCTATGGACATATATATATATAAATATATATATATATATATATATATATATATATATATATACATATATATATATATATATATATATATACATATATATATATATATATATATATGTTTCTGTAATCACTCTAGCGGTCACTGTTGTAATTTATCGGAATAAAATTTGGTATTTGAGGCGCTTTTGGTATTCAAAAGATCAAGTTCGTTAATGGGGAAAATCGGATAAGGGGAAAGGGGGTTTAGAGGGAGGGGGAAACACAAAATTTGACATATCTCCGTTAATATTCGAAAAATCGAAAAATTTATAAGAAGTAAAGTTGTAGGTACTAAATTTACTGTAATTTTGTTTCTTATCATTTTTTCTGTTACACTAATATTTACAGAAATATTGACGGTTTAAGATTGAAAATTAAATTCCTTAATATCTCTGCACACATTAGTTTCAGCAAAAATAATAAGGTGATGAATTGTAGCAAATTTGATTTTCTACAAGTTTATTTCTTACGCATTTTTCGATTGTTCTAATATTAAGAGAGATATTTTATATTTTGTGTTTTCTTCTTTCTTTATACCCCCCCCCCCTCCATTTCCCTCGACGTATGTCATTTATTAATAAAATTGGCCTTGCAAATACTAAAATCATATACGACATTTCATTTTGATCCGACTAAAATTGTGACCACTAGAGAGTGATTTATGTATTCTAAGGAAATTCAAAAAAAAGTTGAAGCAGCTCCTGTGTAACGATTTTTTTTTTCAGATATCTCGTTAAATATGTTCTATCATAAATAATATGTGTTGGATTCATGAAAGGTATATTCCAAAAGGCGTCGAATGAGGCTGGGCAGACTTCCAAAATACGCAATTTTAGTGACGATACGATGAATTACACGCCCAAATCTGGGAAAATAGGGCAAGTTAATACACTTTTTCGAAATACAAATTTTAGAATATAAATTTAAATATGGAAATTTTAGACTCAATATCGAGTGGAATGAAGACGCGTAAAACACTTTTTGATTAAGATTTGCCCAACTAATGTTTAAGTTTATATCTTTACAGTAGTCTAACTCGGCCAATTTGAACCGCACGAAGTTTGCGTGATCTTAATCAACGTAATATTTTGTGTTTCTTCTAAAATTTTGGTTTCCAAATATTTTCAAAATTACTACGAAAAACCTGCTTTATTTTATCATGTTTGGGCGTCTATTAGTAGTAGTAGCGAAAGGGAGGTCGAAGCCTGGTAAGTAGATCTCTCTAGGTCTTTTTAACCGACCCCTAAAGGACAAGGACTTTGTATGTAGACTAAGAATTGGTAGGATGTGCGACTGCAGCCGAATTTGATATTCATCTAGAATAGAGAAACTTTAGAAAACCTTCACAAGCATAGCCGGTTCGTTCTTGTCCATACGCCGACAGTTAAGTTAATTAACCGCCCCAATAATTTATTTTTATTAGTTTTAAATTCATTTAATTGACAAACTGCCACCGTTGGGAATCGAACCAGCACTTTTCTGGTCTCGAACTCGGAGCCTCTGTTATTCAAACAATTATCATCATTGCGACTTCGGTTTTATGGTAGAAACTTTAATTGGTTGATCTCTATGTGATGTATTTTGGACACAAAAATGTATAATTTCGATTAAATCACGATTTTTATGAAAATTACAAAAATTCGTCTCGATTAAGTTCAAAAAAATCATACGTGTGTTTTTCAATATTCTTTCATATAAGAAAAAGTATATATACCGAGGTATTCCCAAAATAACTAATTATATCGTGGTAGACCTGAATCGAGTTTACGGCGTTTCAATACTTTGAGAAACGGCTTTGATCCGATTTTCATTCCGTTAAATTACAAAAAATATTTCAATTCGATTTGGACTAATTAATTGACAATGACAAATGAAATGGAGTATAAAATTTACCGAACCAAAATAAACCGATTTATTTTCTTTCCGACAAAAATAATGATTTTCCGGTTTTCGATGCATTTCCGAATCGAAACTCTGGTTTAAGACAAGCCGCTTACAAGACATGTTTATACCAACCAATATATAAAACATGAAATGAATTTGGACGCAACTTTTAAGTCTCATACTGATTGGACTAAACAATACACACATAAATCAAATCAATTACCTTACATAAATTTAAAAAATAAAAAAAGAAGAAAATAATAATAATAGTTTTTTATTATATTTGCAAAACCATTGAATCCAACTCTGTATAATAAGATGCATCGAAGGCGCCAGTCACATATGTATACATTTAACCACTGAATACGTGCCTGATTTATCGGCATCATTGTGCATTTGTGTCCGAGCGTTTGTCTCGCGACTATCAGAGTAACTGTGGCCTCCAGTAGAACCATGCCGATAGTATAGCGTAGCAGATTACATATATATATATATTTTCTAAATCGAATTCAAACACATATTTAACGCCCGTTATAACGCCGTTAAAACTTTAGTGCCACCGATTTCAAACAAACAAAAATCAACTGCTTTAAAAATTGTGTAAAGCTCAGTGCTTAAAAAAAATAATTCAGTGCTCAATTTTTTTTGTTATTTAAAAAAAATTTTGTAAATATTTAAAAAAAAAAAAAAAAAAAACAAAATACAAAAACAAACAAATAAAATATTTTTCGGAAAATTTAAAAGAAAACAAGTGTGAATCCTTCCATAGTGGTAATATTTTAGCAAACATCGATGTTTTAAATAATATTTACTTGACAACAATGAAGTGTGTTTGCTAATAAAAGTTTATTATCAACTTGAATTAAAAAGTATTTAAAAATGACGGCAGTTGTAATTGTGTATGACCAATTAAACGAGTGTCCAATTAAGAAAGAAGTGCATCATACAATTAAATCCATAACTGACCGCTGACCGTAGACAATTTACTCATCAAAGTTTTAACAAACAAAAATATTTTTTAAAAACACAAAATGGATTTTAAAAAATCTAAAAAACAGAGTTTTTTTGAAAAATGTTGTGGATTTATAGCGTGTTTGTGTCTCAGTGGTTATTAAAAATTATCCATTGACGACATAAAATACGACAATTATGGCTGTGTATAGAAACACTTATGGTCGCCGTAGGCAAACATTAGGATTTCGAACGTGGTGTATTGGAATTATGATCTCGTCATTATATCTAATGTCCAGTTGCAGTTGTATGGCAACTGGTTTACATCATAATCGACATAATCATCATGTCACTAGTGATAAAACGGATAGTGTTGTAAAAACGTTATGGTCACGACCAAAAGTAGTGCCTATAATTCATAAGTCTGATAAGTTAGGAATATCTAGGAGAACATTACGAAATATTCGTATGCATAGTGAATATTTATTAAAATCTAAAACTAGTCATGTTAAAGATTATCCAAACGATGATCCGTATGGTGGATTTGATTCACGTGATTATGAATCAGAAGATCCACGTCCATTAATTGGTTTTAATGAGGGTGACGATTTTACCGAACATCAATTAGAGAAATCATTGTTGGATCGTGAACATACCAGTAATCGACCGGATGTTAAATGTGACGATGATACGAAACCAATTAAAACAAAAACATCAAATCCACCCCAACATTTTAATATGGTCCCTATCAAAAAATTTACACCTCCGCAACAACAACAGCAAATACCCTCATTCTCACATTGTCCCACATGTTACGCGCACTATTTAAATCATGAAAAAACTTTTATTGATTCCAATAATAAGAATAAAATCGATAGCGAAAGTATTCGATTAGAGGCTATTAAACAGCAAATATTAAATAAATTAGGTTTAAAACATCGTCCAATCATACGGAAAAAATTACCAAGGGAAATTGTGTTACAAAGTTTGTATAGGGCCGAAGAGGACAATTTAGAATTTTTTAACGATGAAAAACAAAAAAATATACCGTCACGCGGTAGTGGGCTCAATTTTAATAAACCGATAAAAACAAATGATTTAAATGATAAATATGAGGAGTTTAGTTCAACATCAACAATTGGTGAAAATTTACCGACAACCAGTTCAACATCGTATTCGACAAATGAAGTACAAGATGATTTTTATGCACGTACATCGGAAATTATTGTATTTGGGGATGCCGGTAAGTTTTTGTAAATATTTATCATTTGTGCCAAATTTTTATTGATTTTAGTTGTTTCATTTATATTATACAGTGCGCGTTCATTTGAATAGTTTCCACCGAAATATTTTTTTAAATATGCATTTTAGAAAAAAATATTGCAATCTAAAGTTGTTTAGTTTAAAAGGGGGCAACGTAATGCGATAATTATATTTTTGTTTTACGCGTGCCCGCATGGTATAACTTATCTCTTGAACAGTGCCAAGATACGGCAAATCTTTTACTACAAAAAAATGTTTGTATGAAACTTTTTTCATACATTCCATAGTTTTGGTGTTAATACGGCGTAAAATTTTTTGCATTTACTTTAAAATTTGCATTTACTTTAAAATTTTCCCAACTTGTGGGCTTAAAAGGTGGGCACGGTTGTGAATTATATTTCTCCCTTTAAACTAATCAACTTGTGTTTGAAACATTTCTTTCTATAATGCATAATTTAAAAAACATTTAGGTAGAAAATTTTAAAATGAACTGCATACAACATGTATCCTAGGGACCGATAGGTCCCTATAATATAACCTGATAGTAGAGAAGGTCTTCATGGTACTGTGTGGGTTTGTTATTTTTTCTAAACTCAAGAAGCTATCGATCTAGCTTCCAATAGTAGAAAAGTTCTTCATGGTACTGTTGGTTTGCCCCTATTTTCTAAACTTTTGTAGGTTTCTGGGACTCTAGGGACACGTCCGAAAATAGAACCTTATATACGCGTTCCATGTGTACCTATTGGATGTAGTTTCCAATAGTAGAGAACGTCTTTATGGTACTGTTGGTTTGTCACTCTTTAAGCTTCCATTTAAGTGATTTTCTTAACAAAATTTTCGTGGCTAAATGTTTCCATAATTCCAAAAACATCAAGCTTCCAATAGTAGAAAAGGTCTACATGGTACTGTTGGTTTGTCAATTTCTCTAAACTTTTGAACGTTTCTGGTACTCTAGGGACCCGTCTGGAAATAGAACCTTATATACGCGTTCCACATGTGTCTATTGGATGTAGCTTCCAATAGTAGAGAACGTCTTTATAATACTGTTGGTTTGTCAATCTTTACGGATCCATTGTATTGATTTTCTTAATTCCAAAAACATGTTTCCATCAGTAATAATATTGTCTGGGCATACTGACAGTTTCTGAAGTTATAATTTACCGAAAATCCATTCTGCTTTGATATTCGATTATCCTACAAATTTCGGAAAATCTTGTTGACACCCTGAATTCAGACCTAATTTTAATAGCTAAGAAGCAGTTAATTGTTTTATCTAGAATTTTTTTTAATAAGACCTAGTATTGTTATAGTTTCTTAAAAAAATCTTAATTTATATGCTCGGATTTTAATTTAATTGCTATATTCGCCTGTGTTTGGAGATTATAAAAATCTATTGGGAAATTTCAAAACATTATTGTGGTTAATATTTTCGTGATATTGTAAAAATAAAATATTGTATTCGAGCCCATTGATATGATCACAACAATATTATCTTTTTAGCGCTGAAAAACTGAGAAAGTTCGTTAAATTTCAAAAGTTAAATAGACTTTGCAAGAAATAATTATTCTAAAATTAACGGAAAACGGAACTTCGAATACTGTAAGTACAAATTGATCCAGTCATATAATACGATTATTTTTTACATTCCCGTATTCAAGTATGGCTAAAATGTCGTACTTTACGAAAGAAGGTTATTGAATATCGATTAACCGTGTGAAAATTTCCATATCAATTTTATTCAGTAATCGATTTAAACTTTATTATTTATAAATAATGACATTGAATTACATTTTCCGAAACAAAATTTTCTCAGAATACTTGAGTTGATTGCCACAGTAAAAAAAAATTTCACTTGGTTTGAAAAGTTTAGCATTCTCAAAACGATGTAATGAATTCTGTATCAGATTCGATTCAGTAGTTTCGATTAGGAATAATCGAACACTTCGAAAAAGTTGGTTTAAGAGTTGATTTTTCTGATTTAATGTTAGAAAATAATCAAATAAATATAACAACAAACTGAGTCAATTGCTTAAATATCCGGTCTGCACTAAAATACGTCTGATTTTGTCTATTCACGAATAGTACAGTTAATAGAGAATATTGCGCTGCACTAAAATACAGGGGTTAGTTTTATTTTAAAATTAGGGTCAGTATCACGTACTAAATGTAAATGAACAAAATCCTTACAAATTTCGACCCCGGAAATGCCGCCATTTTGAGAAAAACTGTATAAAACTGTGGATTTAGGCCAATATCTCCATCACAGTGCACTTTAGACCAAAAATGGTAATAACCTTTCTTGTAGATAATTGGATTTTCTATTTTTTTTGTTTACTAATTTTTTTGTATCACTTACCGTTTACGACTTATACGTCTATTACTATTTATTTATTGACTTTTTGACCGATATCTATTCTAATAATTATTTAAACAATAAAATGCTAATAACTTAACTTTTAAATCTACAAAAAAATAAGAAATTTAATTATCTACAAGATAGTGACTGCCATTTTTTGGCCTAAAGTGCACGGTAATGGGGATATAGACCGATATAGTTTTTCTGAAAATGGCGACACTTTGGGGGTCGAAATTTGTTAGGATTTTGTTCATTTACATTCAGTACGTGATACTGAACCTAATTTTTTTTTAAATAACTCCTGTAATTAAATGCAATGGGGACAAGTGTAAAGGGCTTCCCTATTGATTATACTAGAATTTGAATCCACTTTTTAGCTCCAAAACACACATACAAAATTTCAGCTGGTTTTCGTTTGTGTGTTATCGTGTTCACGGAAAGATAGACAGGCAAACGAACTCTTGATAAACTTGATAACTCCTATACCAAAAATTTTTTTCTGCGATTGTTATTTTCGACTGTTGCAAAGTCGGGACTAAACTTATAATATCCTTGTATAAATCTATCTATTTCTAATTGTCAAAGAGTAAATTACGACTAGCTAATTTATCCTGATTATGACTACTTTGTAGTCGACATACGTATTTATAATACAAAATCTGATCTAGGTATTGGGGCGAATTTGAAATTTTATTAAAATCGAAATGTTTATAGCCAAAAAAAGGTACAACTGTGTACGTCAAAACTCTTAAACAATTTTTAAACGGAATTTAATCAATACGTATTTTCACAGCAAACTGCAGATTTTCATTCACAAACTCTGAAAAAATCACAATACTTAAAATTGGTGCACATAACCAAAAAAGTAGCTTCCATTTTTTTTTTAAATTTTATGATTGATTTGTGCTTTAGTCTTTCGATTTTCGAAAATAGGCTTCGAATAAAAGTTTAACATTATAAATATACAAGGCACAAATCAACTATAAAAATTTAAAAAAAATAGTGATATTTTCGTGGCTTATAGTACAATGCTATGATTGTACCTTGTAAACGAAGACAACTATACCGTATGACAATGATTATTGTTCAAAAACAAATAACTTTTGTTCGGAACTTTTTTCATACATCTCTTAAATGCCGGTGTAAATGCCGGACATAAATGTGGTGTAAATTTTATATTTACGCCAGAAATATTGGTTGCATAAAGTTTTAAACAAAAGTTGTTTCTTTTTATGAGTTCTTATAAAATATTGTTCATAAAAAGAATAAATAAGTTTTGTTTAAAAATTTAACATTTATTCAATATGTCTAGAATATATATATATACATATGTATATATATATATATATATATATATATATATATATGTATGTATGTATATATATATATAAATATATATATATATATATATATATATATATATATATATAATTTACGCCGTATTTACACCAAAACTACACAACTAGAGGATGTATGAAAAACGTTTCAAACAAAAGTAAATTGTTTGTGTGAGCTTGTTCATAAAATACGTTCGCGTGTAAGGAGGAGGGTCTTACTTGGTGTGACAAAATATGACGAAGGGGTGGGGGGGTAAGGTGTTTGAGAAAATGTGACGTTCGCAGTTCATCACATAATTCTGCTTTTATTTTTTTCTTGATTTTTAATTTTTTAATTTTTGTTAAGATAACATTTGATTTGTATTTGTAAATATATTACTGTTTTAGTTATATTACTGTTATTTATATATATATATATATATATATATATATATATATATATATATATATATATATATATATATATATATATATATATATATTATATATTTATATAAGAGTTTAATCGAATAATATATGCTTCAATTTGATCAGTAGAGTTATTAAACATTTTATGTTTCTATATTTTCTCTTTCCATGTGACTGATGCAAAATTGGCGCGTTTTTGTTCCGATATCCAATAGACTCGATAAAATAATTAAAAAAATATAAATTTCAAATTATTATCTACCGTCAAATTATTATCTACGATGAAATATTTGTCCTCATAAGATTGTGTGTTAAATATAGAGTTTTTAAAAACAATAATTCATTACATTTTAACTCGGTAAGAAGCTTTCTTTTTCCATGATTGTCAATAAAAATGTTGACCAACTATTGATTACCATAAAATCTATTATCATTTTCATTTATCCATAAATAAATTTAGACGACTATAATTTTTCATTCAAAGAATTAAATTCGCTACCATAAATTAATAATCATATGATTGTGAAATTTTACATTTGACTGTACTTTTTGAGTACACAAACTATTTTTATACACATAATATATGTATGAAATATGAGACATATTTATTAATTTATTGAATTTATACAAGAAGACTGGCAAGTAGAAAGAAATTTGTAATTAACTTTCAAAAGAAAAAAAATATTATTTAGAACAAACAATAAAAACGTATAATGTTTTAATCGACATATGTACCCAATATTTCACGAAGTAGGCGATCATTAATGAACACTAGTTATCTGTATTGTCTCGGTTCTTTGTGAGTACATTCACGTCTCGTCACGTCTCCTATGTCGAGAGAAACTATATTCGCCGTTTTCCTCGAGAAACAACCAAGACTCGCCTCGTTTCATCTCAAATCAAACTTTGAAAAGTCACAAACCTTATCTAAATATTGAATTTAAGAAAGTCTAATAAATATGAATCTCCCATTAGGAGGCATAAGGTATAAAAAGTTATTATTCGATAAAAATACTCTGCATAAGGATATCTGCGTGAGGATCAAGGCACTGCGAGGTTTTCCGTAGTAGCCATTTAAAATTTAAATGAATGACGACTAAGAGAGTTTTAGTCGACTCAAAAATATAATGCCAAATATTTTACTTGTTAAGTATATATATATAACGTGCTAAAGTATATAGCAACTTACCAAGTAAAACATTCAATATCAAGGAAAACGTTACAATGGCTTGATCATCTGGTAGATATTACTATATTTTCCGGAGAATATTAGAGAACTTTTGCCTTTTTACATTTGTCTTCTTGATCGGATATCCCTCCTTTTTGCCAAGTTTATATTCAATAAATAGGTTTTGTCATTTTCTAAGTTGTCGTTTTCGCGATAACACTAAAATACTAACTTACCTGATAACTTGGAGTGATATAGAACAATAATTGGCACTTATAATGTCCATGGTCGTCTCCCTGGTTGTAGAGGCTTCAATAGTAAGTTCAGACTTCAATGTAACCTAATCCAATTCAACATTGTCGACTTTGTAGTATGTGTTTGTTGAGAAGATAATATCTTGTAAGAAGATATTATGGGACTATTTTAATCTTTCTACTGTTTCTATCTTATGCGACTGTTTTAATCTACTTACTGCTTTCTTTGGTGAGACATAACCTACAATAGTAGGGCGCTAAATTGGAACGCTGATATCCTTTCGAATTGATTTTTATCTCTAAATGATTTATTCTTTATGTCAAAATAAAATATTTATTAATAAAAAATATGCCCATTTGAAAAAACGCGCCCCTTTTTCAAATTGAAGTTCTAGAAGGAGGAGGTTTAAGCAAGTTCTGAAATCAACAAAATAGTTCTGAATTATATTTACACTTGTTTTTATAGACTAAGGGTTCAACTTGCCCGCTCATTTATAGTCCGTCTTTGTTCGAATTTTCTGCATGTTGTAATTAATTATTATTAAAATGCAGACTGTTGTTCAAATAATAAAACTTATATTATTTTATTATGTAGACTGTAGTTTGGTTCGTCTAAATTACGGAAATTTAGCATCTACCAATTTAATTTATGACTTAAAAATGCAATACCAAAGGAAAAACTCAATTATAAATTTAATATCGGCACTGGATAATATAGAAAATGTAAGTGATTACTAGACGGCGTCATTAGAAATATGACTGAATCATATTTTAATTTATAAACAAATATAAATATATTCATATATGTTTCTCAGAAGCATGTGAATTAAAATTAGATGCTAAATGTCATTTGAACAACTGTTGTTTACATTTTAAAATGCAAAATACGAATGCAAATTTCCCAATAATATCATTAGTCACTTTTTTGTGATTTCCAAAACACTTATATACTTTTTTATACATCAAATACGTTCAAAGTAAGAAGGGGTTGACACTTTCCCCGTATTTCAAATAGTGTATAAGTACTTTTTAAAAGTAGATGGACCTTGCAATCTATTACCCTCTGTGTATGAATTTGCTTGACTAAAAATGGCTAAATATTGATAACAAATTTGAAATAATCGAGTGTACAATCAGTATTCATAATTGGTGAGTAAGATGGCGTTCAAACAAAGAACAGGAATTGTTCAAATTTTATTACCGCATTCGATTATTTCAACACAAAAAACGCGTACTGGTCAAAATAAATGTCTTTCCATACCATGGGATTTTGTGTACAAAATGATTTTTGTTCATTGCCAATTATGTGGCATACTCCACCTTATAATGTGGGTTAGTGCCAATTGCATTTAATAATAAGACCGCCGTGTCTCAAAGTATCTCCAATTTTTACATTGTTTGAGTAAATATCGTTTACTTAATCCCCAGGGGTTAGATCTGGGTTGGATCTAACCAAGGCACTATCAGTATGACTCACCTCAAGTGCTCGAGTACCCTACGAGTCAGTTGTTGGATTCTGAGAAATATAGACGATTTTAATTACGTTTAAGTTATTTGTTTTTAAGTTTATTCGCCATAAGAGTATATGACAATCGAGGAAATCATTCTTGGGTTTCGGTGCAAGTGCCCGTTTAAAACATATTCCAAGTAAGCCAAACTTATATGATCCGATGCGACTTTTCATGACACAAAATTTCACCTTACATTCGGAGGGTTAAATATGTATCATCCGGTACCAGGGGTTCAGGATGACCCTTGATCCAAAACTTTTTTCTGATGTTCACTGAGAATTCTTTAAACTAAACTCCGTGTTTCGTTTGAATGGGAAAAATTTTTATTTACAAAACAACACACTAATTAAGAATTGTGAAATAAAATTACTTATTTAAATTCTTTTTTGCGTTTTTCTACTGTTATATTTTTTATTTTAAATTAAACAAAAATGACATGTTTCGCGTTATTCACGCATTCTCACAGTTTGAGAATGCGTGAGAAAAGAAATGTTATTACACAATCCTTAACAATGAATTTCTACAAATTGACACTCGATACGATACATAACACAGGAATTTATGAATGAGGTATTTTCGCAGACTATGTTTCTTCCAGAATTTAAACGACAGTATGTTGAACAAGTTTTTACATTTTTATGAGATTTATAAAGAAAATATCAACAAGACTATAATCCGTATAAAGTGATTATTTCATAATAACATAAAGTGGAAATAATGTGTATTGTTATTGGTAATTAAGAGCACGTGACGTATTGTGGCGCCAATAGCGGTGATTTATGAAATTTACATCCGTCAAATCAATTCTCAAAATGTCGAAAAAATGCTTTTTATTAACTTTTTTTTTTTGCGGAACAAGAGTGATCCGTAGAACTCAGTTTGGGCAACCCTTCCCTACACAAATACACAAAAAATTCGTAGAAAACCAAAAGGATTCAACATTAAACAGTTCAAAACTCTTGTAAGGAATCATCTAATGTTTTTCTCTTGTTTGAATTGAAATAATATTCTGTCTTGAGATGTGCTTCGTGAAGTGCAGTTAATGTGATGGTTTAATTAATTAATTAGTAAAATAATTTTTTTAAACAGTGTTATTTTTTTTCAAACAATTTTTTCATATGAAACTGAAATATTTAAAAAATAGTATTTCTAAAATTACCACGCCCTTTTACCGCACAGCAAATGATTCGATTTATTCATTTAAAAGGAAAAAAAAATTAATAACGATTTATTATTTAAATGCCAATAAAAATGTTATGACTGTTTTAATTGTATTTTAGAAAATTATTAAAAATATAGGTATACTACAAGCGCCAACGTCTGATAAATTGATTGCGTTAATATGCTAAGGATATTTAATTAGTATACAGCCAATAAAACTTGTTTAAATCATTAAAAAGTGAAAATTTAATTGCTTAAATATCCGGTATATACTGCGTTTAAGAGTTATTACAGATATTGCCGCTGAAATTGTGGCGAAACTATTCATGAAGAAAAGTTTCAAAAGTTTTTTTTTTTAAATAAACAAAATTTGTCTTTAAATTTTTTACGGTATCATAGATGAATATTTCTCGCTCTGGTAAAGAAATGCACGGTCCGATTTTGCCCATATACGATCTTGATTTCAGTTTTTAGCTCTAGAAGATACACAAAATTTCAGTTCGTTATCACTTTTCGTTTTCGTGCTCTCGTATTTACGGTATAAAAACCAATACATGTTACAGTTAGTTTAATAGAGTTGAATTGTTTGAATACCATGTATATATTAAGTTATTTTAACAATGCGTGTACTGTTTATGCTATTTCTATTAAAGGTATATTCACAAAAGATATATATAAATATATATATATATATATATATATATATATATATATATATATATATATATATATATATATTATCAATATACATAAATACAGGGAGTCTGAAATTCATTCAGGAAAACTTTTTGCAAAAAACAAACAAAAAAGTTTAATAAAGTTTTTCGATTTGACGCTTAGTTTTTAAGATATAATCATTTAAACATTAATAAATTCAACCGATCAAAGAGCGCATAGTGTAAGGATGCGTGGCCTCAGCAGGGAGCAGGACGCTTTACCTTTTAAAGGCTCGCAGACGGTAAGAGAGACTTAAGCAGGCTAGCGACAATCGAAAGTAAGCTAGAATAGCGACAGTAACGACAGTTAAAAAATAAGCGTCAAATCGAAAAAGTGTATTAAACTTTTATGTTTGTTTATATATATATATATATATATATATATATATATATATATATATATATATATATATATATATATATATATCGATGGTAATGTTCTCGGATACAACAATTAACCGTATGTAGCAATTGCTGGGTCACCGCATGCACGTGTATACATTCTTCGCTTGTTTTGAATTGAATTCAAGAAATCCCCTACTGTTATTAGAAACCCGAACGATTCTTCCCTCGTTTTCCTCTACTGTGATATGCGGCCAACGTCATTATAAGTTTAAAGTGTCGATTCAGTAGCTCCGCGCATCGAATGCAATAAAAGTAAAAAAAATAGTTCGATCAGAAAGTGTCAGGTGATCGAGAATTTGTCAGACAAGGTTCTCCAATTTGTGGAAATTCAATTACTATTTCATCGAGGTTAACGCTGACGCTTGTTTTAGATTAACATCGGATACAAAATTCAGCTAAAGCGTTCTAAATTGCTGGGTCGCTTGCTTGAAAATCTTTTTACGCGAATTCCACTAGATTTTTTCACTTATTTCTCGATTGGATTTTCGACGTGTGCTGTCGACAGTGTGTATCTTGCACCGTCTTGACTTTGGTCGAAATAAAAAATCTTAAGATTCGACAATATTATTAAAAATTTCTCAATTCTCGCGGTAACACTACAACTTTCATCTCGAAATTCTGGTTTGTAGCGGCTTTGTACTGTGCGTTTGCACATTATAGATGGATAGATAGATTGTAGAGGCTACCCTGAATGGGCTAGACTTCGACCATAAGGTCCATTCGGATGCCTAAGAATGTGAGGATGTGAGTGGAGTGGAAGGAATTTTTGTGTATAGACTAGGATATGGTAGGAACTATGCCGATCTGGAGTTCGTGAAGGAAACTGCAGAAAACCTTCTCAAGCATAGCTGGTTACTTCGTTCTTGTCCATACGCCGACAGTTGAGTCAATTAACCGCCCCTTTTTCCTAATAATTGACAAACTACCGATGTCGAAATTCGAACCCATAACCTCCCAATTTCCGTATGCATACTATGCATACATAAGGTCTTAGGCCGCTCGGCCACTTGGACTGGTTTGCACATTATAACGATTACAGATATTTACCCACAATTTTACTTCTTTTTTTCAGCAGTATTATGAATCTATTCCCTGGACTAAAATATATTCAATGATTTAAATAATAATAGTAATCACTCAATAAAAAAATATTTTAAGAATGTTTACAATTTTTTAGTTAAAGATCTGTTTTTAATGATTAAAAATCATTGAAAAAAGAGGCATTAGTTCTTTGATTTATGACTTGAAAACTAAAATAAAAAAATTACCTTTAATGTTCATTTATTCATTAGGGTTTATACGTCGTAAATTAATTTTTTACGGTTGTATTTTATACTTAAAGGCAAATACAATTTATGTTGAAAATATAATAGTTTTTAAGGGCCGTTATATACACTTTAATTGCTTTTTGATATTCAATTTTCATCGCAATGAATATTTTAACACCACTTTCAGATGAATTATTCTGGAGACCAATTAATTTTTAAATGCTATCAAAGGCGGCGGCGCTTACTTCTAAGATTAAACCTTAAAATACTTTATTTTACGTTATTATTTACAGCTACATATTTTCTGCATTCTGTGATAATATTGTCTAGAATTGAGACTCGAGTTAAAACTTTTGATCTTGAGCGAAGTTGAGAACGAGGAATCAAAAATTTAAAAATAGAATAATGAAAATTTTTAATATTTTTGCTTACTTAAGGACGTTCATGCGCGAGGCTTGATAGTAGATAAAAAAATTGTTTTTTAGTGAATAGCTCAATTATGTATATGTTATTAAAAAATTGGTGTTGCCGAACGTTAATTAATTATTTAATAAAATTAAAACTAATTTGTTAGGTTTGTTTTTGCCACCATATTTTGTATACTGGCGACAGCGCACAGTAAAAAATATACACATATACACTGTCAAATCAAGCCAAAACAACTTCTAATTTACATTTACTGATATTTTACAATAAATACTTTTAAAATATTTAGGACAAAAAAAGGTTATAAATCGTTGTGAGATTATTGATATATTTTACAACTTTTTTAAAATCCTAAATAAATTTTATTAAAGATAGTACTCCATTGACTCTAGCGTAGCACATGAACGTCCTTAGTAGTATATTCTCGAGTAGAGTAGATTTTCTTTATATATTTGATTCGAGATTCGAGATAATACTACATTTGTCTGATTCTCCACGAAAGCGAGAACAGTTTTTTCTCTCGGCACACGAGACGAGATAAGAAAGAATCCACAAAAATCGAGACGAGACATTATTTCTTATAGTATTTGAAATAGACAAAATGTTAACTAGCCTGATAGTAAAACAGGTTTCTTCTCATTGGAAGGGATCTGACCATATCGATCATAGTCGTGTGGGTTATTTCTGAATTAAATAACTTATTTATGAATAGAAATATGATTATTTGACGACTGCCAATTTTCAGCTAGTAACAATTTTTACTTATGTAATCTCGATCGTGTTATGTTTTTAACCCGACTTCAAAAAGGAGGATGGTTCTCAATTCGTCTGTAATTTTTTTTTTTAATTTGTGTCACCTCAGAACTCCGTCATTTATGAACCGATTTTGAATTATTTTTTTGTTTTAAAGGGTTTCGTTTCCCATTGGCACCAAATCGCATTCTGATGAGGGGTTCCTCGGGAAATCGAGGAAAATCCTCATTTTATATGTGATAACCGATTTCTGCGAAATTTTTTTTTTGAAAGGGTATACTCATTCATAATGGGAAAATAAGACAATTTTTTTAAAAACCGACTTCAAAAAAATTTTTTACAAAAAAAACCGACCCCAAAAAAAAAAAAAATGCATGTAAAAAAAACTGAAAATCTGTTATGAAAAAATGCACTAAAAATTAAAAAAACGAATAAAAAAAATGTGTTAAGAAATGCATTAAAAGGTAGTAGTAGGTCGTTTAGTCACTTTAGTTGGTCTACCCATATTTAGACAAATAAAATAAGTTATAGAACTTCAAAGTCACTAAAAAGCAGTGTCCAAAAGTTATGTGAATTTCACTATGCTGACACCGCCTCCTAAAAAAACAATAATTGTACATGTATATTTAAAAATTTTTGCTTAGGTGAACTAAAATTGGTACAAGAATATGCAATTATTTTTTTACCTTTTAGTGCATTTTTTGTTTTAGAATATTTGATTTTTGAAGTCGGGTTTCCATTTTGTCAAAATAGGTTTTATCTTCTCATAATATTTAAAAGTCGGCCTCCCATCCTACATGCGTCTTCATATGACGATTACTTTGTTTACCGCTTTGCGGCGCCCCTAAATGTAATCTTACTGTACATTATAGGTTAAAAGGTCAATAAATCAAAACAATTGACAATTGTTGTTTGTTTACTTGTGAGAGATTGCAACAGCTGTCATTCTTTTCATAAACTGTCGTGATTATAGAAGTTTTGAATTATGGATAAGTAAATTGGATGAAATCGTTATGAAGTCAAGCATTACCAACCGCGGATCCACCGCTGTGGGCACGATGGACATGCCCACAACCCTAATAGACTTGTGACGTCACACTTTCACGGTCTATTGAGGTCGATAGGCTAATGATATTATATACAATGCCTTAATAAAATAAAAACAAAAACAATGAATCGTGCGTGATTCGTAACGCAGCGAAGTACTTATTCATTATAGACGATATGCTGACACGTTATGCCACATTTTTGACAACATATTATCTGCTTCTTTTTGGCACATGAATACGTATTGGAAAAAATAGATGACTATGCGCTGGGTGCGCATAGTCATCTAGTAATTTAAAAGTACATAGTCCTCAATGGCACAGGAAAGATTAACCGATTAAAGATTAATCGATGAAATTATCAACGTTTTCGCGAAAAAGAAACGTAAGCTTGAATTTGTAATTTAAGTAAGCATCTAAATAAAATTATTTAATGTTAAATGTTTACTAGCGTTTAATTTAATTTGATATCCTTTGAAGTTGTGAAAATTTCATCAAAATCGGTTCAGTAGTTTAGAGTCTAAATGTGACACTTTGATGTGCAAACAAACACACATTATTTACTTTTGTAATTTTCGTGAGCGAATAAACTGACATTTGACAGGTTTATTAATTTACTAGTGTTCGCCCCACAGCTTTGCCTACGTGGAACTATACACTGTACAAAATCTTGGTCAGGGCGTCATATATTTTGCAAACATCTCCTTTGTAGGAATGCACTATATCGATCATGAACTTGTTTATACTCCGACTCGCACTTGGCCGATTTTTGGGTGGCTGTGACCACAACCTTTTTTGAGGGCTAGATCCGCGCCTGAGCATTACACTTGGTTTGCGTACTTAATAGCTAATTTATGTGTTCAGAATGTCACCTTTTCTCACCTCGTCCCAAATTTCGTCCAGAGGGAAAAAGCTATTCTCGATCTTGTTAAGAAACAGGCAAATCTCGCTTTGACTCTTGAAGAGATGTGAAATAAATATAAAATTGCATTATTCTTTTATAATTTTTTTTACTTTTGTATTTCTCGTTTCGATTCTCGACAACATAACCCTGTTGCGTCTCGAAATTCTCCCTTCTCGTGGAAACATTGTCTTTGATTTCTGAACTTAATTCACCTCAGGTTCAGTTTCATTACTCACGATCAATCAAGTTCTTAAGATCGATTTGCTCCAAATATTCCAGTCTGGCATGACCAGGCAACTATTATCCAGTTTTTTAAGTAGTGTGGTCAAGAACACTCAAATTATTTTACAAAATTTTAGGAATGTTATATTTTGTGGTAACAACCAGCATAGCCAATAAAATCAATTTATTTCCGTTAAGTCAAGCTGGCAGGTATGTTGTAAGACGATTCCACTATTTTTACAGCGTGGTACAATTGGCCATCAAAGTAGACGTCATTTTTTAGCGAATTTCCTGAAAGGAAATAGAGCTATTGGTCCCGTACCGAAGTCAAAATTTCGCAAAAATTTCTTCAAATGTCCATCAATTCTACCTAGTAGATGTCGAAAATCACCATCTGTAAAATTAATATATATATATTATATATATATATATATATATATATCTATGGACATATATATATATATATATATATATATATATATATATATATATATGTGTGTGTGTCTGTAATCACTCTAGCGATCACAGTTTTCATTTTATTGGAATGAAATTTGGTATTTGAGGCGCTTTTGGTGTTCAAAAGGTCAAGTTCGTTAATGGGTAAAATCGGACAAGGGAAAAGAGGGGTTTAGAGGAAGGGGGAAACACAAAATTTGACATATCTCCCTTAATATTTGAAAAATCGAAAAATTTATAGGAAGTAAAGTTGTAGGTACTAAGTTTTACTGTAATTTTGTTTCTTATCATTTTTTCTGTAACACTAATATTTACAAAAATATTGACGGTTTAAGATTGAAAATTAAATTCCTCAGTATCTCTGTACGCATTAGTGTTTGAGCAAAAATGATGAAAGGTGATGAAATTGACAGGTGATGAATTGTAGCAAACATGATTTTCTACAACTTTGTTACTTACGCATTTTTCGATTGTTCTAATATTAAGAGAGATATTTTATATTTTGTGTTTTCTTCTTATTTTATGGCCCTCTTTTCCCTTGACGTATGTCATTTATTAATAAAATTGGCCATGCAAATACTAAAATTCAATGCGACATTTCATTTTGATCAGACTAACATTGTGACCACTAGAGAGTAATTTATGTATTCCAAGGAAATTCGCTAAGTTGAAGCAGCTCCTGCGTAAATTTTATTGTTGATTTGTGCCTTATTCGGTTTTCGAATAAAAGTTGTTATTATATTTCTAACGAACAACTTTTATCCAAAGTATTTTTTCGAAAAACGAATTAATAAGGCAGAAATCAATTATAGAATTTTAAAAATGACATGAACTTTGGTGGTCCATAGTACTTAGCTGACCTAACGAACTGATTTCTTGATAGGCTTTGAAATAGTTTTCGCTCCATCAAAACTCGATCGTTCGTGAAGTTCGTAAAGTCTAATTGCAAACATTTAATATGATGACTAAAAACGGCACATATTAAAAAATTCGTTACGCAGGAGCTGCTTCAACTTAGCGAATTTCCTTAGAATAAATCACTCTCTAGTGATCACAATTTTAGTCTGATCAAAATGAAATGTCATATATGATTTTAGCATTTGCAAGTCCAATTTTCTCAATAAATGACATACGTCGAGGCGAATGGGGGGAGGTATCAAAAAAGAAGAAAACACAAAATATAAAATATCTCTCTTAATATTAGAACAATCGAAAAATGCGTAAGGAATAAAGTTGTATAAAATCAAATTTGCTACAATTCATCACTTTATCATTTTTGCTCAAACTCTAATGTGTACAGAGATATTAAGGAATTTAATTTTCAATATTAAACCGTCAATATTTCTGTAAATATTATTGTTACAGAAAAAATGATAAGAAACAAAATTACAGTAAAACTTAGTACCTACAACTTTACTTCTTATAAATTTTTCGATTTTTCAAATTTTAAGGGAGATATCTCAAATTTTATGTTTCCCCCTCCCTCTAAACCCCCCTTTCCCCTGGTCCGATTTTACCCATTAACGAACTTGACCTTTTGAATATCAAAAGCGCCTCAAATACCAAATCTCATCCCGATAAAATGAAAACTGTGACCGCTAGAGTGATGACAGACACATATATATATATATATATATATATATATGTATATATATATATATATATATATATATATATGTCCATAGATATATATATATAAATTTTTCAGATGGTGATTTTTGACATCTACTAGGTAGGATCGATGGACATTTGAAGAAATTTTTGCGAAATTGTGACTTCGGTACGGGACCAATAGCTCTATTTCCTTTCAGGAAATTCGCTAAAATGTGCAACTATAAAAAGGGTTCTTGTCATTTATCTACATTGCTACGTTTAAAAAATCACAACCATAGTTAAACTAATCTCACGTGAGGCAATATACACGTGCTATTTAAAATTGACTCGCGTTTCAATTGTTTTATTGGCGTAACGGATTGCAGTAGCATATACAAATTATATTGCTCAATGCACACGAGCGTAACCAATACTTATGATGGTTGTACATCACTTCTCATGTGGTTTATTACTCTGGTAGTACTATTCGTGTTGATGATGATACTGTTATGTTCATAAATTTATACACAATCAGTACTTAATAAATACATTTTTATGTCCCAGTTTTTTATCTGAAAAACTATTAGCTCAGTACTAAAAGTCTATGTACTAAAACCGTGCTAAAAGTCTGGTAGAGTCGATGGATGTAGAAATGGAACCGACGCAGATGCATACTATTTTGAAACTTATTTTAAAAAGTGAGGTTGATAGTTGTCAATTTAGTAACAGTGGTTACCAAAAAGTAGAGTATGATTAATTTCATAAAACATTAATTAATGATAAATTTATTGAAAATTAAATTTCTGTTTTTTTTTTTTAAACAAAGTAATCTCATTTAGTAGAATGAAACCTTTCATAACCTTACCCAAAAGTAAAAAAAAAATAAATAAATAAATAAATAAGACGAATTGAGAACCATCCTCCTTTTTGAAGTCGGGTTAAAAATATATATATTTTTTTCATTTATTGAGATGCACTGCTTTTTTGACTTCAAAAAGGAGGATGGTTCTCAATTCGTCTGTAATTTTTTTTTTTTGACTGAATTTTTACTATCTTGCTTTTTTAATACTTTAGTTACATATTTGTACATCTTTCTTGTGTTTTGAATAAAATTTGTATCATTTTTTAAATAACTAATAAACACAATATTTTTTCTTTCTTGTATTTTATGTGTTATAATGATGTATTTGTTTTTTCTCCTTCTAAGTTTAAAAATTTGCGCATTAGGAGAAAGCAGTTCCATTTCTAAATCCGTCAATTCTATGAAACTTTTTTATTTCTACTTGTGTTTGTCGAGGCCAATAATCAAAACCAAGTTTTCCAATTCGACTTCAGCTAAATTTTCTGTGGCCTAAAAAACAACTAAATTTTTTCACTTCAATTCTTCTTCAGTTCTTCAATTTTGACAAGCCCACTGAAGGAAAATGGTATATTTTTTTAATGTTATACTTAACAAAAATGGCACAAACAATATGATACGCATAGTCAATACGATGATATTAATAATGTTTACATTTTAAAACCTCAAATGAGTTTCTCGTTTTTGAGGAAAAAATGTAAATAAATAACAGGTATTCAAACAAAATTTCATAAAATTTTGTTTTTATGCGTGTAAAGGGTGACGCAAATGATTCTTGTATTAAGAAAAGGAGATTCCACTCGAAAATAGAAACTTCATGGGTCAAGTATCGACACAACGCCAAAAATATCCTATTTTTCTGGCAATGTAGTGCGTTTGTTATTGGGTTTCGAGAAACACTGTACCATAAAAGTAGCGTTCTGTTTTAAAAATTTTATTCGTAGCGTTGTTTCTAATATTGAATGAATAAAGCACAAAGCAATCCGAAAATTTTGAAGAGAGAATGCTATTTTTGTGGTCATATGTACAATAAAATTCTGTCCCCTTTAAAATTGATCAGTAACAAACCTGTAAAAACATCCAATATCGAGAAATTAAATAATGGCAAAAAATTAACCGAGGTCTTGGATATTAGAAAGCTTGGTGCATATAAGACCTTTTACACGGTTATAGGATTTAAGTACGGAGCTTTCATGTGTTGTTTTCTATCAAAAAAATTCACTTACGTATGACGTTTTCAATGCACGGTGTTCGAAGGCGTCAATAGAATATTTCTCAGGTAATGAAGAAATTTCCCTTTTCGGATTCCTCTTATTTAAAGTTATTAAAGTAAAGAGTAACAGAAGTAAATAAAAATTTAAAAGTAAATTAAAGACTCCTGCGTGTCCTTGTTTTCCAACACTGTTGAAAAGGCTTTGAAAAGGCTGTCATGCAGGGTTAAAATTCCATCAGTACTTAGATAGATAGATTGTAGAGGCTGCTCTGGATGGGTTACACTTCGACCATAAGGTCCAAGAATGCCTAAGGATGTGAGGATGTGAGTGGAGTGGAAGGAATTTTTGTGTATAGACTAGAAATTGGTAGGATATGCGGCTGCAGTCGACTATGATAGGAACTATGCCGATATTCATGTGGAGTTCGTGAAGGAAACTGCAGAAAACCATCTCAAATATAGCCGGTTACTTCGTTCTTGTCCATAGTCTGACAGTTTAGTCAATTAACCGCCCCATTGTTTTTCTTAATAATTAACAAACTGCCGATGCCGGAATTCGAACCCATAACCTCCCAGTTTCCAAGTAGACATAGTGCGCAAACGAAACGCCTTAGACCGCTCGGCCACTTGGACTGGTCTCATCGGTACTTACTTTTGACTTGAAACACAAACAACTTGATTGTTCAAAATGCGTCACAATGTGAGTTTTTCTTAATTGTTGAGGGAATATGCATGCAAATTTTTTTTCACATTTATTTTCAGAATATGAAAATACTGTTAATACTGTAATAATATTTAAAAACGAAATTAAAATCCGACAAATATCAAGGAAGCTATAAACTTTTAAATATTATTATCTGTCTCTTTCTTGCAAAAATACTAAAAACGGAGTTTTACTTGTATTTTAAATGGTGAATGTGTAATATGACGTCACACAACATATCAAGAGGGCTATCACCCTCTTTGTCTAATCGGGAATTTCAATCATTCATATCTCGCTTATTTTTAAAGTTTTTTAAAATGTAATTTTACCTTGATATTTGTCAAGTAAACATGCTTCAACTCAAGTGAAAAAAAATTTGCATGCATATTCCCTATTAACGTATCGGTAAATTTACCAATCCATTAAACAGGGTAACTCGAGACAGCCCTGGCCTATCTGTTTGTGAGGCCAGACTAATTCTATTAGACTCTGCTTCAGTGAACTTCAGGAAGATTTCAGGAGTGAATTTATTTAAGTAGTACACTAAAGCTAGACAATTTGGTAAATATGGTCTCCTTTTTCCATACTTAAATCCAGAATTGGCACAGTCGACCAATTTATACGACTGACTTTGAATTTTGAATACAAACTGTAAAATTATGTATAAAATATGACTACATAAAATGTTAACCTCCTTAATGTGATACAGTTAAAAACATTTTAAAATTAATAAGTCAATAAAATTAAATGATAATAATTAACTAGCCGATGTAGTGTTTATTTCCTTGTTAAAAATTTTTTATGAAATACTCACATAACCTCTATAGGTATAATAAAAAAGTTGTTGTTTCCAAAGTTCCAATAATTATACATATTAGTATTTGTGTATACTTAGGAGGCGCAATACAATACTAATGTCTATTTCCTTCAAGTTTTCATAAGACATAGTATGAAACACCTAGTGTATACTTTATTGATTAATTTTTAATTAAATTTTTTAATTTTAATTTAATTATTTTTTAATTTAATTAGATATGAAAAAATTAACTCATCAACCAGGAATCGAACCTCGAACCTCTAGATTTCTAGTCCAGCGTGCTTACTGCCACACCGCTACATTTGTGTATACTTAAGGTAGTTCCCGCATGAAATCATTTTTCGAAAGATTTTGCTCATTTTGTTTTCACAGACTAAAACAAACGTTTTCTAATAAATCCCTAGTTCCAGAATTTTTGTCCGTTTAGACCGCGAGATAAGTAAGTAAGCATTCTCTCTCATTAGAAGCATGTAAAGTTTCATGCTCGCCCAACTATTGTCTATGAGAAAAAATCGACATTATTTTAAAAAAAATTGGACAGTAAAGATAAATATTTCATAAATAAATTTTTTTTAAATCGCGTTTTAGCGAATTTCCTGAAAAGAAATAGAGCTATTGGTCTCGTACCGACTTCAAAATTTTGCAAAAATTTCTTCAAATGTCCATCGATCCTACCTAGTAGATGTCGAAAATCACCATCTGTAAAATTTGTATATATATCTATATATATATATATATATATATATATATATATATATATATATATATATATATATATATCTATAATCGCTCAAGCGGTCACATTTTAATCTGATTGAAATGAAATTTGCTATTTGAGGCGCTTTTGGTATTCAAAAGATTAAGTTTGTTAATGGGTAAATTCGAACAAGGGAAAAGAAGGGTTTAGAGGAAAGAGGAAAGAGGAAACACAAAATTTGACATTCCTCCCTTAATATTCGAAAAATCGAAAAATTTATAAAAAGTAAAGTTGTAGATATTAAGTTTTACTGTAATTTTGTTTCTTATCATTTTTTCTGTCACACTAATATTTACAGAAATATTGACGGTTTAAGATTGAAAACTAAATTCCTTAATATCACTGTACACATTAGAGTTTGAGCAAAAATGATAAAGTGCTGAATTGTAGCAAACATGATTTTCTACAACTTTACCCTTACACATTTTTCGAAAATTATTTCCTTGGTTGAAAGGAAGTTTTCATGGTTTTTTGGGCACACCGCCGCTCGTACAACACTTTGGAAATTGCCAATCTGGTTTTTTAATACTGGTTTAGGTCCTAACAACATATAAAAAATTCAGAACGACCGGACCTTTTACAAGCACGACCCCCTTTTCATGTTTAACTTTACTGGGCTATTTTGATTTGATGAAATATTTATCAATTCATCGAAATTTTTTATTATGATCAATTGTATTTTGTGTAAATATCAACTTATGTATTCCAGATAAAATATGTCTAACTATTTTTGTCTTGAAAAAAAGTTTCTTTAATTAAACAGCTTTATTTTGATCAAACAATATGATTTAAACCTTATAGTACAGTTAATAGAGACCGTTACTCTTGTCCGCATTGCATTAAATTACAGGAGTTATTTTTTTTTTTAAATTACGTTCAGTATCACGTACTGAATGTAAATGAACAAAATCCTTACAAATTTCGATCCCGGAAGTGCCACCATTTTGAGAAAAACTGTATCGGCCTATATCTCCATTACTTTAGGCCAAAAACGGTAATAACCTTTCTTGTAGATAATTGAATTTCCTATTTATTTTTTGTTTGTTAATTTTTTTTGTATCACTTACGGTTTACGGCTTATACGATTATTACTATTTATTTATTGACTTTATGATCGATATCTCTTTTTCATCATTATACTATGCATACCTCGTTTTTATTAACTTTGCACCCGATAGTGCAACATTAAACGCGTTATAACTATAAAAATATTAATTTCAGACAAAAAAGTTTTCGATAAAAGCTGTAGGTAATTTGTAGATTTAAAAGTTAAGTCATTAACATTTTATTGTTTAAACAATTATTATAAAAGATATCGGTCAAAAAGACAATTAATAAATAGTATTAGTCGTATAAGTCGTAAACGCTAATTGATACAAAAAAAATAGTACAAAAAAAAAAAGGAAATCCAATTATCTACAAGAAAGGTTATTACCATTTTTGGTCTAAAGTGCACGGTGATGGAGATATTGGCCTATATCTACAGTTTTATACAGTTTTTCTTTACAGTTTTAAACAGCGGCACTTCCGGGGTCGAAAAGGATTTTGTTCATTTACATTCAGTACGTGATACTGAACCTATTTTTTTTTTTTATATAACTCCTGTAATTTAATGCAGCGCAAAGTTCTTTATTGATTGTACTATAATATCTTTAACTGAATGGGTCGGGATATGGTATTGTATGTAATTTGATACATAATTATTTTTTAGCGAATTTCCTGAAAGGAAATAGAGCTATTGGTCCCGTACCGAAGTCAAAATTTCGCAAAAATTTCTTCAAATGTCCATCGATCCTACCTTGTAGATGTCAAAAATTTCCATCTGTAAAATTTATATATATCTATGGACATATATATATATATATATATATATATATATATATATATATATATATATATATATATATATATATGTGTCTGTAATCACTCTAGCGGTCACAGTTTTCATTTTATCGGAATGAGATTTGGTATTTGAGGCGCTTTTGGTATTCAAAAGGTCAAGTTCGTTAATGGGTAAAATCGGACAAGGGGATAGGGGGGTTTAGAGTGAGGGGGAAACACAAAAATTGACATATCTCTCTTAATATTTGAAAAATCGAAAAATTTATAAGGCGTAAAGTTGTAGGTACTAAGTTTTACTGTAATTTTGTTTCTTATCATTTTTTCTGTTACACTAATATTTACAGAAATATTGACGGTTTAAGATTGAAAATTAAATTCCTTAATATCTCTGTACACATTAGAGTTTGAGCAACATTGATGAGGTGGTGAATTGTAGCAAATATAATTTTCTACAACTTTATTCCTTACGCTTTTTTCGATTGTTCTAATATTAAGAGAGATATTTTATATTTTGTGTTTTCTTCTTTCTTTATACCCCGCCCTTCCCCTAAACGTATGTCATTTATTAATAAAATTGGACTTGCGAATACTAAAATTATATACGACATTTTGATCAGACTAAAATTGTGACCGCTAGAGAGTCATTTATGTATTCTAAGGAAATTCGCTAAGTTGAAGCAGCTCCTGCGTAACGAATTTTTTCATTATAATGGTATTGTATTAGTTACTAAATTTTTTATATATTTGACTATAAGTTCAACTCAGCGATGTTACGGTTAGTAAGACTTTATACTTGACGGATTGTGAGTGTAAAAGTATCATAATGTTTAACTGAGATATAGTGTGCTATCTATTAGTGAAAATATTTTTAAACTGACATAGAATGCATGCTATCTATATGCTGATAACCGTCCGAGTGGTCGAGCTCTTAAACGCACTCAACTCGGAATTGGGAGGTTACTGGTTCGATTCCTAACGGCGACAGTTTGTCAACTAAATTAATTTTTTTTTAATTTCATTAATGGGACGGTTAATTGACTTTACTGTCGAAGGCGCTCTGCTTGGAACTTAGAACATGGACAAGAACGAAAGTAACCGGCTATAGTTGAAGGTTTTCTGCAGTTTCTTTTCCCAAACTCCAGATTAATATCGGCATATTACCTATCAAAGTCGCATAACCTACCAATTCTTAGTCTACATACAAATTTCTCAACCTTAAGAGGTCGGTAAAAAACACTAGAAAGGCCTTCTTGTTAGACTTTGACCTCCCCTACGGTACTTGTACATGCTATCTGCTGGATATATCAACTTTAAATAGAGTGGATTTAGCCTAGTAAAATATACTATCTTAAAATATATAAGAGTAAAATAGTATTTGTGGCTGACCTTTCGTTGTAGACATATTATGTGCATCCTAAAATTGGACGAAAATATAAAAAATTCGTTACGCAGGAGCTGCTTCAACTTAGCGAATTTCCTTAAAATACATAAATTACTTTCTAGCGGTCACAATTTTAGTCTGATCAAAACGAAATGTCGTATATGATTTCAGTATTTGCAAGGCCAATTTTATTAATAAATGACATACGTCAAACGGGGGATAAAGAAAGAAGAAAACACAAAATATAAAATATCTCTCTTAATATTAGAACAATCGAAAAATGCGTAAGGAATAAAGTTGTAGAAAATCATGTTTGCAACAATTTATCACCTTATCATTTTTGCTCAAACTCTAATGTGTACAGAGATAGTGAGGACTTTAATTTTCAATCTTAAACCGTCAATATTTCTGTATTAGGGTAACTGAAAAAATGATAAGAAACAAAATTACAGTAAAACTTCGTTCCCAAAACTTTATTTCTTATAAATTTTTCGGTTTTTAAATACCAAATTTCATTCCAATCAGATCAAAATTGTGACCGCTAGAGTGATTACAGACACACACACATATATATATATATATATATATATATATATATATATATATATGTCTATAGATATATATATATAAATTTTACCGATGGTGATTTTCGGCGTCTACTAGGTAGGATCGATGGACATTTGCAAAAAATTTTGCAAAATTTTGAAGGTAGTACGAGACCAATAGCTCTATTTCCTTTCAGGAAATTCGCTAAAACGAATCTAAAGAAATATAACTACTATACTTTCTAAGCAGTTTTTCGAAAACCTAATCGATTCGGTCCAAATCAACCGTTTTCAATACATTAAAAAAAAACAGAAATTTAACTAAAACTCCTTTTCTGTTCGTTTTGTGAAAAATTCTTTCCATTTTCCGTTCTTGAGATAATCACTCAAAAATGACAAAAGTTGAAAAATAGTTTTGGCATGAAACTCACTCAAAACTAAAATGAACTAGCTGAAAAGTAAACGAATATTTTTAAATTAGGGGTACAGTTGAACACTAGCAATAAATTTAGTTATACCAACGCCCTCGTAAAATTTTTCTTGACATCACTTCAATAATTTAAAAATTAACTACCCTAAATGAATTCATGACAATAATTCCATTGGCAAACCATCAAAAAGGTCCGTTTTTAAAAAATTTCACATCCGCATTGACGACTCACGTGCGTGAGTGTATTATGGACACAGTGTATATCATTTTTAAATATGAACAGAGCCGTAGCTAGGCGGTGGTAAGGTATGCCCCCGCCCAGGGCACAGGTAAAAGATGGAGCAAAATTACACAATAAAATCCCCCCCCCCCCCATTTTTTTAACTGGTGCAATTTATCAACAATAAAAATTCTATGTTGATGAAAGGAATTTCAGATTATAAACAATTACTGTGCACGGCAACTAGCTTTATTATTATGTCGCCCGTTGGTCTACAGTCTACAAACAAATAGCAGTCATGTACGTAAAAAATCTATCCTGTAACTGCAATGTAGTTTGTCCTGTCTACTGATGAGCGATGAGCCGAATCAACGCCAGAGGCAAAGTGACAAACCTTTACACTCGGTCCCTTCCCAATCAAGTGGCAAATCAGTACAACGCGAGCATCGAAGAAGCGAATGATGAGTCATTCCTTCCATCTGCCCCGAATAGGATCTTGATTTCTTTTTAAGAAAATACGAGCTATAAATTGATTTAAAAGTTAAAAATCCTGCATTTATCATTTTTAGGTTTAGCTTTTATTTAATAATAACAGTGTTTTTATATTAAAATATTAAACAATTTTACAGAAGTTCTATAAATTGTTAGATATCTACCTCTACTCCCACCCCCCGACATTGGAGATCGCAGATTTGTCAAACTCGTCCAAGGTGCAGAAAAGCTTTGCTACGGCCCTGAATATGAAATAACTCTTTAAAATAATTGTTAATCAATCTAAAACTTGGCACACTTTATACATAATTTTTTTTTACAATTATATAGTTTTATTTAAATATGCTTTTATAAAATACAACAATTGAGTGTATTCTCAACGTTCACTTTATGTTCACTCTACGATAAAGAGCAATATGTAAATTGTTGACTTTTATAAATGCCGTATAGATATTTAAGATAATTCTCCATTTTGCTTCAATCCCGAATTCAATCTATTCATTAAATGTGGCAATATGAGGGAAGAATCATAATAATATTCGTCTATTAATTAATTCATTGCATCTTTTTGTAGGATTTTCTTAGAAATTCATGAATATGAACAGTAAATTTATACAATTTTTGTATTTTATTCTTCAAACACACAAAACATCATTGGCAACCCATTTTCATGAATGTATGTAATAAATAGGGTAGTAAACCCTTTTTGGTATATATGTATGAGTGATCGAGCTTCGCTCGGGACAGATGTGTAACGTTCAATTAGATCTAAAAGTAAAAATTAGTATTTAACATAAAAACTATTTTTACGAATAAAATATAATTATTATGTAAAAGTTCTCATTCGCAAACTGTGAAACGTTCAAATTATGCTCGTTAAATAGCATACGATACAAAATTCCAGTATAGCCAGTGTCTTAGTAATAGGGAATATGCATGAAAATTTTTTATCACTTGAATTGAAGCATGTTTACTTGACAAATATCAAGGTAAAATTACTTTTTAAATATCTTTAAAAATAAGCGAGATATGAATGATTGAAATTCCCGATTAGACAAAGAGGGTGATAGCCCTCTTGATATGTTATGTGACGTCATATTACACTTTCATCATTTAAAATACACGTAAAACTCCGTTTTTAGTATTTTTGCAAGAAAGTGACAGATAATAATCTTTAAAAGCTTATAGCTTCCTTGATATTTGTCGGATTTTAACTTCGTTTTTAAATATTATTATAGTATTAACAGTATTTTCATATTCTAAAAATAAATGTGAAAAAAAATTTTCATGCATATTCCCTATTACACACTTTTAAAAAAATTTCACGCTATTTTCTTGCTTGTGGAAACTCACAAAACTTAGTTTACCCAAGATTAAATCTATATCTAAATCGGCGTTTTGCTCCCGAAAACATCCATCGTGAACTTTATCGAAATCGTTACAGCCGTTTTCGAGAACACGATTACAAACAAGGAAATGAATAAATATATAAATGTTTTTCATAAATGTAGATATTGTTTATAATTAAACACATAAATTAATTACTTGTTGTATCAATATTCTTTTTACCAATCAGATTCAATTTCCACGGATATAGTTCGTTTGTTAAAGTTACGTAACGAAAACTACGGATTGGTATTTTTTATCCTTAGGGGGTATCTCTCCCAGACCGCATTACAGAACTAAAAATATTTAATTATGATTATTTAGTTCAAAGTAACCATGATTAAGAATTTTAAGTGCGTGTATGCAAACCCCGGATGAAATGACACCCACAGAACCCACAATTGTCTACGGCATCGTAAAAAACCCTGTGAACATTTATTTTCATCAGTCTTGCTTTAGTAACTAAGCAAGTAATTTATGGCTCGTAATTGTTAAAAGCAACAATAAACGCAATCAACCGGTGTCTATTATGGCCTATCCGGAGTCTTTCGGGCCCACCATCTATCAAAAGCTTAAACAAAAATTAAACTCTACGGCAAATTTTTGCGATGCCCTTTTGGATAAGGGACAATGGAGATGACGATGTAAATGCAAGCTGTTGGAATTATACCACAAACCTTATGTAGTAAGATTGATTAAGACATTAAGATCAAAGTGATAAGATTAAGAAAGTCGCGTCAAAAACTATGGCAAACACATATAGAGAATGCGCATGTAACACTCTAAATGCTAGGTGGCTTGATCCCATGGAAAGAGAGGCATAAGTTTTCAAGCCGAAATTGGAAGATGATGTCCACCAATACGAGAAGCCTGGGGCAATATTCTAAAGACGCTCTAGATCTAAGACTCGTTGTGGAACCAAGGATAATGGTCTTGGCGGGAGATTGAACTTAAGACCTCTGGCATTCCATATCACTGCTCTGTTACTAATATATTTAAATGTTTTTTATAAACTTTTTGTGTATATTACTCCCTAGTTAGTATGGTTGCCTGTCGATTATGTTATACTAACGGGAGTGACTAACGTTTACTTCATTTGACATTTAAGCAATATGTATGAACATTTGTAACATTATTTTGACATGAAAAATCTTATACGTCTTGGCTGGGGATTGAACGTAAGACCTCTTACATTTCATACTAGTGCTCTGCCAACTAAGCTACCCAGATGGTATGGTAAAACGTCTCACTATATAATGTACATGTGTTTTAATTACTTGTTATTTGACTATTTACATATATTTAACCATTTTTATAAATTTTTTGTGTGTATCAATTAATTTTAGTATAGTTGCCTTTCGGTTATATTATACTAACGGCAGTGACTTACGTTTACTTCATTTGACATTGAAGTAATAGGTCTAAACATTTGTAATATATGTTTTTGATATGAAAAATCTTACACATTTTGTGGGAATTGAACCTGCAATGTACTCGATTCTAAATATTAAATTTCTGGGGTTATTCCAACAAATCTCTGTCATTCCAGAGTAGTACTCTACCAACTGAGCTACCCATATACTACGGTAAAACGGGTATAATTTTGTGCATGCATTGATGAAATTGTGTTTTATGTTTTTGACGAATGAATTAAATAAATTAAATAACTTTAGTATGTGATATATATTAAACTGAATTTCTAAGAATATCCTACAATAACATATCAATGAAGGAGTATAAATAATAGGAGTATGGAAATATTTCTATAATTTTCAAATTTATATTTAAAAAAATATCATCATAGTTTTGGTCTGTCAAATTTAGGTTTTCTATATATTCGACCTAAAAAAATATCTATATAAAAAATGTGAAATATGATTCCGGCTTCGATACTTTAAACACAATTCTAAAGGCATCATTCACACTATACTACGATCAATTTAACACAAACTTGAATAAAATGCAATTTTTTCCAAACATCTGGAAAACATACATAAAGTACAATCGACTATCAAAAGTCCTGCAGGAAATGGCAACCTACAGCTTTATATTTTTGTGTGGAATAATTTCAAATGGCCAATAACTTGAGAGTATACAGTGACCATTTGTCAATTCACCTAGGGTTCGTGAAGAGAAACTTCATACAATCCTCACAAGCATAGCCGGTTACTTCTTTTTTGTCCATACGCCAACATTTTAGTCCATTAACCGCCCTATCATCAGCCAAGTAGCCGCGCTTATAAAGACGTTGAGTATACTTGGAACTGAGAGGTTATGGATTCGTATCCCGACATCGGCAGTTTGTCAATTATTAAAAAAAAAGGGAGCGGTTAATTGACTAAACTATCGGCGTATGGACAAGAACGAAGTAACCGGCTATGCTTGTGAAAGTTTTCTGCAGTTTTCTTCACGAATTCCAGATGAGTATCGGCATAGTTCCTATCAAAGTCGGCTGCAGCCTCACATCCTACCAATTCCCAGTCTACAACACAAACTTCTTTATCCTCCACTCACATCCTCACATCCTTAGGCATCACAATGGACCTTATGGTCGAAGTGTGCCCCGTCCAGGATAGCCTCTTAAATCTATCTATCTAACCGCCCTATCAATACAAAAACTGCCACCGTTGGTAATCGAATCAGCAACCTTCCAGTTCCAAGTAGGACACGTTAATATTTTATTACTTTTATAGCTAAAAAGTAACAAATGGGCACACTTTATTGTCATTAACCTTCAACAGGTCTTTTGATAGCCGATTGTACATTAAACTCTGAATAAAAATTGTTCCAAAAACTGTTTAAACTGAAATCAATACGTTTTGAGATATCGCGGGGTTGGATATGGATATATACTATTTTTTCACAGGTATATGAATTTTCTAGTTCCAAATTTTCGGACATATGGTTTGGTTAAAATCTACACAATATTTATCTGAGATTTTCTATAAAATACTAACAGTTTTTGTTAGAAACATTATCGTAGACCTGTGGACAAGGTAACTTCACTACTGTTCCAAATTTTTTGGCCACTGTTAAAGTGTTCAAGATACAAGAATGTATTTCAAACATACTTCTATATTGATCATCTAAGAATGTCAAGGATTTAAAAAATTCAAATTGATCAATAAATTTTATAAAAAATTGAAAATGATTATTTATTGTTTAAAAATGCACCGATAACAAATGATTTATGACTTAAAATTATGTATGCAAATTAGCTTATAATATTATAAACCTTGAAATCAATATATTATTTACACCTTAAAAACTGGCGCCTCATTTTCAATGTTGCCGGAAGCTCCAATTATCAAAAAATTAATTTGAATTGCATCAGACGCACACAGCAGTCCATCTTAAATTATTCTAAATATCCATTAATTAAAATGCCCCTTGGAGAGGTATCTCTCAAAAAAAATCAATATGATTTTTATTTTAAATCAGTTGTGGTACACTGTAGACTGCGCGGTAAGTATCAAATAAATTTCGATGTTTTTGGAGAATTTTTTTTTTGGGACCAAAATAATCGAAATACTTTTATAAAAAAACAAAAACTTAATCAAGACAATTAATCAAAAATAATAATAAAACATTTATTTAAGACATTAATCACTTTCAAAGTGACATTTTATCAATGTCATTTAATAATAATATAATCAGCAGGGACGTAACTATGTTAGGGTCGCCGCCGAAAAATGATCGTAGTCTCCTCAAACATAAAACAATATATCAAAACGTTAGCACGAAATTAAAAATACCAGAAAGCTATTGAATTCTATTATCTTTGGAAAAAGTATACACTTCTGATGATGGACTTGCCGGTTGGTGTTGCCCATGGCATCGTTACCGGTATGGTACTCCGGTATGGTACTCCAAAACCATTGAACAATCGACAGAAATAAGATCCAAAAATTTTCTAAGAATAACATATGTGTAAACGTCATCAAAAGTGGCATTCTTTTGACGTCTATTCGCTCGTTATACTGGTGGTCGGTCTAACATTCTTGTGTGACGACATACTGTAAGATTTCAATCGCTAATCACTTCAAGACTATTAATGCGCTTACAATGGCTGAGCCCACAACAGATAGATCTTATCTTTACGTATCTATTGTGCTGTATTTGTTTTGCACGTGACGTCATCGTATCAGAGTAGGTGCATGCTCGTGAATGGTTACGAATTAGCTTTGTGTGAAATTATAAATTGGTGTAGTATTGAAACGCGGTTAGCTAGAACATTTATTCTAATGTTGTTGGGAAGAGCATGTGGGGCTCTGGGGCATGTGGAGCAGGAGGTGTGAGTGATGCAAGAAAAATTTTATCCGGAATATAAATAAAAATCGGTTTTACATTGAAAATAACAAAAAAAAATTGAAGGCTTCGTCCCATATGATTCGTAAATATGTTAACAATTATAGAATATGTATATCAGAGGAAAGCTCACGTCAAAAGAAATCCAATGAGTCTAAAAACTCTAGTGCCGAACAAATGCAAAGTTTTCGCGAAAAATTTGCGGCGCAGACCCTTTTGTTTTGAATCACCAAGGGTAGAGTTTCCCTTACCTTTTCATTTGGTAAACAACTGTCGGAAGAAATAACCACCGAACTTAAAATAACTGATTTAAAAGAAGCAAAATACAAAATCAACCATTAAATGGTTTCATATAACAGGTTTCAAAAGCAGGACATATGATGTAATTCGAAAATATGTCCGTGGAAATTTTAACCGGTAGATCAACTTAAAAATAATAACGGCCTATGGTTTTAGTTACGCAACAAGCTTTAAACGAGGATGAAATTTGAAACCACGGGTTATAATTTATGGAGAAAAGAAAAGAAAGCCCAATTCTTCTATTCATATATGAAATACAATTAACAAAAAACTTTACTTATAGTACAATTTAATGTATTTTTCGAAAATTATCGGCATTTCTTTACCTATTTTTAGCAATTCTTTCGGCAATTCTTACCACCAACTGGTTAGGGTCAGTATATAATAATCCCCCAAAGAATATATTTTTGATTACGTGTCTGATAATCAGTTTTCCTTCAATTAAAGAAGGATAATATTTTTCATTATTTATACAATAATCAATACCCTAAGGTTTTCATGAATTATTAAAAACAACAATAATTGCAATCGTTTAGGCATTATGTACAACTTAAATGTCTATAAGGTTACATAAAAACAATTAATAAGTATATATATTTTATAAAAATGTTTTTGAATGAATAGAATAGAAGATTTTTAGTACGAAAAAAAAAAACATACACATACACACACCATTCGAAATGTTTTTCTAGAGTGGGCAAGTACAGAAAATACCATGTGGTATACATGCTTTTACTCTATCATCAAAAACTTGTACCGATTGAGAAACTGAGGAAACACATTATTTGATTGGAATGAGTAAACCAGACAGATAAATGATGCGTCAGAGGGAGACAGACTATGCGGGGGTTGGTTTATAATGCAGTGGTGAAGTGACTACTAGTAGTACTCCGCATTCCGACATTTGAATCACTGTATGTGTATAACTATATCTAATGTTTGAAATAGCCCTAGAAAAGTATACTGTATATTTATATATATATATATATATATATATATATATATATATATATATATATACATATATATATATATATATACATAAATATATATATATATATATATACATAAATATATATATATATAATATATATATATAGATATATGTGTAACAGCAATATTGTAGACTGGCAGAGCAGACAGATCGATTGGGGTGGCGCCTCAGATGTCAGCCACTAACCAGACAGACGCCAAAGAATCCCCTCTGCCCCACACAGCCCTATAACGTATACAACTACTAAAACTACCCCTATCAATTTACAACTATGGTACAATGTATCTCATGAATTTTTCTTTAAATTTCGGTCATTATATACATACATACATACATACATACAACACATATATTATATATATATATATATATATATATATATATATATATATATATATATTTATATTTTTTTATATTTTTATTATATAATCGTAATAAATATGGAGGGATATTTTTATGTATTGAATGAAGTATGATTAAGTTTTATTGATAAGCTTTCATTGCGGTATTGCAAAAGCTTTTATTTTTTATTTATTCGTGTTTAATTAAAAGTGTATAATGGTACCTATTAATTTATGTAACTACAATAGGTTTCAAAAGTATACTGGTTGAAATTTCATAATTTGTTTGAATTCTAGACCGACTCGCGTGTAATGTTGTCAACGTGTAATTCACGTAATCTATGTGGATTAGTGTTGTTGCGAGAAATGATAATTTCGAGGCGCGTGTTATGAAACAAATAATACTTTTCGATATTTATGAATCCACAAAATTCGAAATTTTGAGAAAAGTTGTTAATATTTCGATCGCAAAAAATATCCGAGACATTTTTTCAAATGGATTTGACAATACTCGACCGTATAAACTTTAATAAAGAACGTCACTCCAGCAGTTGATAGTTGTTTAACAAAGACGGTTATACATATGAACTGAACACAATCTAGAAATACGATACCATTTTCATTCCCATTTTTACACCCGGTATATATCTGATATACCGGGTTCGTCTGGCCGTTTGTCTGTAGGCACGACTCAAAAACGAAAAGAGATAACGAGATTAAAGTTCGTGAAGAGGCAAAATCTGACCATGCATCCTGCGCCAGTGTGGAGGAGATATCCTCATTTGAAACAGTAATGCCGGCAGTTCACTCTCTGCGGAAGCTTTCGAAGAATGTATTGGCGAGGAGCCGCGAGTGGAGCTACGTACACTCTCGCCGTGTCTCGCCAAGAGTGCTCTGCCGGAAATAAAGTTCTCTTTAGATAATTATTAAATTCATTGCTCCAATCAGCCATTGTCGACAATATTTAAACACAATTTAAAGGGCGGTTGACCGTTGCATGGCGGTTAATATCTACGTTATCTCACCAACATATTCGAATGTGTACTTATGGTCAAAAAACCGACTCGAAACGAAGTGCTTCCGAAACGAGGCAACGGAGACCGAGAGTGTACTACCGAGTCTTGCCGAGAGTGTACTGCCAGCATTAGAGATACAACAGAAGTTTTAACACACAAATGTATCTTTTTTAAATACACAACTATTGTTAGCTACTATTTTTCGTAAACTGAATAGTTTTGCCACAATTTTAGCTCAAAAACTAAAATAAACCACGCATTGATTATAAATATGCTCAGTATATACTGAGTATTTACGCAATTAACTCAGTTGTTTGTTATTGTTAAGGAAAGAGAAACTTGGGAAGATTGTAATTAACTTTAGTTAACTGATTTCAAAAATTTTTGTTTTTTTACTTGATAAATATAAAATATATTTTTTTTCCAAAAGTATACAAATTCGCTGTTATTGGAGCTCGTTCAAATAATGGTCTGTTACTTGTTCTCTATAATACGTACGCTATGTAAATTATTCATTGGAATGTTGTACAAGTTGCATACTTTTGAAACCATTTTCACTCGTTTATCGACAATGTATTCATAAATTTTGTTTGTAATTCCCATTCATACAGTAAAAAAAAAAAGTTAATAATTTTCTTCTATCATAATGAATACATTGTTGTATAGAAAATGATGTTTTCAATGAAAATTATAGCTATGTCGTATTTCATGAATATCCTTTTCAGATATCACCATCAAACTGTCATCAGTCAAGTATTTGAATTCATTTGATACGGTCCTTCAACTTTTATTAAAAGTTTGTGTGTATATATGTATATGTCTGTATGAATGGTCAATATACTCTGCGATGGACATATTTTTATCAGTTGAAAAACTTCTCGAACAATCGAAATTCAAGTTGTTCATTTAGAGTTACTTTCACCGCATTTATAGAGGCGGGGTTCTCTTCCCATAAATAATATTTCGTTAATGGAAATGAATTCATGAAAAATAGTTTATTTTATTCAATGTTACTGATTTTAAAATCTAAAATTCCGATACTGGAAAGTAGTTATACAATACAGACAATACTCTCTCTCGTTTGTTTGTCAGACATTATGAAACTATTATCTATACATAGAAATTACATGTCCTGACTAACTGACAAACAGACTGATTCATCATTGCCCAGCCAAATCTATTGGGTTTCTTATGATTCGTTTCTTATGTTTCTTAGACTACGACATAAGCAGGTGCGGATCCAGCCCTCAAAAAAAGTTGTGCTCACAGCCACCCAAAAATCGCCCAAGTGCGAGTCCGAGTATGAACTCACTCATGATCGATATAGTGCGTTCCTACAAAGGCAATGTTTACAAAATATATGACGCCATGGCCAAGATTTTGTATAGTGTATAGTTACACGTGGCAAAGGCGTAGGGCGAACACTAGTAAATTAATAAACCTGTAAAATGTTAGTTTGTTCGCTCACGAAAATTACAAAAGTAAATGTGTGTTTGTTTGCACATCACAGTGTCACATTTAGACTCTAAACTACTGAACCGATTTTGATGAAATTTTTACAACTTCAAAGGATATCAAATTAAATTAAACGCCAGTAAACATTTTACATTAAATAATTTTATTTAGGTGCTTACTTAAATTTCAAATTCAAGTTTACGTTTCTTTTTCGCGAAAACGTTGATAATTTCATCGATATCCAGGTTCACATCTTTGTGTATATTTAGGAGAGCAAGCCCGGTTAATCTTTCCTGTGCCATTGAGGACTACGTACTTTTAAATTACTAGATGACTATGCGCACCCAGCGAATAGTCATCTATTTTTTCCAATACGTATTCATGTGCCAAAAAGAAGCAGATATTTTGTCAAAAATGTGGCATAACGTGTCAGCATATCGTCTATAATGACTAAGTACTTCGCTGCGTTCCGAATCACGCACGATTCATTGTTTTAATTTTTATTTTATTAAGGCATTGGATATAATATCATCAGCCTATCGACCTCAATAGACGTCACAAGTCTATTCGGGTTGTGGGAATGCCCATCGTGCCCACAACGGTGGATCCGAAGTTGGTAATGCTTGACTTCATAACGATTTCATCCAATTTACTTATCCATAATTCAAAACTTCTATAATAAGGATATCAAATTAAATTAAACGCTAGTAAGCATTAAATAATATTATTTAGGTGCTTACTTAAATTTCAAATTCAAGCTTACGTTTCTTTTTTGCGAAAACATTGATAATTTCATCGATATCCAGGTTCACATCTTTCGAGTATATTTAGGAGAGCAAGCCCGGATAATCTTTCTTGTGCCATTAAGGCACGTAACCAAGATTTTACTCTGCGAAGAGTAGAAAACGATCTCTCTGAGGTAGCTACGCTGACCGGGAGAGTTGCCAATATTTGTAAGAAAATTTTTATGTAAGATACAAAACTTGGTCGCATGCTTCAATGAGATGAGCTACCGACTCTGGTATGGCGGAATTGTTTTCACATTCTCTTTTCCATTTGGCCATCCAGAGTCGGTATTCATTTATAACAGTTGATTCACTATCGTTAATGAATAGCCGGTACATCTGAACCATCAGCCTGTCGACCTTAATAGACCGTGAAAGTGTGACGTCACAAGTCTATTAGGGTTATGGGCATGCCTGTCCTGTCTACAACGGTGGATCCGCGCTTGATGTTTCTTAGACTACTAAGTTGCGACAAAAATATCAGACATAAATTTCTTTACTGTTCACACTTAAACAGATTTTTAGTGTCTGGACACAAATGTATAATAAAAATGTACGGAACTTGTACTGTTCACACACAAAAGAACTCGGTCATCATGAATAAGCGTCGTGCGGCCGCTATTGCTGCATATAGTGTAATTAACCATTGTGATGCCTAAGGATGTGAGGATGTGAGTGGATGTGAAAGACAATATTATACATTATAGAACGAAAGACGAATGATCGTTATTAATTTGGTTAATTTGGTAAAAATATATATTTGGTAAATTTTGTTGTTGTTTTGTTATAGAATATTTGATTTTTGAAGTCGGGTTTCCATTTTGTCAAAATAGGTTTTATATATTTATTGCGTTCGGCATTTTAAAATCGGTATTTATGTACTTTGGTACATAATTAACAAAACCTAGGTGGTTTAGAGTGGCGAAGAGTCACTCTACTGTTGAGGCCACGCCTCCTTACACTATGCGCTCTGTGATTGGTTGAATTTATTATTGTTTCATTAATTATATCTCAAAAACTAAGCGTTAAATCGGAAAACTTTATTAAACTTTCTTTTTTTTTTTGCGGCTCTACACCGTAGTATAGTTTTCCTGAATGATTTTCAGAACACCCTGTATATTTAAATGGGTAAAACATTAGTAAATATTTGAATAACGTGCAACAAAATACAGTTTCTGTAGCACTGTGATTTTGGGCATTAATGCCTCAGATTACAAGTAACCGACACCTAAAGAACAAGGAAATTGTATGTAGATTAGGAATTGGTAGATTGTGCGGCTGCAGCCAACTTTGATAGGAACTATGCTGATATTCATCTGGAGTTTGTGTAGGGACGCTGCAGAAAACCTTCACAAGCATAGCCGGCTATTTTCGTTCTTGTCCATACGCCGATAGTTTAGTCAATTAACCGCACCATTAATTTTTTTTGATTAATTTAATTGACAACCTGCCAATGTTGGGAATCGAACCAGCAATCTTCCAGTTCTGAGTAGAGCACCTTTAACAACTGGACTGAACTGGTTCATGTAATTTAGTTTTTAATGGCAATTTCAGGTAATTTAGTGCCCAATTTACATACATCCCTAAAAACATCGAATGCTGCATGTTAGAGCAGTAAACACGTAATCATGTGTCATTCATTCGAACTATCATAACACGTAGCAGACAAGCGACAGTCAGTATGCATCATATTATGTTGAAAGAGTGTTGATCGATAACGCACGTTAACACTCTTCTATAAGTGAAAGGTTGAATGAATAGTTTCACATACACGTGTAGTGGAGCGTTTGGAATCTCACGTAACATCTCGTATCTATGCTTTTATAATAAGCCATCTGCATATTACATTGGAAAAAAACACATGTTCATACTAATCATACAATTACAGCTGGTTGTTGTTATGGTTATCCGAAGTCCGAAATTATCCCAGACTTGCATATTATGTATACTAAACTCAAGTTACAGAGTTCAGGCACAATAACAATTACATGCACTGAACTCGTGAACATGTGATAAAATGTGATAAAACCTATTTTGACAAAATGGAAACCCGACTTCAAAAATCAAATATTCTATACTAACTTTTAGTGCATTTTTTTATAACATATTTTTTTATAACATATTTTTTTTATCCGTTTTTTTTTTTTTTTTTTTAATTTTTAGTGCATTTTTTCATAACACATTCTCAGTTTTTTCTACATGCATTTTGTTTTTTTTTTGTAAAAATTTATTTTTTGGGGTCGGTTTTTTTTTGTAAAAAATTTCGATTAAACTAAAATGGCGGCCTTTGGAGCGCGTATACAGACATATGTAATGTTAGAAGAGATATTCCAAATTTTGTTTTCCCTAACCTCCCTTTGCCCTTTGACCGACTTTGCCCATTAACTATGCAGCCTTCCAAACACCATCACTAAAATTTTAAATATTGGTGATGGTATTTTCAATAATAATTTGTTGTATTGAAAATTATTGAGAATAATTTTTTCTGGATCCAGCACATATTTTAATTATCAAATAGAAAAATATTAAAGAGAAAATATTTTTCTCCTTTAGTTTTTTTTAAAGTGCAAAAAGAAAATATTCTAGTTTTATTTTTTTTCTTTAAACAAAGTTTTTTTTTAGTCGAAAATTGAAAAGAAAATAACTGCTTTTGATTTAAAGTTTTTCTTTTTTTTTTTTAAATCAAAAAAATTGGAAAAAATTATCAGATATAATTTAAATAAAAAAATCAAGTATGATTTTGTTCAAAAGCAAATACATGCAAAAATAAATTTTGTTGAATAATTTTTGTCTAAACAAGTACGATTGAGTAAATAGAACAAGCTTGTTATGAATAATCTATATATCATAAAATTTGTGTATAAATTTGAATTAGCAATGGCCGTGCCTGTTAAGTGGACAGTTAAATATCAAACAGGATGGGTGACGCGCTGGTTCGATGCCTAGTACAGTATTATAATTTTTAATTAATTTTATAAATAATCTGAACCACCGACTGCGCCCATGGTTGTTGATAAACTAAATTGTTCGAGAAACCTCCATGCAAAAATATATTTTCAAAAAAATATTTCTTCAAAACAACCATGTTCTGCGGCCAGTGCTAATCAAAATCAGTTTAAAATTGACTGTTGTTCAATACAAATCAGTATATATTTTACTGTTGTTCGATCAGTTCAAAGTTTAAAATTAACTGTTGTTCGATTCAGATCAAGTTAAAGATTAAGTTAAAGTTGGCATTTGTACAAGTAGTTCAAAGTTTGAAAATTGACATTGTGTTGAAAAATTAAAAAAAAAATTGTTGAAAAAGAAATTGGATTCTCATTTTTGTTGAAAGCAATAAAATCAGGTTTTTTGTTTCGTAAAAATTTTGTTTAATTTAATTTTTTTTTTCTTTAAAAAAACGTGCGTGTCATTCCAATTGGAAAATATTTAGTAAAACCTGTTACTAATAAATTTTGTTTGTTTTTGTCGAGTATCGGGATCTGTTGCAGATTCGGGTAGCGCTCCTTTGAGGAATAAAGAGAGCTAAGATACCGCGTCAAATTATACCCAGTATCTGTAAATATACAAGGGTATATTAAGTTTAGTCCCGACTTAATTACGCTTGAATATATTGATCACAGACATAAATGGTTGCTCATAAAATTGCCTATTTCGGCCATTTCCGCATGTCCGCCCGTCTATCCGAGGACACGATAACTCAAAAACGAAAAGAGATAACTAGCTAGAATTTTGAGTGTGTGTTCTAGAGCTAAAAAGTAAGGTCAAGTTCGTGAATGGACAAAATCGGAACATATTTGGGCAAAATGGGCAAAACTGCCCATCTTTGAAACCATAAAAGATAATTGTAAAGACAAAAAAAATGTAAAGACCAAAAATGTTCCTTTTTTAAAAATAAACAACGTTTCTTATAAACTTTTTTACATAAATTCAAGATATACCGGGTATTTAAGCAATTAACTCAGTTAGCTGTTATCTTCACTTGTTTTGTAATCATTTTATAGTAACAATAATATAATAATGTTAAATATGGGATTTTACCCCCGCTTATAATACACGCCATCCACATCATTATTCCTTTAATCTTTATTGAGTTTTAACAATGCATTAATGTGAGTGTAGGACAAGGAATTTATATGCAGACTACGATTTAGTCTGGAGTTTGTGAAGGGATACCGCAGAAAACAAAAGCCGGGGTAGCCGGCTACTTCGTTCTTGTCAGGCAGGGTATAATTGTTCTGGGACTAGACACCGAGAAATGAAAGTGAATTCACAATTAAAAACTACAAGTAACTGAGATAATTACTTAAATACCCTGCATATACACACATTGATAATGGATGTGTGAACTGTTTATTTTACTTTTTACACAAGTAAAAATAACAACTGACTGAGATAATTACTTAAATACCATGTATATACACTCTTGGATAATGAATATGTGTGTTGTTTATTTTAATTTTTACACACGCACAAATGTATAAACATACAAAGTAGTGTATAAAGGTATATAAAGGCGTATAAAGTATACATATATGATTTCATTATCTAGAGTAATTATAGATGTTTGCGCTGAAATTATAACCAAACTATTCAGTTTATGAAATAAGATTTCAAGTAAAAGTTTGTTATTTTAAAAAGAGGAACATTTTCTTCTACCTCTTACCGTTTTAAGGATGGATATGTTGCCCCTAACTATGGGGGAAGGTACGTTGACGATTACATCCATTAGCTTGAAGTCACTTCTTGGCTCTAAAACACACACACATAAATCAAAATCGTTGCCTTTTTTCGTTTTTGAAAAAAATCCGGTTCTTTGCACTCTGGCTTATACAGATTCGACTATTTAACTAACGCTAAACATGATAAAAACTATCATAGGATTTATGGACCGCCTTAAACGAATTAATTCATCTATAGAGAATTATTTTTTATTTCATTCGTTTTTTGATTAATGATGCATAATTTCCAAACGAATTGTGATAATATTTAAATATATAGACATTGATTTTTTTGTTTGTTCATTTTTAAATCATGTATATGTTTTATATTTGCGCTGCTGTTATAAATATTAATGTTATGAATTAAAATTACCGCAATATACTTTTTCTAATATTACACGGATGTGATCTACTAATGTGCGATATTTATGACCATTCTCACCGTTATTATTTAAGTGTGCCTTTACTAAGGGTGCATTCGTCTTGGGCGCTCACACGGTTTGAGCGCTTACGCTTACAAACACAAATTATTGGTGTTCATGTTGGCCTACGAGAGCTTAGAATCGATCAGAAAATATCGTTCGTTTTGGACGTTGTGAGCGTCAGCTTGTATCAACATGGCGACGTTTTATTTCGTCGGAAGTAACAGAAATTGAATACGTTTTACCAGATTCTGAATCATTTAAATCGATCGAAAATAATCTGGGTAAATAGTTAGCCAATTTTACTGATTTGTAAACAATTTTAATTTTAAGTACTTTAATAAATATGACAAAAGTTTGGTTAGCTTACGCTCACGTAGCATTCGTTTTGATAAATAGTAAGATTTGGCGCTCACGCTTTTGCTGCCCTACTTCTGTGGAGTAAGCGTCTGTGAGCGCGAGATCTACCTCATGAACTCAGCCGCAAGAGTGATTTTTTGACACAGCGCCAAGTCGAACGCTGAAAACGACAATTGAGCGCGCTTAAAGCGTGTGAGCGTCCAAGACGAATGCACCCTAAGTCATACTTAACCAGTCCAAGATGCTGAGCGGTCTAAGACGTTATGCCTGCGCAGTATGCCTACTTGGAAACTGGGAGGTTATGGGTTCGAATCCCGACATCAGCAGTTTGTCAATTATTAAGAAAAAAAGGGGCGGTTAATTGACTAAAATGTCGGCGTATGGACAAGAACGAAGTAACCGGTTATGCTTGAAAAGGTTTTCTGCAGTTTCCTTCACGAACTCCAGATTTACCATTATTAAGTATTTTATTTGTTGCACAGCTATTACATAAGTACTCCATACTAACGACATACTTAAGATTCTACGCATGTAAAGAAACTGTATTTTTAGCGACTATCTAGTTACTTTCTAGTCTTTTTATTTCTTGGGTTGACTTCCGAAATAAAATATTTAAATTCTTAAATTTAAGCACAATGTGATCTTTGATTTCAGTAGTAATTTTTATTATAAAATTAAAATCAAATTAATAAAGAAGAATGTGGCTTTACTTAGTAATACTTATATTTAAGACTTTCTAAATTATTTCGTTTTCTACTACTGTATAAGTAATACTTAGTTAAGAGACACTTAAGATTCAGGCCCAGTTTTTTTAAGGATAAACCTAGTTAACTCGCGTGGTTTAAGTTAAGTTCCCCCACCTAGATCCCGAAAATAGTAGCGTTGATCAGAAGAATAATAATATATATTATATTAATATATTAATATATTATTATATTTTATTATTATCATATATATTATTATAAGATCTGAATAATAATTTATTATATATTATCATATATATATATATATATATATATATATATATATATATATATATATATATATATATATATATATATATATATTATTTATCATAACCTCAAATATTTCAATTCAAAGAGTTAAATATTTTATGCAGTGATATCAAGTTATTAACAAAGAGTGATTTTTGTGTAATTGTCTCTAAAGTTGTGAATATTGCAACGTTATTGACACGTGTACAGTATGTCATCAGCGGAAGGCACTCGAAGTGGGGGAACTTCGAGTGCCTTCACTTAAACCACGCGAGTTAACTAACTAGGCTTATCCTTAAAAAAACTGGGCTTCAATGCATATAAACAAACTATAATTATAGTTAGTTTCTTGTTGGTTTCTAGTAACTTTTTATTTTCTTGGATTGACTTCCGAAATAAAATAATTAAAATCTTGAATGTATATGTAAGCAAATTGATGTTTGATTTGTGTTGTAAATTTGTTCATAAAATTAAAGTAAAATTAATGACAAAGAATTAAAAAATTTAACAATAAATTACACTTATGTTGTATGTTTTTTTTTTGGATAAAATGTAACATGTTTTTATTACTGATTATCAATAACCAATTGGAAAATATTTGTTACTCATGAATTGATAAATATTGATTAAACAATAGCATTTTTTCATTCCCACCATTTAATTAACTCAATGTAAGATTTGAGTAAGAAGCATTAAATATATAATTAAAAAAGAAATTATATTTAGTTTGGGGGGGTGGGGTGGGGGTACATTTTTCGAATATTTTAATACCAAAAGAGATATTCTATATTTTATGTTTTTTCATTCTTTAAGACCATTCTTCCCTTTGACCGATTCTACTCACTAACAAACTTGGTCATTCAAATACCTAAAGCATATCAGATACGAAGTTTTATCTAGAGAGTTTTTTTGTCACTCTAGCGGTTATAGTTTTAAACCAATCGAATTGAAATTCATTCTGATAAAATTCGTTATCTTGACTCAGCTCCTGTTTAACGAGAGTTTTACATTTACAACAAAGTTAGACATCACGTAAATACCGTAATAAAGTTCAAAATTCAAAATTCTATACTGATATATTCTGGTACAGCAGCATTAATTTTAATTAAAATTAATTAGCTCATGTACTATTAACACCATCGTTACCTTCATCAAATTTCACAGAATATTGTTGAAATATGCAAAGAGAAAATATGCTCTAAGAAAAGGCAACAAAAAACTTCATTCTTTTGAAAGTTTTGCCCACATGTAATTCCTTGAACAATACATAATATGCGAAATTTATTGACCAGATTTTTATTTGGCATTGCCTATCATCTGACGTGCGCACTACATTTATACATTTTTACAAGTTATTCAAAGTATTTCAACTTTAGTTTTCAATTGCCGCATGTGTAGGGGACATTATATAGCATGTGCTTATGTCTTCAAAACTTTATAATAGTTTTAGGCATGCAATTCGTTTGGCCATATACAGTATGTGTTGGAAAGCATTGCTAATAGAGAATCAATGTTCAGTATATTTTACTATAATAACAATACACAGTATGTTTAATAAAGAAATAAAAATAGTGAGGGTACTCTTTAGTGTGTCTGTTGTGTATGCTTGCTGGACTGTTTTGTATTGCATTAACATGTAATGAGAGTGGGTTAAATATGTTCATTGTTGTCTTCTTAAGCTTAGCACTACTTCTAACAATTGAAAATTATTTTTTGAATATCCCTTATTATTTGTATGTGGAATGTTTGAAAATAAATGATAGTATTCTATTAACGGTATAACATAAAACACCAATCCACACAAATTAAAAGAAAAATAAAACCCCAAAAAGAATTTGCTTGTTGCTTTATTTGTTGCAAATTTTCACGACTATTCCACGAATAGATCTGCGTTTTGAGAAAATCATACAAAAAAAAAGTCGTTAGGAGATAGATCTGGCGATCTGGCTGGTCTCTTGAAGGTTCCAAAACCACTCATAAGACGTTCCTGGAAAGTTTGTTCCAGGAACAGCCTTGCTATCATGGCATTGTGTGCAGGGCAACTATCTTGCTGGAACCATACAAATTCCAGGTCTAAATTAGGAAGAGTTCTAACAGTTGGCAAAATATTATTTCGGAACAAACTCAAATATTTTTGAGAATCTAAATATCCGTCAATGAAGAATGGTCCAATAATATGGTCACCCAATATTCCAGTCCAGACATTCAGTTTCAGAGTGTATGTGTATGTATGGTTTTATAGTAAATATTTTATTTATTTATTTAACATTGATTCTCTATTAGAAATGCTTTTGAAAACGGTCTGTATACTTTATTATCTGTCAAAAGCATTCATATACTAGAATGGTTTAGTACAGTAGAACTTCAAGTATCCGGAATAATTGGGACCGGGCCGGATCCAGATTAACAAATATATGGATAAATATATAACCATTAAAAAGGTAATTTCTTTAATTAAAAAAATTTGTGTATACTGAAGAAGAATGAATAACTATCGATTTTCTCGGCTAAAATGTTTGGTTTTTCGCAAATAATCGGCCCTGACAGAGAGTTTCCCAATGCTTACTGCTGCAATTTATTTATTTTCAGAAGTTTTCTTTTAAAATCGTGATAAAGAGGAAATGTCGAATGTTGAGAGATTTTTGCGAACAAAATGTAACTGAGTTCATTGTTTAAATATCTCGTTATTTCCTTTCGATATCGTGTTGACTGTCGGACATCCGAAAATGGAATAATTATACATCTATACAAACATTTTTTTTGTTCGATCAATATTTCCAATCGCTACAAATTTGGGGTTAAACTTATAATACTCTTGTACAATCGCTGATCACATGTAATAACGAAGATGACTATAAATATATTCACTTTGAGTTTCATGCCTCTGAAACTCAATTAATTAAGACCAAATTGACTGCAAGAATTTTTAAAAAGAAACGCCATGTATGCGGATGATAGAGCTATCACCCACAAGAAAACTGCAGAAAACCTTCTCAAGCATAGCCGGTTACTTCGTTCCTGTCCATACGCCGACAGTTTAGTCAATTAACCGCCCCTTCTTCTTTTTTTCCCTAATAATTGACAAACTGCCGATGTCGGGATTCAAACCCATAACCTTCCAGTTTCCAAGTAGGCATACTGCGCAGACATAACTAACTTTGTTCTAAGCATTTTTTCAAAAGCAGATTGGATTGGGCACAAATCAATTGCAAAATTTTAAAAATCGAACGGCACTATGTATGCGTACCACTTTTATAAATATTCCATTCGAGTGCGTTAGCCAATTACTTAGTTTACATGTACGTGAGCAGTAAAAAGTTTTCGAGGTTAGAAGTTTATTTCACTGTACTATTATCAAAATCACCCCAAGTTTCATGGTTCCTTGTCTAATTATTGGCATGCACATGTAGGCAAAGTTCATAACATTTTAGTTTAAATAGTTGCATAATATATTGTTTATATCAACAATTGATTTATTACACACAATACATTCCTTCTAATGATATACTATTAGGTGTATGACTAGGCTTCCCCGATGAAAACAAATATTATTAGTAATAATAATAATAAATTAGAATAATCATCCGCAACGGATCAAAACCTGAATTTCGAAGTATCATGTCCTGCGTGCTAACCATTATACCACGGATGATTAGCATGACGAGTCTTTTTGTTCAAATAATTTTTTTTTTAATCTATCAACTTATTATTCCAATATATTTGCACAGACTTTAAACGTCACAATACTAACGACAATTTCCAATACGGTTAAGACGAAACAATTATGAAAAGGCAAGAGATGAATAGGGAATAAATTGAGGATTCCATTAATGCAATTCAATATTTCCACAATTGAATTAATGACTTTGAAATAAAATCGTTGCATGGAAAAAACAATTTAGAATTTGGAAGAAAATGAATTTTGCCTAAATATTTTTCACATTTATAAGATTAAAGGATTATTTGGCCAAGGATAAGATAGGCTATATCATTTAAAGCATTGATGGGCAAACTGTGACTACACTCAGCTCTGAGTAAGAGGTAGGAAGAGAGATAGAGTAAATACAGGGTACCTACCATTTATTATTATTTTCTTTTTTTAATTAAAACATTTTCTGAAAAAAATATAATAATACCAACTCTTTTTTATGCTCACTGTTATTCACAGTATACAATACATACAATACATTGAAAACATACTCTGGAATTTTGGGCTGGTAATTTGGGGCATAAAATATACCTTTTTAATATATTTGGGTATGAATAAAATATAAATGTTATATAAATTATAAAATATAAATCTTTTGATCTTTTACATTTACCGCTTGACAATTGTAAATCGCTTGTAAATATTTTGATGATTTAGCTTTAGTTTAGATTTTAGAATTAGATTTTTGGAAATTCCGAATAATTTGCCTAAACTATTCATATCGGAGAACTAATAAACAATTATTTACTTGATTTAATTATTTTTTAGTAGGGGGTATAGTGTCATGGGAATTTGATGACACTGGATACAATAAAGATGCCAACGAAAAATGTAGGGGGGGGTGGGGTTTATTTGTTACTAATTTCTAAATGGTTAAATTTTACATACAGTGGGAATACATATAGTTGTTGTTGTTGTTGTAATTATTGTTATTGCTGTCATCATTATTGTTGTTATTATTATTATTATTGTTATAATTATTATTATGTTTTTTGGTGTATCTCTCCATATTGTAAGAGATATTTCTTTAACAATAAATATTTTATAAAACTATTTCTAAATTGATTGAATAAATTATTGGGCAATAATCGATAGGTCAACCTGTAGTGAAACATCGTTCCGTCTTACTTCAAAACATACCTTTTTACTTACTCTCACACAGCTTATGAAGAGCCGATCAGCTCCGGCGTGAAGGATAGAGAAAGTCATTCAATACAAAAATGTTTATGTCATAAAAGCAAACAACTTTGGTTTTAAACTTTTTTTTCATGCATCCAATATTTCTGGCGAAAATACATTACGTCAAATTTACAACCTGTATTTACACCAAAACTATTAGATGTATTGTAAAAAAGTTTCAAACAAATCAGTTTGTTTTTATGATATAAATATTTATTTTATTTAAAAGTTTTTTCTTCATCTCGCACGGTTTAAAAGATAGGTTATATCTTTTTTGGTTCAAACTCTTCATAAAAATTCACATATGTGTGATATATAAGGTGATATAATATTAGTAGGATACTTCGGTGAATACGGGAATACGAATTTTAAAAAACTTTTATTGTTAATTATCTCTAATTAACATTTTTGGACTGTTTTTGAACTTACCGATTCAATTATTTGTGTAAAGTTTTTCTATACGGAATCCTTCAACCAACCAATATTTACTTGAGCTTGTTGATGATTCCATGTAAATCTGAAGATTCCAATTAGATCTGAAAACTACTATAAAAATAATTAAATAAAAAGCAATCTTTGGAATTGAAAACAAACGTTTATTTTGTCTAATAAACAATGAATCAATAATAAATTGTAAGTAGTTAACGTGGTAACTCAGGGAATATATAGTCTGTACGCAAAGATATCTAAATATAAAAGTCAACTGAGATTTAGGAGCGAGTACACTACATACCTCCCCCCACCATTTAGCAAACAAAAGCCAGAGAAAAACGTTGGACACAAACAACCCTGTTCTGAGGAAACAAACTTTATTGAATGGTGTCCAACAGAAGTACAAAAGCCTATGGAAATAAAATAAATTCAAACATAATTTATTTTATTTTGTACAAAAATAATGAACAAAAAATTAAACTTCAAGAAAATTTAATATTGAAGATGGCACGCAGGTTTTAGGCTATAAATGGACACAGAAGTAGGTTTGTTGTTGACGTCAACAACAACAAAATTTTGAAAACCTCTGTATTACAGAGTATGGACTTTTATAATTAAAAGATAGTGGATAAAGATTGACTAATCGAATTTTGATTATTAAAATAATCAAATGCAATAAGTATTTTTTTTCAAATTACATTTCAAATTTTGTCCCAATTCCTAGAACATTTATTTGTATTTTATAAATACGTATTTCGACTACAATGTAGTCATCATCAGTATGAATAAGTTAATCGTAACTATCTCTGGGATATGGAGTCAGAGATATGTAACTCGTTGCTAATTTGGTGCGTGTTTCACAATGATATTAAAAAAGTTTGGTCTTTTATATGATCTGTCTGAGGATATGATCTGATCTGATGGATTATTTGAGTTGACTGATCAATTAATGGATTAAGCGTGTGAAGAACCCAATTTTCAAAATTTAATACCTGAATATGAATGTTAGCAAAACACTGTAGTTCTTTTCGTTCAGAAGTTATTTCGGGGTCAAATATGGTATAATTTAAGGTGTAGTAATATCACGGTAATATACACAGGCAAAAACCCCTTAAACTGGGCCTGTCGCACAACCGTGCTCTAGATACGGTATGCTAAAACTTGGTCTTACGCACTACAGTACTATGTGAAACAAGAAACCTTATGCTAAATCATATCTCATGATACATGCATGAAATGTACTTATAACGATCTTCAAAGAACGTTGGAAGTCAGACCGTTATAGTCGAACTCTGTTTTATCCGGATTTATCAAAACATACTTAGGGTAATAAATATTCGCGAGCCTTAAGCGTGGTTTTAAATTAAGAAATTAATTTAAAATATACATACATATATATATATATATATATATATATATATATATATATATATATATATATATATATATGTATATATACATTCATATATGTATATGTACATTTTAAAATTAATTTCTTAATTTAAGGCTCGCGAATTTGTATATATATATATATTTTATTTTTATTAATAAATTTCGTTTAATTAAATTTACTTTTCCAGCGTAATTTTTACTATATTCGAAAACTAACCACTGTAGCTCTTTTCGTTCAAAAGTTATATCGACGTGAAAATTGGTCTAAAAGAACGAGAAGTAATAACACTGTAAGCACGAAGGCCAACACCCTTTAAACTCGGCCTGTCGCACTGCCGTGCTCTAGATTTTTTGAACAGTAAACAAGATAGACAGAAAATGTAAGAGAGAAAAAAATTGTAATTTTAATTACTCAATCTAAAAATAATATACTCAAATTTTTCTTTTAAATATCTAATTATAATGCCACAACGATATTAAATCTAATTACATCAAATTAACCCACTTACTTACCGTCCAAATGGCCGAACGGTCTAAAGCGTTATGTCTGAGACGTAATGTCTACTTGGAACTGGGAGGTTATGGGTTCGAATCCCAACATCGGCAGTTTGTAAGTATTAAGAAAAAAATGGGGGCAGTTAATTGACAAACTGTCGGCGTATGGACAAGAACGAACTAATCGGCTATGCTTGTGAAGGTTTTCTGCTGTTTCCTTCACGAACTCCAGATGAATATCGGCATAGTTCCTATGAGAGTCGGCTGCAGCCGCACACCCTACCAATTCCTAATCTACACACAAAAATTCCTTCCACACCACTCACATCCTCACATCCTTAGGCATCACAATGGACCTTTTGGTTGAAGTGTAGCCCGTCCAGGGCAGCCGCTATAATCTATCCATCTACGATCTATCGTATCTATCTAACCCACTTACTTATTTCTAAAAACGTGCCGAATTGGTGAAAAAAAAGTGTAATCGAATTGGATAATTTGAAGAAAAAAAGTTTTTTATTAACTTTAACAACCTGCATCTCGAAAACGAAGCTTGATCTTTTGGGAGATTTATCGCCTATTCAATTTTCCGGATTAAAATTTTGAGCAGCCTGTATAGTTTGTTTAGTCCTGAATAGTCCTGCTGTTTTTTGCTTAGTCATTCTTAGTCTTTCGAGTGAACCAAAAAATTTGAATAGCAAGAAGTTTCTTTGTTCTTGAAAACAAAAGTTATTTCTATTTTTGTTTGAAACCACTTTACGTAATTTAGATTTATTCTCTATTAAGGTTCAATTCAATACCAGTTAACCGTACAACAACTTTTGTGAAGATCTTTTTCTGATAAGATGTAATTTTTTTGTCCCGTACTGTTGCCCCAGAGTGTACGTAAAACAAATAAGAATTTTCTTTAAGTTAAATACACGAATAAAGTTTAAAACTGAATGAGACACAGGTGGAATAATCGTATTTTTTCATGAATTTCTATAGAATATTGTAATTACTTGCCTTTTCTGTGAGTAATAGTAATTTTCGTGGGGTTTTACCTATGATTTACACGACATTAGTTCTCACGTTGAATGATTAACGAAAAAATTGAGCTTCAACATATATTTATTCCAAAGTTAATATTCTATATTTTGTAATTGTATTATAAAGTGAATATTAAATTAATTTTGACATCAATACATGAAAATCTTAGACATCTGCTGGACTAGTTCCATACCAAATAAGCTATAAAGATGCTATGTGGAATGCGGTTGTCTAACTGTAAAGCAACCTTAATAGCAAGGGAAGGAAAGACAGTTTCTTAGTTCATTTAGCCAATTTAGTTTCTTCTGTTAGCAAAGCTCGAGATATTTTCCTAAGATTACAAATGAGGCCCAGATTGTCATTAAAAATAAATTACTGATTTCGATATTTCTTAAAAAATATTTAGAAAAGACTGAGTAGACAGTAACTGAGAAATGAGGATGTTTAAAAATATAATAGATAATATTTTATTTTAATGCACTATTTTTTGTTTACTGCTAAATTTTTTATTTATTTTTAATAATTCCGGATATTCAAACGAAAATGAGTTCTCTGCCACGATTTCCCAAATACTTTCTGTGCTCGTGTTCACGGCTCCTAATAAATTATAATTTGTTGTGAGGGTAATCATTTCGTTTAATAACGCGCAATCATCGGAATCCGGAAAAAATTTGAGAAAAATTTTTATTAAAGCGGGAATTTTAAATTTTCTATTAAAAGGGGCCACTAATAAATCACGCATTACATTTAATTTTTTCGAAATCTTTAAATCAATTATTAAATTGTAAAATTACCGTTTCTAATAAATTTTAAAGTCAATTTTAAATTATATTCAAATAGAAGACCATTGCTTTTCAGTTTCTAAAAAGAATTAAATTTATATTGCATTATTATATTTTTTTCAGAAAATGTTTTAATTAAAAAAAGAAAATAATAATAATTGGTAGGCACCCTGTATTTTTTCTATCTCTCTTCCTACCTCTCACTCAGAGCACGACGCAGTCAAAGGGTGCCCAGCTATGATGTAAAGTGTATCTATCGCTGTCTATATGTGTGACTATGAAATGGTGTCTTTATTACATATACATGTAGACACACTCACACGACGGACGTCGGACAATAAAGACAATGTATAGATGCACGGGTAAGATGCAACTATATATAAATGATTGTAGTTAGAGAGTTATAAGTATAATAGTTATATGTTATACAATACTGATTTCAATACAGTTTAAATTTGACAAAGTACACCATATCATAGTACACTACATATAGACAGCGATAGATACACTATACACTGTTTCCAGATTGGGTCTACCCATATTTTGACAAATTAAATAAGTTATAGAACTTCAAAAGCGAGAAATAAACCCTATTTTGACAAAATGGAAACCCGACTTCAAAAATCAAATATTCTACAACAAAAAATGCACTAAAAAGTAAAAAAATAATAGGGAATATGCATGAAAATTTTTTTCACTTGAATTGAAGCATGTTTACTTGACAAATATCAAGGTAAAATTACTTTTTAAATAACTTTAAAAATAAGCGAGATATGAATGATTGAAATTCCCGATTAGACAAAGAGGGTGATAGCCCTCGTGATATGTTATGTGACGTCATATTACACTTTCACCATTTAAAATACACGTAAAACTCCGTTTTTAGTATTTTTGCAAGAAAGAGATAGATAATAATCTTTAAAAGTTTATAGCTCCCTTGATATTTGTCGGATTTTAATTTCGTTTTTAAATATTATTACAGAATTGACAGTATTTTCATATTCTGAAAATAAATGTGAAAAAAAATTTTCATGCATATTCCCTATTGCATATTCTTGTGCCAATTTTAGTTCACCTAAGCAAAAATTTTTAAATATATATGTACAATTATTGTTATTTTTGGAGGCGGTGTCCAAAAGTTATGTGAATTTCTCTATGCTGACACCGACTTCAAAAATAACAATAATTGTACAAATATATTTAAAAATTTTTGCTTAGGTGAACTAAAATTGGCACAAGAATATGCAATTATTTTTTTACTTTTTAGTGCATTTTTTGTTATGGAATATTTGATTTTTGAAGTCGGGTTTCCATTTTGTCAAAATAGGGTTTATTCTATTGTACTACTCACGGGCGTATATAAGTACACACAAACTTTGTTTATTATCTAAACAGCTTTGCTCTAATTTCAATTCAAACGATCGAGTGGACGAATTTGACAAAATTATAAGGGTTTCGTTTATTTTTGCAACGGACCAAAAACCCTATTTTATACAATCCATGAATTGTGACACACTCAGCTGAATCACATACATATGGATAAAACAAAATCAAAAACAACACAAAGAAAATTGGTCCCATCGATAACACATTAACATTATCGAAAAACTTTGTACATAAAACTTCATTGTTAATCAAAACTAATTAGGTACAAAGTTTTTTATGCACAGAATAAGTTACAAAAAAAAAAAGTTTTGTACTCAAGTTGCTTAACAATTTATGATTATTTACAATCAAAAAATATGTTTTTCATTTCGCCCCATAAACACATTCAAATCGTCGAACATTATCAATAATGTTCACCTGAACGGTATCACATTAACCTTCGTTGTAATGTGTTGAAATACACAATACAAATCTGTTTTTTTGTATATAAATTATGTGGAACTTTTTAGAACTATTCTAGAAACATTTTTGCATTTATCTTCTTTGTAAATGTTTTTGTTTTGTTTGAATACGAAATGTTCCGAACAGTGGCGGATTCAAACAATATTCATTCCGATACAGACTTGTCGCTTACCTCAATTTTAACGTTTAGTAAAAATATATTCTCACCTGAGTGTACACCTGAGACAAAATCTCGAGAGAAAGTCTCGAGGCCAGTCTCAGGGTATTGTCCATTTGAGATCACTTTTGCTCTCGTGACAACTCTCTGAGACTCGATGATCATTGCAATCTCGAAACTAGAATATTTCATTTCCACTTGAGAGTCTACTCACAGCTGTGACAAGTTAATAATAATAATAACAAGTAATGTAACAACTAACTGAGTAAACTGTTTGAATACCCAGTATATACTGAGTTGTATATCAATGTATGTTTGAATTGTTAATATTTCTGCCTATTCAATGTTTATAAAATATGAATTATTTGTAAATGCTTGTTGTGTCACAATTTTTAAAAAAATATCTGATGACCTTAAAAATAGGCACATTTTTTGCTTTCCAAGGAACTTTGAGCACAAATTATGAGAAAACTATTAAGTTTATGAAAAATAATTTCAAACAAAAGTTGTCTATTTTAAAGAGAAACAGATTTTTTGTTCACAAATTTGTTTTCTACCTCTTACGGTTTCAAAGATATAAAGTGGAGAAACACGTTCCGATTTTGCCCATTAACGAACTTGGCCTTACTTTTTTGCTCTAGAACACACTCAAAGATTTTCAGCTCGTTATCTCTTTTCGTTCTTGAGTTATCGTGTTCACAGAAGGACGGGCATGCAAAAATGACCGAATTAGGCCATTTTATAAATACCTTTGTGGAGCATTTTTGTCAAGGATTAAACTTAATATACCTTGTATACTTACAAATATACTGGGTATAAATATTATGACATAAACAAACTATATTTCTCTATGGATATGAACAATAGATAAAAAATAGTAGTGGGTGAACAACAGTAAAGTCTTCGAGAGCTCGTACAGTCTCGAGAGTATTAATATACATGTCAACCTGTGATCGGTGCTCTCTCGGAGATCTGTTCGGACTTATATCCGATACTGCTCTCAGCCCCCTATCCATTTGCAAGTCGAGTCTCGTGACTACTCTCGAGACTGTTTTGTCTAAGATGGACACTTACCTTTAGTTAAGACATTCGGATCGATCCACACTATAGTGCCGATCACGGTTCGTTCTCGGTCTGATAAAGTCTAATCATGTTCACATTATAATACCAAACAGGGTTCGTTCTCGGTCCGATCTCGGTCTGATAATATTAACAATCTCAGTTCAGTCAGTTCACGATTCAGCCTTGAACCGTCAATAATCAAAGTCGGATGTATTTGGCTTGTAATAAATAATAAAACGTTATAAAAGTATGTAATTGCTTGTAATATTTGCGGCCGAAAAATATCATCAACCTTTTCGATTGAAGAATTAGCTATATCTATTTTTGATGAAGAAGATAATATTATCAACACAAGAAGAAAACGTGAAGCAAGGAGAAGAATGTGGGTGTATCAAAATTTATTGCAACGAAAATCGGAAGGAGTCTCTATCGTCATTTCATTAATGATGACGAAAAATTTTTACAATACTGTCGAATGGATTGGAGTACGTTTGAAATGATTTTAAAGAAAATCACTCCAAAATTAGTTTTAAAAAATTGAGGATTATCTTAAATTAACTTAGGATTATCTTAAATAATAAATGTTTTCAATTACTAAATAAGAATTTAATAAAATCTTTCAAATTTACATTAATTACATTTGACGCACTTGTCGCTTCAGTGGGTAATAGCTGACTGAACCGGGAACAGAGAAGCATTCACACTATCGTTCACATGCCGTTACCAGTTCGATCTCACTCAAAAATTTTCTTCGAGACTGATCGTGACTGTAGTGTGATTGGACCGGGACTTGACTGTGACCGATAGTATGAATGCACACATTGTTTCTTAACTTGATAATATTTTACCAGACCGAGATCGGACCGAGATCGAACCGTGATCGGCGCTATAGTGTGGATCGACCCTAAGATTCAACGCATATAAACATACTATAATTCTAGTGACTTTCTTACATCTTTATGTTTATTAGCGAATTTCCTCCAAAGGAAATGCAGCTATTGTTCTTGCACCAATGTTGGAATTTCGTAAAAATTTCTTCAATCCTACCTATTAGATGTTAAAAATCACTATTACTGAAACAGAGTCAGTAATAGTCTTTTTAATAGTCTTTAAAAAATCGTTACGCTGGAGCTGCGTCAACTTAGCGAATTTGCTTAGAATAGAAAAATTACTCTCTAGTGGTTACAATTTTAGTTTGATCAAAATGAAATCGAAATGATTCAGCCCCGATTTCGGCTGCTTAAACGACTCTTAACATTTGGCACTTGCTTGCGCCTGCGCATTAGATTTTTTTTTTGAAGTATCAAATTATATATATATATATATATATATATATATATATATATGTACTTTTTCTAAATGTCTGTGGACTCTGTAGCGGTCAAAGCGGTTAACTGTAGGTTTAAACATTTTGAATTTGATACTTAAAAATATCTAATGCGCAGGCGGAAGCAAGTGCCAAATGTTAAGAGTCGTTTAAGCAGCCGAAATCGGGGCTGAATCATTTCGATTTCATTTTGATCAAACTAAAATTGTAACCACTAGAGAGTAATTTTTGTATTCTAAGCAAATTCGCTAAGTTGACGCAGCTCCAGCGTAACGATTTTTTAAAGAATATCTTCCGAAATGTTTATGATTAAATTTAAAGATAGTAGAGAAATCTCGATGTTCCGTTATCAAGTCGTAAAAGACGCTTACATAACTTACACTGACTTAAACATGACTGATACATCAAATCAATGCACTACAGAATTGCAGGCCGAAAAACGTCTACAGAAAAGTCCATGATAGCATAATATGTCTATCTTATAAGAATGACCCACAGTAACCACTTTTATCTTTCAACATTGGTTCAAAAATTATTGGTTATCAGCAAAGGTATTTTGACCGACATAGTGTTAACCCTTATCCAATTAAATATGTTAGTTACCTCAGGCATTTAATTTAAATCAAGATTGGCAAATACACCATCTCATTTAAATGAATATCTTAAATTATATATAAATTATTAAATCTGAGTGACACCACGTTATTAGATCGCATCCGTGCGAAGTCGGGGCGGGTCTCTAGTTAGCAAATAAATTGTTAATAACAAATTTTGTACCTGTTTACCTTAAAAGTTTTTTTATACCAAGCCGTTACAACGACGGGAAAATATCAGTTATCCAAAGTGCTTAAAGTTGGGGTAAACCCTATTCCTAGAACAATTGTTTGTATTTTATAAATACGTATTTCGACTACAATGTAGTCATCATCAGTATGAATTAACTAATCGTAACTATCTCTGGGATATGGATTCAGAGATATGTTGCTTGTTGCTAATTTGGTGCGTGTCTCACAATGATATTAAAAAAGTTCTGTCCTTTTATACGATTTGACGGAGGGTATAATCTGACTTAAGGATTATTTGAGTTGCCTGACCACTGGATTTGGTGTGTGGAAAGCCCCACCTATTTATTGGCGGTATTCTTTGGTGACTATGCGGCGTTTGTTTTGTTACTAAAGAGAGTGTATCTACGTTAACCTTGACATTCAGGTATTGGATTTTTATTTTTGAAAATGGTTTAATTTTATTAAATCAGAATTTGGAATTGGGCCATTGTCTAAATTCATTATCTGTTTTCTCAATTTGTATATGTAGATGCTTTCGTATGCATCTAATTCTGTGGGGTTTTGTACCGATTTATGTAGTTTTAGATTCGATTTGTCAATTTTGTGGTTGTTCTCAATAACGTGCGCCGCTATACACGATTTTTCGGTTCTCCCAAATTTCACATGAGCCAGATGTTATTTGATTCGAATACCGATTTGGCGACGACTTGGACCAACATAAATTTTCGAACAGTTTTGACAATTGACATCATATATGCCCGATTGATTTCATTACTAATTTTATCCTTAGGGATGCCCAGTAAGTGTTTGATTTTATTTTTACGAACAAGCGCTGTTTTTAAGTTGTGGTCCCTTAATTCTCTAGTGATTTTATTTGTGCATGATGATGACTACATGATGACTACATTGTAGTCGAAATACGTATTTATAAAATACAAACAAATGTTCTAGGAATAGGGGCAAAAATTTTAAATATAATATTTGTATAGATAATTATCCATCGTTACATATTTGGACCCATTGAAACATAATTTTATTATATCTATTTGAACCATTTTTCATTAGTATGTATGTATGTATCGTTAAAAATAATTTGTCTGGAAACTTTGTTGAAGTACATACATGGGAATATGGGTACAAATAACGAATATACATTGATTTTTATAACAGTTTTACTATAGACCGGCAGCTACAGTGGAGGATTAAAGTTAAATAGCGCCCTGGGGCCTGGGCCCATATTGATATACCACCGCTAATTTTATTCTCTATTCATAGAATTTTTAATAGAGTACTGTCAGTGGCGGGGCAAGACCAAAATTTGATGTGGGCAAGGTACATTTTGCGAGGCCCTCTGGTGGCGAAAGAATGTTATAAATTAAAAAACAGTGAATTCACATTCTAATCGAACATATTACTAAATATATGTTTAATATTTACATACACTAACAATTAGAATGTTTCAACTGGTTCATTTTTAATGAACGAGAGTGTATATACGAACAAACTGACACTGCACAGATATCTATCTAAAAACGATGGATCAGTTTGACCCATTACAATAACTTCCCAAACGAAAAACTAGTGAAAATAACAACTAAATGAGTTAGTTCCCTAAAACCAGCAAAGTAGCCGCGCTTGTAAATGCGTTGTGTGTACTTGAACTGGGAGGTTATGAGTTCGAATCCCGACATCGTCAGTTTGTCAATTATTTTTTAAAAAAAGTGGACGGTTACTTGACTAAACTGTCGGCGTATGGACAAGAGTGAAGTAGCCGGTTATGCTATTGAAGGTTTTCTGCAGTTTCCTACATGAACTCCAGATGAGTATCGGCATTGTTCCTATCGAATTCGACTGCAGCCGCATATCCTACCAATTCCTCTTCTACCCACAAAATTCCTTGTGTGTAGTACTTGTCCTTGTCATAAATAATCAATGTTTAGTAAATTTCTATTTATGTTTGTTTATTTCGCAATTTTACGTGTTTATAGTCATTTTACAAAAAGTGGGCGTTATTAAGGCACCAGTAACTTACATCATTGCTATTATTGTATTACAATTACCATTTTCACACAGAAAAAAAGGTCTACTTAAACCAAGAAAATTTTTTGGAAGACCGTCATTATCTTGAATAAAGCAGAAAATTTGTTGAACCAAGAAAATCTTATTTGGTTCAAAGATTTTTGCTTTATCGAAGATAATGATAGTTAGCTCAAAAATATTTGCTCAACTTCAAAATATCTTTAATCAAAAATTCTTTTTTTTTCTGTGCATTGCCTAAATTTATGTAATTCAATTGCATTACCTATAAAATATATTTGTTTTAAATAATGACACACCCCCGTTCATGAAAATTGAACCATCAGTAAGTCATATTCTAAGCGTCATATTTTACTCAATATATGTATGTATATTAAATACAATAACACTTCAACTGGTACAATTTTTATGAACGGTAGTGTACATTCATTAGAACCGAAATATTTAAATGCTACCTACCTCCCTATAAATCTAACTACATGCGGGGAGAGAGCAGGGGCTCTCCCGCCCAATGTTCTTAAGTTACATATAAACTTATATAGCCGATTTTTTTTTTTTTAAGTAGAACAGTAGGAAGTAAATAATTATAAAGTTTGTAGAATATCATAGGTATAAAAAGTTAAAGATTTGTTCTTTTCACGAGCGATTTTTCAATGAATTTTCCGTCTCATGTCGTATTGTAATAAATATGACTGATAGGCGAACATAGTAGAAAAACAATTGAGAACATTGAAAATTATCTTCAAAAACTCTTAAATTTGACTCATAAAAACGAATGGTACATAACAAATATGGAAGAGGTCGATTAGAATGAATCAGTAGTCACTAATATATATATATATATATATATATAGGGTGTCTGAAATTCATTCAAGAAAACTATACCACGGCGCAGAGCTGCAATAAACAAACAAAAAAGTATAATAAAATTTTTCGATTTGACGCTTATTTTTTAAGATATCAATTAAACATTGATAAATTAAACCAATCACAGAGCGCATAGTGTAAGGAGACGGGGCCTCTTACCGTCTACGAGCCTTTAAAAGGTAAACCGCCACGCTCTACTGCTGAGGCCACACCTCCTTACACTATGCGCTCTGTGTGATTGGTTGAATTTATCAATGTTTAATTGATTGTATTTAATTGATATCTTAAAAAATAAGCGTCAAATCGAAAAATTTTTTAAATTTTTTTTATTTATTTTTGGCAGCTCTACACCGTGGTATAGTTTTCTTGAATGAATTTCAGAATACCCTGTATATATATATATATATATATATATATATATATATATATATATATATATATATATATATATATATATATATCTGATTATGTACGGTGGGTGAATGTTAACCGTTTTTTATTGCATGTCAGAGTTCTAAAACAAAACAATATCATTTCATAAACTGTTTTGTTTTTCTTATTTTATTAAAACTGTGCCAAGAATTTGCTTTATATGGTTGTGTCATTATCGAGCTGATATATATATATATATATATATATATATATATATATATGCATATATAAATATGTATACCCTTTTTTTGATATTTATCACATGCGCATCTTATAAATATATATTCTGGCGTTGATCACTATGCCCTAAATGTACCAAATTGTTCAAAATTTATAGTAATCTATGTAAATATTATATAGTTTTGAATGAATAGAGAATATTGTATTTGTAGTATAAAATATAATATTGTACAGTAATTTTTTAGCCAAACTTTAAAATAACATTCGATCAAGCATAAAAATAATTATCATTTATATGTTAGAAGGTTATGTAAAATTATCAATAAGTTGGGTAAACAATTGACAATGGCACCCTCCCAGCAAACTGAAGCTAGTTAAAATTAATAGTCGGGTTTGGAACACTAGTTACCAACAACAACGTAACTTTGAAGTAGTTCTCGATAGAATCCGCATCGGACACACTAATGTAAGGGTGTATTCATTTTGGGCGCTAATACGCTCCCAGTGCTCACGCTTAAAAGCGCAATTTATTGGCGTTCGTATTGACCTATGAACGCTCACGTTACTCTTGAAAATACCGTTCTGGTCAATTGACAAAAATAAAAATAAATAAAAAATTAAACAAAATAAATTAAAATATAATAAATTTTATTGAAATTACTCTTGTTAAAATTTATTTCATTCATATTAGTTCTTGTCAACATTACTCTTGTCAACATCACTCTTATTAAAATTACTCTTATATTGTCTCAGGATATGTTATTCGTTGCTAATTTGGTGACAGTTTCAATTATAAAATTTCAAAAAATTACATCAACTTGTGTGGTACATAGAACGGCATGCCAAACTACAATAATCATAGAACACTTACTAATCACATGCAGGAAATAAGAAAAGTCAAGATACAAACACAACCTAACACAAAACCTCAAACAGCTTCTCTCCAACAATCAACCAAACTGAAAAAATATTTAATTGATACAAACTAATCTACAGATTGTATACCAAATCATGTATACTCCCATTCAATAAATTTGAACCAGGAACTGGTTCATTTATTATGAATGGGAGTGTATATTGGGTGTAAAATAACCATAGTTGTTAAACTGCATTTAATAATAAAACCTATTTTGACAAAATGGAAACCCGACTTCTATAACAAAAGATGCACTAAAAAGTAAAAAAATAATTGCATATTCTTGTGCCAATTTTAGTTCACCAAAGCAAAAATTTTTAAATATATATGTACAGTTATTGTTATTTTTGGAGGCGGTGTCCAAAAGTTATGTGAATTTCTCTATGCTGACACCGCCTCCAAAAATAACAATAATTGTACATATATATTTAAAAATTTTTGCTTTGGTGAACTAAAATTGGCACAAGAATATGCAATTATTTTTTTATTTTTTAGTGCATCTTTTGTTATAGAAGTCGGGTTTCCATTTTGTCAAAATAGGTTTTATTTCTCGCTTTTTAGAGACTGTGAAGTTCTATAACTGATTTTATTTGTCTAAATATGGGTAGACCTACTAAACGACCAACTAATTTGTAGTGAATTTTTTTTTTTACCCGTTTTTTTTTTTTTTATAATTTTTAGTGCATTTTTTTATAACAGATTTTCAGTTTTTTTTACAAGCATTTTGTTTTTTTTTTGTAAAAATTTTTGTTTTTTGGGGTCGGTTTTTTTTTTCTTTTTAAATTTTTTTGAAGTCGGTTTTTAAAGAAATTTTATTATGAATGGGAGTGTATATTGGGTGTAAAATAACCATAGTTGTTAAACTGCATTTAATAATAAAACCTATTTTGACAAAATGGAAACCCGACTTCTATAACAAAAGATGCACTAAAAAGTAAAAAAATAATTGCATATTCTTGTGCCAATTTTAGTTCACCAAAGCAAAAATTTTTAAATATATATGTACAGTTATTGTTATTTTTGGAGGCGGTGTCCAAAAGTTATGTGAATTTCTCTATGCTGACACCGCCTCCAAAAATAACAATAATTGTACATATATATTTAAAAATTTTTGCTTTGGTGAACTAAAATTGGCACAAGAATATGCAATTATTTTTTTATTTTTTAGTGCATCTTTTGTTATAGAAGTCGGGTTTCCATTTTGTCAAAATAGGTTTTATTTCTCGCTTTTTAGAGACTGTGAAGTTCTATAACTGATTTTATTTGTCTAAATATGGGTAGACCTACTAAACGACCAACTAATTTGTAGTGAATTTTTTTTTTTACCCGTTTTTTTTTTTTTTATAATTTTTAGTGCATTTTTTTATAACAGATTTTCAGTTTTTTTTACAAGCATTTTGTTTTTTTTTTGTAAAAATTTTTGTTTTTTGGGGTCGGTTTTTTTTTTCTTTTTAAATTTTTTTGAAGTCGGTTTTTAAAGAAATTTTATTTTCCCATTCTGAATGAGTATATCCTTTCAAAAAAAAAAAAAAAAATTCGCAGAAGTCGGTTTTCACATATAAAATGAGGATTTTCCTCGATTTCCCGGAGATCCCCTCATCAGAATGCAATTTGGTGACAATGGGACCAATGGGAAACCAAACCCTTTAAAACAAAAAACAAAAATTCCAAATCGGTTCATAAATGACGGAGTTCTGAGGTGACACACATAAAAAAAAATAAAATAAAATAAAATAAAAAAAATACAGACGAATTGAGAACCATCCTCCTTTTTTTAAAGTCGGGTTAAAAATTAAAAATATTGACAATGGTGAATTATTTAATTGAAAAACGATATGATTTGTTAGCTCACCGACTAGCATTAATTAGTATTGTTCAGAACAACTAAGGCCCAGTTTTTTTAAGGATAAGCCTAGTTAGTTAACTCGCGTGGTTTAAGTTGAGTCATGTTAAGTTCCCCCACCTAGATCCCGAAACTAGCGCCGCATAATAGCGTTGATCAGAATAATAATAATATATATAATAATAATATATATTATATTAATATATTATTATATTTTATTATAAGTATTATTATATTTATTATATGATCTGAATAATAATTTATTATATATTATCATATATATTATTTATCATAACCTCAAATATTTCAATTCAAAGTGTTAAATATTTTATGCAGTGATAGCATGTTATTAACAGCGGTTAGGCGAAGTGGGGGAACTTAACTTAAACCACGCGAGTTAACTAACGAGGCTTATCCTTAAAAAAACTGGGCCTAAGTCCTTAGGAAAGTATGTATACTTTACTTAGTATTTTGCCAGGACCCTTGCGAGATACTAGGCAAATTATTTAGTTAAATAATGACGTCATTTTGCTTAGTAAATGGTATCAGTTTGTGGGGTTTTCCCCTAAGAAAATTATTTATAATTTCTTGAGCCTATATTGTATACATTACCTTTCCTCTAGTAAAACTTGTTTTATAGTAAATTACCAGCCCAAAATTCCAGAGTATGTATTCAATGTATTGTATACTTTGAATAATAGTGACCATAAAAAAGAGTTGGTATTATTATATTTTTTTTCAGAAAATGTTTTAATTAAAAAAAGAAAATAATAATAATTGGTAGGTACCCTGTATTTACTCTATCTCTCTTCCTACCTCTTACTCAGAGCTGAGCGCAGTCCAAATTTGCCCACCTATGTTTTATACAATGTATTGTAAGCGAAAGAACTAATAAAAATTAATATTATTATAACACGGTTTAGGCAGGATACAGGTGGGCACGCTTAATCTTGGGTGAAACTAATTATAAACTCATAAATTTAAGGTTTGTTTGTAAATTTAACTTTACTTCTCAATTTTAACTATATTCAATTTCAATTTCAACAAACTTCGGTGTTTTGTATGAATATTTTTGGGTACGAGACACTGAAAAATAATAAAAACACTTTATCAATGAGGTTATAATCTAGAGCACGGTGTGCGACACGCCGAGTTTAAGGGCTTTTTGCCCTTTAATATTTTTTGGAATATATTCATAAATATGAATTTCAATATATATAGTTTATTATATGAATACACATGATTCGAGGTAGTAACAACTGACCTTTGTCATGGTATCTTGGCTCTCTTTAGCCTTCAAAAGGAACGCTGTAGAACCTACAACAGATTCCGATGCTCGACACAAAAAGAAAACACAAAATATTAGTAAAAGTTTACTAAATTTATGTAAATTGGACAACACGCATCTAAAAAAAATTAAATGAAACAAAAACTTTATGAATTCAAACCTGAATTTATTTGATTTGAAAAATAATTTTAATTTAATTTTTTTTATTTCCACAATTATAAATGAGTGTCTATCTCTATCTCTTTTTTTATAACAGCTTCTATACTGTACGGTTATGTTATACTAACAGAAGTGGTTAGCGTTTAATTAACTACACGTTTAAATAATATGTTTGAACAGCAGAAACCTTTTTACTGGTGCCAAACAAAAATAAATAGAAATTTAGTAAAGATTTATTATTTATGCATCCGATGTTTGAGAAAAATCATCACAGATTATTATGATGACTTATGATTCCATGAAAAAATGATAATTTTAAAAACCTTGATTATGGGCCTTATTAGGAACCGAGTCTCTCAAAAAGGCCCATTCAAAAAAATTTACTAAATCAAAAGTCAAATCAAATTTATCAATATAATTCACTAAATAACCATTAAAATAAATATTTTCTTCTTTAATATTCATGCACTTCGCAAAAAAATTCAGCCGAAAACAGACTGGGCCTTGGTAGGTTAAAATACAAACTGCATTAAAACAAAATATTATCATTATATTTTTGAACATCCACATTTCTCTGTTACTGTCTACTCAGTCTTTACGAAATATTTTTTAAGAAATATCGAAATCAGTAATTTATTTTTAATGACAACCTGGGCCTTATTTGTAATCTTAGGAAAAAATCTCGAACTTTGCTAACAGAAGAAATTAAATTGGCTAAATGAACTAAGAAACTGTCTTTCCTTCCCTTGCTGTTAAGGTTGCTTTACAGTTAGACAACCGCATTCCACATAGCATCTGTATAGCTTATTTGGTATGGAACTAGTCCAGCAGATGTCTAAGATTTTCATGTATTGATGTCAAAATTAATTTAATATTAAGTTTATAATACAATTACAAGATATAGAATATCAACTTTGGAATAATTATATGTTGAAGCTCAATTTTTTCGTTAATCATTCAACGTGAGAACTAATGTCGTGTAAATCATAGCTAAAACCCCATGAAAATTACTATTACTCACAGAAAATGCAAGTAATTACAATATTTTACAGAAATTCATGAAAAAATACGTTAATTCTTCCACCTGTGTCTCATTCAGTTTTAAACTTTATTCGTGTATTTAACTTAAAGAAAATTCTTATTTGTTTTAAGTCTGGGTCACTCTAGGGCAACAGTAAGGGGCAATGAAGTTACATCTTATCAAAGAAAGATCTTTACAAAAGTTGTATGTACGGTTAATTGGTATTGAATTGGACCTTAATAGAGAATAAATCTAAATTATGTAAAGTGGTTTCATACTAAAAAAGAAATAACTTTTGTTTTCAAAAACAAAGAAACTTCTTGCTATTTTCTCCGAAATTAAAAGTAGTAATAAATTATATACAGGGGCGGATTAAGACAGTTTGCGCCCTACGCAGCTGCAAAATTACCGCCCCTACATTTTCATGCTGAACATCGACGCAAAATGGTCACGTGAACAGTTTTGACGCCACCGTCGAAAACGCTAGAAGTTGAAATGAAACTTCTTCGCTTAACGCCAATCGTTATTAATTAGAATTGATTTATTTGTAAATTCGTTTTTTCGTCCTATTGTCATCCATGTTAAACGAGCAACTCGAGCACATACAGTATTCGATTTTGAATTAGTTTAGAAAAATGAGATAATTTCACTGTAAAATTAGCTCGACGCTGTATGTTCGGCAAAACGAAAAAAGAGAATATTATAAGCAAAATAAATAAAGATCAATTTCAGCGATTCAAGATTGTATCAGGTTACAAAATTTTGTTTATGATCACCCAAGTAGCGTTATATAAAAATTTGCCGTCCTACACAGATGCCTACCTAGTCTTCGCGGTGAATTCGCTACTAATTATATGTAAAAATTTGGCAAAAAGGAGATATCTAATCGAAAAAAAGTACAAGTATCCCCTTAATTTTGGGTAATTTATTTATTGTAAAATATTTCGAAAAACTTCCACATTCCAAAAGCAGTATCGTTTCAGAGATATTCACGCATAAAATTTAAAAAAAAACACGCTACTATTTTAGTCATATTTACAACCATTTTGCAGCGAAAAAAAAACTCATTTCTAGGTTCAGTCACACTTCAAGTGTAGGGATAATTATATTGGAATAATAAGAGTAAAACATTTGATAGATGACAAGATTTACAATAATCGGAGTACGTTACCATATTAGGAAATAAACTGGAATGTTAATAACATGTGTTGCTAACACCTAGCCAGGGGTGGCAACAAGTCGATCTCGATCGACCGGTCGATCGCGAAGCCAATTTTAGTCAATCGCTCGCGTTGTCTTGACATAAAGTAATTGAAGAATTTGAGTTAACATTTCAAGATTTTGAAAATATACAGAAATTGTGGAATTGATATCTTTTCCTTTAAAAAAAAAAGTGTGAAACGCATTAGCCAAAATATATTTAACACATTTCATATTGCTAAAGGCATTAAAAAATTAAATTATCATTTTACAAACTGATTTAATCTTACAAACCAAAAATTTTGAAGAAGATTTCTGGAAATACGTCAACCGAGAAAAATATCCAAATATCACCAAATGTAGCGAATATATTTATTCTTGTTTCGGATCTACATACCTGTGTGAATCGACATTTTCTACTATACTTAAAGTTAACGAAGACTAAACAACCTTATGTTCTGACTAATTCCATACTGAAGACTATTATTATTATCCTTGTCAGGATATACACCAAATTATGATTCCTTGGTTAGAGACATGCAAACTCAATCTTCACATTAATGATAAGGCAATCAAATCAATTCTTAATCTGTCATTATCTGTAGCTAATTTGTCATTATTTGTAGCTCGTGTTTCAGTACGAGGTGCACTCCCGTGAGCTATTGATAGATTATAAAAACAAAGTCTAAAAATCATGTATCATTCTTCAATGATAAATTTTCTCAAAAAAATTACGACAGTGAAATTTTAAAATTAAATTATCAGCCATATTGTGCAGTTTTATAACAAATTTTTTATAACATGTACCTTCGAACAAACAGGTACAAATCGATCGCAACACATTTTTAAGATAATAAAACCTATTTTGACAAAATGGAAACCCGACTACAAAAATCAAAAATTCTATAACAAAAAATGCACTAAAAAGTAAAAAAATAATTGCATATTCTTGTGCCAATTTTAGTTCACATAAGCAAAAATTTTTTAAATATATATGTACAATTATTGTTATTTTTGGAGTCGGTGTCAGCATAGAGAAATTCACATAACTTTTGAACACCGTCTCCAAAAATAACAATAATTGTACATATATATTTAAAAAATTTTTGCTTAGGTGAACTAAAACTGACCCAAGAATATACAATTATTTTTTTACTTTTTAGTGCATTTTTTGTTATAGAATATTTGATTTTTGAAGTCGGGTTTCCATTTTGTCAAAATAGGTTTTATTTCTCGCTTTTTAGTGACTTTGAAGTTCTATAACTTATTTTATTTGTCAAAATATGGGTAGACCAACTAAACGACCTACTAACTTTTAGTGCATTTCTTTATAACACATTTTTTTTATCCGTTGTTTTTTTTTTTTAATTTTTAGTGCATTTTTACATAACAGATTTTCAGTTTTTTTTCGATGCATTTTATTTTTTTTTTTGTAAAAATTTTTTTTTTGGGGTCGATTTTTTTTTTGTAAAAAATTTTTTTGAAGTCGGTTTTTAAAAAAATTTTTTTATTTTCCCATTATGAATGAGTATACCCTATCAAAAAAAAAAAAAAAAAATTCGCAGAAATCGGTTAGCACATATAAAATGACGATTTTCCTCGATTTCCAGGGGTTCCCCTCATCGGAATGCGATTTGGTGGCATGGGAACAATCGGAAATCAAACCCTTTAAAACAAAAAATTCAAAATCGGTTCATAAATGCCGGAGTTCTGAGGTAACAAACATTAAAAAAATAAATAAATAAATAAAATACAGACGAATTGAACTATCCTTCTTTTTGAAGTCGGGTTAAAAAGTAGATCTTATACACACGAAAGTTGACCACCCCTGATCTAGACCGACAAAGAATGTTGGTCAACAATATTTCTAGTAATAAAGTTGCTAACAAATATTAGTCAATTTGTTAATGAACTTAGCTAGTAACACATGTTACACTAGGTATTGTGCTGTAGGTATACTATTTGAAATAACATACATAGTATATATTTGTAATTTTACTACCATCTAGTGAATGAAACTCCAACTACTATTTTTTTGTTTTAAGTTCACATGTGCTATATATAAATAAAATACAATGAATAACAATATTACTTTTTTCACAGGTCGCAAGTTAAATAATCAACAGCTAGTTGAATTTTCATTGTCGAAGTATTCAGATACAGGTGATCAAGAATTAAAAGTGAAAGCAGCAACATTATGGGTGAAAGTATCATTAGTGAGTCATATTAAAAAAATATCAGTTACCAATAAGAATGTTACATTATGGGTATTTCGAGTTGTACAAGATCATTTGAATAACAGAATTAGTAATCAGGTGAGTTTTTACAAGTAAACCTATTAATTACAGTAAAATTCAATTATAACGATAGGTCAAATGACGTAGCAATTTAAAGCGCTTTAGCCAAACATCGATGTATCCGAATTTAACTAAAAGCAAGTGAAAATAACAACTAACTGAGTTAATTACTTAAATACCCAGTAAATATTAAATTTATGAAAAAAAGTTTCAAACATAAGTTGTTTATTAAAGGAACATTCATCTCTTACGGTTTCAACGATAGGTAGTTTTTCCCATTGGTAGTTTTTCCCATGGTCCGATTTTGCCCATACTTTTGAGCCTACGAACTTGACCTTACTTTTTAGCTCTAGAACACATATACGATATTTCAGCTCGCTATCTCTTTTCGTTTTTGAGTTATCTTGTTTACAGGCGGACGGACGGGCAACTTTGCGGAAATGAAATAATTACTTCATTTTATGAACACCTATGCCAAAATTTTTGTTCTGCGATAAATGTTTTCAACCGTTACAAAGTCGAGACTAAACTTAATATGTCCTTTACTTGTATATATCAAACATCCGAGGTGTAATAACACAAAAATAATACAAACCTTATGCGTTTAGTAAACAATTTAATGTGGAAATAGAGATCAACCTCAACCTCGACGAAAGACAGCAATTGGAATCCATAAAATACGTGCGAAAAGGGGGGGGGGCTATTACTTTACGTGACGACATGTGACGAGGAGGGAGAACCGTGCCCTATCAAATGGGACGTGACGCAACGTTTGAAAACCATACATCAATTTTATTCCTGCTTTTTTTAAACTTACGATCTAAAGTTTTATTCTTGATTTGTTGGAGAATATTTATATTTATTTATTCTATCAATAAGCAAATATGTATGCGTTCGAAATAGTTGCAAATCGTCATGATAAGTACTATTATACGCCAAAGAATAATTATTTTACTAATAATCATAGATATAATCTATCATTTTGGGCGGGTCGGTTTTTCTGACGTATTATTAGATAGGGATTGATAAAAATGTGATGCAGCGTGACGAAGGAAGAGAAAGGGTTAAAAAAATACGTAAATTTTACGTGACGTATTTTATGGATTGCCCTATAGTAGAGAGTGTTGAGCGTAAAGAGCCAGCACCTAAGAATTAGCCAGTTTCTATTTTTTTTGATTCACCACTTTCTTCTGTTTAAAATTCACGGCGCTTCTAAAATGACGCTGATGCAAAAATTAGGGACCGCTTCAATTCGGTTTAATGGCGTAACCTGGGATAATCTGTCCAGTTATTTAGGGGTCAGTGCTATAAATGCCTTTTCATGGCTAACACTTCAAAGCGACAAATGACGTGAGAAGTAATCGCAAGACTAGACTTTGATCCTGCGTTTTTAACGCTGAATAGATGAGTCAAATATTCGAGCGTCAAATCTATTGGAGTCTTTAATAGCAAGGTTATACATTCATTATAATTTGAAAATCGGAATGTTATACCTTCACTTTTTGCTTAAATTATCTTCCATTAACAAGTTTTTATTGTATCGTGAGTGCTTTATGATTGGCAAAATGTTCAGTGTGTACAAATATCAGTCGTGGATGCAGTTCAATGAAGTTCAGCAATGTTGAATTTTCTCAACTTGACTTTTAGGGTTTCGCAAATGTAAACCAAAATAGGAGAAACTTTTTAAGATGGTAGCGCCGCGTGACCTATAACCAAACAGTTTGGAAACCCTAAAAGTCAAGTTGAGAAAATTCAATTTGGTCCAAACTCAACCTAGACTCAATGTTTATAAATATAATATGTGCCTTTGTATTTTTTTTTTATAGTTTATTATTTTGTATCGATTTTAGTGAATTTTTGTTTAAAACTTTCAATAATTTTTATATTTAGTTAGTGGCCAAAAGTATTAAATTGCTAAACTGAATACAAATTCGACATTTAAGGTTATATAGTAAATATTACTTTCATATGTTTGCGAATGGATTTAACAATTTTCAATTTCAAATTCCACGCTTTGTGCTTATCTTTTAGAAATTTACACCGCAAAATATTTTCAATTAAAATTATATCTTAAAATTTCTGGGATTCAAAAGGATTAACACAAAAGTACTGAACAAGATCGAGACATTATTAAATTATACAATTTTCAAAAAATTACAATTTCCAGAAAACCATGTAAAAAAACTAATTTATCCAAATTATAAACGATTAAAATTTATGTTTCAGGAATTTGATAAATACATGAAGATGGCAACATCTTTAACAATAAATTTATCATCACTTGGTTGGCAAAAATTTGATTTAACACCAACTGTACGTGATTGGTATCAAAATGTACTTAAACCACAAACCACATCAGAATCAACAAATAATGGTGGATACACAAATTACGATAATCGTGACGATCAATATTCTACAAATTCTTCCAATTATCGTTATATACGTTCAAAAACGGCAACATATTATAAAAATAACGATAAACAAAAAGATATCAACCATTTAAATTACGAATCGATAACGTATAGTAATCACAATAACGATACCAAACATCACGATTACGATTACGATGATTTAACTGATGATCCAACATCAATGTCCAAAAAATTACGTTTACTTATCGATTGTTCTGGATGTAAAAATCTAGTGCAAATCCATTTATTCAACACAAAAATTGATGATAATAAAAAACCGCGTCAACGTAAAAAACAAAAAAATAATCGCGATTATGAAATTTACACATATGACGGTTATTATAATGACGGTGGTGGTGATAACAACACAACACCATCTGACAATAAAAAACATAAACAAAATGTTGAACATCGACATTCCAATCATGAACGAAATAGTACGAACAACGTTCAAAGTGATGAGAACACTGAACAAATTAATTCGGATGATCCAAATCGACCATTTTTAGTCATACACACCGATCCAAACATTATGAAACGTGTCAGACGTCGAGCACTCGACTGTTCGGGGGCATTAAAAGGTCAATGTTGTAAACAACGTTTTTATGTGAATTTCACCGATTTGGGTTGGTCCGATTGGATACTGGCGCCACAAGGCTATTATGCCAACTATTGTATGGGCTCATGTAATAGTGTGCATCGTACCCCGGATACATTCCTTAATTATTATACGCATGTGATTTACGAGTATCAAAAGTATGGTGATTTAAAAGGTTTACAACCGTGTTGTGCTCCAGTGAAGTTTAGTTCAACAAGTTTAATATATTTTGGTCCTGATTCAAATATTATAAAAAGGGACTTACCAAAAATGACTGTTGATGAGTGTGGATGTCCTTAAATTTAAAATATGCTGATTTACATTCAAATATTTATAAATAATATGTAAACAAATTATGTTTTCAGTTTTTTGTAAAAAAACATGAGAAATTTTATAGAGTGTTGTAACTGTTGCGTAAGTCGTGAATTGTTTTAGTCGAATGGACTCAAACGGTTTTCTCTGAGCTTAGATGATAAAACGACTGTATAGTAATGCCCTCGGAAGTCAATTGTGGATGAGATGAGATGGAACTCAGGGTTAGAGTCAGTTTGTTAATAAATTCTTAATTGAGAGTAACAATAGTGAAATTAAATAAATGTAATGATTCTCGCAAATTGTTTGTTTGCAAAAATCTTCAACATTTGCTTCATTTAAAATGGATATTCGCCAAGTCACGATCCACTCATTGCCAATATAATATGAGAGGAACAATTTACATAAATGGCGAAGGGCAGAAGGGGATGATATAATAAAATATCGTGTAGCTCCGAGTTCGTATAAGTCGAAGTAACGAGAGTTGCGGTATTACTGTACGTTTAAAAAATCCCTTGGTTTAAAAATGTAGTAAAATTTCTACAAAGAGATTTTTTTCTGATGTATGAGATCACATCAAGGCAATAGGTGGGCAACATCAAAATTGTAAGGAGGCAAAATACCATTTTATTTAAAGGAAAACCATTCTCATATTTTAATTTAGAATCGATTTAACGTTAATAAGAGTAAAACCATTCTAATATTAATTTCAAAAAATCTTTATGTATTTACGGTGGTCTATACTTCAGAACCCAGATAGAAATATGATGTCTTGATGGATTTTTAAAGAGTTTTTATTTATGATTTCGACGTCCGACTTAGCACCAAAGAGAAATTTTTAAGAAGTTCTAATGATGCATGTCGAATGCACCACCTAAAAATGACTTCTTGAAAGACTCGATTTGACTTCTATGGCTAATTTTGACTTTATTAAGAAGTAAAATAATAATAATAATTTCAAAGAATGTCACAAAACTGACGCCTTAGACAAGAGGTCTTCCAGAGCTCTTATTTTGAGATCTTATAAATGATGTCTTTAATAAATCATAATTATACTTGACTGTAAAAATTCTTTCAAAAGACTCCTTGTAGAAGTATTTCCGATTTGAATGCTGCCTAGGAATTTTTTCGTATGTGCAAGGCGATGCGTGGCTTTATATTAAACCAACTATTAAAGTTCCCCACTGTAAGATACATTTTCCGAGTCAGTTTCAACCATGAGGTTTTTGAGAGAGTATAATGTTCAATAGTTGCAAGATCTCACTCAACACGAAGGAAAATCTAAGATCTTTATACGATGAGCTCCGAAAATCTTCAATTCTTATCACAACTTATTTTAATGCGCTCTTAAGTTTACATTTTCAGAAACAGGAATGTTTTCCGCGATATTAATGAAAATAATTAGAGATGTTTCTGCACCAACCTTGTTTGAATAAGTTTTACGCAAGTTAACTGGTTGAATAATCCTGCGATACTGAGCGAAGAAACTAACGTGCCACTTAATACGTGTATTTTTTGTAGTACTAGTATATGCCTGTTCACTTTGAACGCGCATAAATGATACCTTACCGGGTAAAATATGTGTCCATCGTCTGGTGTGAAGCCCGACTATGGAAAGATAATTTGGTTCCGTTTATCTCCATAAAGTTATGCTATACAAATTGTTCGAAACAAAGTAAAGCTGCATTACTCATGGTAGTCAGTGACCCATTTCACTCAAGTTTCGCACCACTTCTGTATTTAGATTATTTGCTTTTTGTATATAGAAAGATATAAAGAATTGACGAAAGGTTGACAACAAACTAATCAAACATTCAAAATTAAAATATGAAAAAACGCATTCCTATCAATGAATTTTTAAACTTTTTTTCGATTTTCTTCCACAAAACTCTCTTAAGTTACAACACTCTTGTGATGAATATATCGCAAAGCGAATAATAAAAGAACGCATTTAGCAATGGTAATGACATTTAGCGCAAAAAAAAAATTGTTGCTGCAAGACTTCATTTTTTTATTGAAAATGTTTTTATACACTGGTTTTTTAAAATGAATTTATAATTGTTATATTAGCTTAAATACGGTACTTTAGGATTTATTTTATAAGAAAATTATTAATTACATACTGTCAATTAGCTTTGTTTCGTTATGGGATACTTTGCGTACCTTAAGTGCTGCTCTCTTTTTTGTAATTAGTTCGATACCTTCTGTCATATGACGTTTGGTATCAGACTGTTGTCTCGTATAATAGATGGTGTTAGTTTTTAATTTATTTCAAATCGAAATACATATTTATAATTATTATGACGTATAGTCTGTAATAATTGCCAAATATAATTATATTGATTTTATTTGATTGATCAATATGGACTGTCAATTGGACATTAGGACATATATCATTTAAGAGATGCGTTGCAATCGATTATATAAGGTACGCATTGAGTCCATTTCATCAATCGTTAACAAGTAGCGCTGTCTATTCTATTTTGATTTCAATTTATAATTGTTAGTAACAGAGCTCAGTTTGTAAATAATGAAACAAAGTTAAAACTTCATCAGAATATTTGAAATGAATTGATAAAAAATATTCTGTTGATGCGAATTATAAATTTTTAGTGTATAAAATATCATGATTGTTAATTATTTGAAAAATTGTTAAACGTAGTGATTTTATTTCGTTTTTGTCTCTACAAATGTGATTTATTTATAGGCTGAGGTTTTGAAAATATTCCGCATTATATTGCTATCAAACGCTGAACACAGTGGAAAGATTTTCTAACTTAAACGAGATTTTTGGCATTTACATTTCACTCAATATCAAATACGAGTAATCAAATGCGATATAAATTAATTTTTTGATCAAAATCATTGAGAGATATTTAACCTCAAACTTGTTTTGAAATGCCAAAGTGTTGTTAAAAACAACAAAACTACATTAAGCACTTTATTATATACTTCATTATATATAATTTTAACATTTTCACTAAATTTGTGTTTATACCTAATGTATTTTTGGGGAATTTATGTTATTTTCGAGATATTCATTTTTCTTTTTAAGTTTGTATACAGTTCACAACTCCGATTAGAATAACGCGCCGCGATACAATTGCAATCTCCAAATTGAGTTTTAATTTATTTTTACTATACAATTTGTTTTTACAATTAATTTGTTTAATGCGATATCTCGTTTGAATTATGCATCTGGAGTAGCAATTTATGCAACTGGAGTATATGCAAACAAAATTTTAATTGATTTACATGTAGGATGTTTTCGAATCTCAAGCCAACTTATGTTTTTATATAATTAGAAATTGGTTCGGCAGATAATGTAAAACAATTTTTATAGGTAATTTAATGAAAAACTAAAAAAAAATTTTGAAAATAGTATTTATTAAGAAAAAAAAAACTAATTAGTATAGCTTATATTATTAAGCGCTAAAAGATTTCTACTAAACTTAAAAATAATCCTAAAGAAATTTAAAAATAATTTATTTAATTATCTGTCATTTTTGTTTCCATTTTTCTTCAAACTTTTTTGGTTTGTTTTCGCTGGGTGTTACAGTTTTAATATTAATAACAGACAATATATTCGTTATTATTAGAAAATGTCAATAATCAATATTGAAACTGGCATATCCTGTAGAAATTTGAATAGATATCAGTTGAATTTTGATAAAATTTACATTACGAAATCATTTTTTTCCAATTCATATTCAATGGTGTACATACAAGATTTTTTTTTTTTAAATGCTGTTTACATGAATATAAAATGTGTGGAAGTCTATCAGTAAATTTACATCCATTAAGCACTTTGCTATTGCGATTCAATTTGTGTGTAAATAAATTAATAGGACGTCTATTGGGTAAGGTTTGACAGGACACTCGAATTGAGAGAGGACATTCGTGTTTCGCTAGAGCACTGCATCATAAAAGATCTATTGTATCTCTACTCCATCCATTCTCGTTTAGGAAGTGTAGAATTCAGAGTAAATCTAGGTAAGATTTCTTTTGGCAGTAGAGTTTACTTGACGTTTTAATCTTTCTTCGCCTCACATAGTCTGTCATTGTCAATTGTTTCTAAGGTTAACAACGCAACGAACTTGCTTCTTTCTGGACAGTTTTTTTCGGTAAAATAGCCTTCGCCTCACAAAATCTGCACTTGTCATATTCATCTAAGCTTAGCTTTCTGAAGTATCTCGTAAGTTAGCAATGGAAACAAACTTCCTCTTCGTCTCTCAGAGTGTGCAGCTGTATCATTTTTCTAAGCTTACCTCTTTGAAGTATCTCCTAAGTTAATAATGCAACGAACTTGCTTCTTCCTGAAAATTTTATTTTCGGTAAGTATAATCTAGCCCACAGCTATGTGGATTAAGTTAACTTTTATTTACGTTCGTATTCCGATTTCTATTAAATTTATTTTTTCGCTTATGGTAAGTCGTACGAGTTAAACATATTTTTTAAAGTTTTCAGTACATTAACCGTGTAACACCATAATCTTTTTTATCGGATTATGCCATATCATTAATCCAAACTGAACTTTAAGTCTTGTCACATGTGGAATCCGATCCCGGTTGTTAAATTTAACAATAATCAAAGTGAAAGATATGTAACTAAAAACATCACAACTTATAGATAGATAGATACATCTTGGGGTCTAAAAAGTATTGCACTTCGACCGTATGGTCCATTGTGCTCGCCCTTCTACCTCAGCCTGGCGAGACTCGCGTCTCCAATATGTTGGCAATAGCCCGGAGCTTGCTTATCAGGTCTTCATGAAGGTTCATATATTCGGGGTGAGATTCACCAAATACAATCGCACATAATGGATCCGTTATGGAGTCCCATTGTGTGCAGATGCTTCCGCACGGGATAATGCCCGGTAATGAATCCGGTAACCCTCCACTGATCCTGTTCAGCCTCAGTGCATCGAGAGATATCCCGTCCAAGGCAGCCTCTACAATCTATCGATCATAACTCATAGTTAGTGTATTAGCTTCAAAAGTTCTGAACTTGCGCAATCCTTCTTTTGGATATTCAATCGGATTTTATCAATCAATACATACCACTGCTGTAAATGTAAGCTTTATGATAGTGTTATCACTTATCGCCGTCTACTCATGACCTAAATTCCGGAATTTTTGTGAGCACTAGCATGGACGTATGTATAATTTTTGGTGGAGCAAGAGCTAATTAAGTGTAGGTACTTAAAGTAAACAGGTTTTTTCCTTATTATATGATAAAGAAGATAAAATTTTTAGTGATAAGCAACAGGAAAGAGGTGAAAGATTTAGATGTTTCAATTGTAAATGTTCGAGAAACTGTACCCTGTACACTTCATGAATTTCCAAGTTTCAAAGGCTGCATCAAATGTTGCGACAAGAAGATTTAATTTGATTATGTTTGAAATTCGATGTCCTACTCAAAGCACGCCACATGTCAGAAGGCGGAGATAAATGAGCCGAAGTAAATAAATTTATCAACTTAAACAAAATATATGCTATATCTATCTATCAAACATGCGTTTATAATTTGATCAGAGTTTGCATTGAATTCTAATTCGACGAAAAAATTTCTTATTTATTTTATATCAATTGATATTCTTATTTCTATTAAAAAGCACGCAGTATTTTTAAAAACATGTTTTCATTTATCGATTTCCAATGTATAAATTATCAAAATAAAACTGATATTCTTATAAATATAATATATAATACAAATATATATTGATATAAATATATTTTAATAATTTTTATAATATAAAATATCATAAATTATGAATAAACTCGTAGATAGTTACAAAATTAGCTAACCAATTTAGTATTGATAAAAAAAAAATAGCTTCAAGTTTTAAATAGCTTCTATAAAATAATAAACAAAAAATCATTTTATTTCCTTGAAAATTTTCATTTAAAAAAAAATTCATAAAAATTGTTCAGCTAATTTACAAAAAAAAAAAAAAAAATACATCGATCAACAATACTCAATTTTATGTAGCTTAATTGCTTAATTGTTAAAAACAATATACAAAATAAAAAACACCTAAATCAGGTTACATGAAGCCTTAAAACTGTATAAAAAAAACCATTTGTTGATCGTTAAATTAAGTCAATGAAAAAAAGTGCGTTTAATAAATTTAAAAAAAATTTTAATTTGAAGCTTTTGATATTGCAAAAACAAAAAATTTAGAATAAATGGTTGCCTTAACAAAAAAAAAAAAACGTAAATCAAACATCCATTTTTTAATAATGTTTTTAAAAATTAGATAAATATTATGAAAATTTCTGGGCAAATAAAAATCAAAAGTGTTGTTTTTTCGAAAACGTGTTAATAATATCCACTTTATAATCGCATTTAAAAAAATATACTTCAAATCAAATTTCCTGACCAATCTACGTAAAAAATTTTTTACTGTTTAGAATGTTTCTACGACATAATCATTTTTTGAAGCTGCTTTATTGATTAAAGGCCAAAGTCAAGCGATTAAACCCTAATCTCTGAAATTCCTCTATTCCAACTCTTAAATTTAATTTCTTCCATTCTAAGCTCATTCAGCAAGTTTATACAAGACTCTCGCTGCGACCAAAAAGATTTATTGTATTCTCCTTATTAGGTGCAGGTCGAGGGAGTTCTGGGATAGAGCACACCTTCCAGACCTGCTTCCTTGAAGAATTGCAGGATCTGAAGTGTATCTAGATTTTGTATATTTCCTGCGAAAGTTATTAAGTGCCCTAGAGTTTTTTCCGACTCTCTATTTTCTACTCTCCGACCGATTTTCTATTTTCGCTGAAGTACTTCTCATCCAAGGTCTGCAGCACTCCACAACTTCATTGATAGCAGATGGCACATGTCTCTTGGAATCTAAGATATCTGGCTATTCTAAGATATTCTGAGACATCTGGCCCCTTGTACGGCATTATCATCAACGAATCTATTGACCGTTTGATTTATGCCGCAGCTTGTATCTGTTCTTTGGTCCAGATATTGTAACTGTGCTTTTTAACAAATGTGCAATTTGAAAAAGAAACCAAAGAGAGAACTTTTATAAATTACAAATAACTTTCTCTGTTTTTCTTCAAAATTCCACATAAACTAAATTCCTACATTTTCTAAACTTCTAAACAGTAAACAAAATTTTCTAGAATTTGGAAATACACTCAAAATTTGACAATACAAATTTATACATTAGCCACTGTACTTTTAAGGAATAATTAAAAATAAAACCAATACATAAATTAAACTTCTTTAACTCATAAGAAAATTAATTATAATTACAAAATGATAAAATAAACACACACAAAAATGTAGATTTTTCATCGAAAGTAGTTTGCTAGAAGGTTAGTTTTTCCACAATTAGCCAATACTCATGTATGAGTAATAATCATACACAAATGAAAATACAAAATATTTTATGCATACAAATAGTATTTTCCAAAATTTATTTTCTGACTCCAAAAATAGATGAGTGCATCATTGTATAGAACTCAACAACAATTATACTTCTATTTTCTAAGATTAGCATTCGCCCAATGAAAATTTGTTGCTGAACTGTCTGCACTAGTGTTCTTGATTTTCGTGCAATGTTTATTGTACATCTTATCTGAATTGATGCTTTAGTAAGAGACTGAATTTGGATGATGGTTGCAAAGCAGTAAACAAAATTATTAATTTCTCTCTGTTGCTATTTATTCAATTATAAATTTAGATCATTTTTTGAAAATTGTACGTAAAATTTGTTATTCATTGATTATGCTTGGATCAGACGCAGACTTCTGTATTAATAATATTTTTATTTAGTGAATTAAAGTTGAATCAAGTCTAGATCTCCAGATCCTCGCGATCTGATTGCTTCATAAATTTACTAACGTTTTGCTTGCTGCTTTTCTCCCATCATTTGAATTTCGCCAAAGTGAACTCAGTGCAGCAACAAAAATTAAACTTGACTTTTGTTCTTTTTAGCTGTACTAGTTTAGAACTATTTAAACACTAGTCCCAACACTGCACCATACTAAATTTTAGAGGAGTATAAAAAGTACGCTTACAATTAAACTAGTTCTAAAGTTTATTTTAAAAGTTTCCGATTAATTTAAGGGTACACCACTTACTCTTTATCAAAATTTAGAAGAGGCAATGTAAATATTTGATGCATGTGGTGCAATTATATTGCAAAAAATATCATTACCTAACGTTATTTCTGTCAAAAGAAAACAATTTATTGTTTATTTTACATGAACTAGTCCAGCCAGTGCAGTAATAAAGATTAAACCTTATGAAAGGTGAGTAACTAGCTCAAATCGACTAAGAAATAAATTCATAAAATACATCATGATGAAGTCATTATACGAATCATTTAAATTAAGAACTAATCAATGTAAAATATACGTAACACAAGACTTTTCAAATTTAAACCCGACATAACCTATAAGTATGGTTACGTAATAATAAATATATGGGTTACGCAAATCTTCCAACCATACCTATTCGTTGACGTTAAGCGATTTCACGGAGAATCAATTTTTATTGAAAGAATGATACACTCAACTAAAAAAAACATATTTTTATCATCCAAATAAGACATTTAATATTCTATATTTACGAAAAAAAGAGCAGTGTGCATACTTATAGCCTTTAAATAACAATATAAAATAATAATTAAAACTATTAAATACTAAAAACAATAGTAATTTAAAAAAAACACTTAATCAATGTACACAATAATTTGAAAAAAGTTTGACATCGAAGCGTAGAATAATGAAACAAAAACATATTTCACTTTGATTACAATCGCTATCCATTTACTGATTATCAAAAAAAACGTAACATGACGGTATATGCATATTAGCTGACGACGTATTAATTGTCAGCTATTTTTTTATGGTTGGTATGTTGGTTGATGTCATCAGTATATATTCTGCTGGATAGCGGACATAAGCACTTAACAACGCCTTCTGTCCCACGCTAGAAATCATCTTGTAATGTGGATTTGCGGTTTGGCAATCATAGGCAACACTAACAAACCTACGTTCCTTACAGTCTGAAATGATTCAAACTGTGTTGAACTGAACCGCTTACGTCTGCGCTTAATGCGCATACGCAAATAGTTAATGTCAATTACGCAGGAGTAACCAATTCAGTTCAACACCGTTTGGATCACTTCAAAACGTAAAGAATATTGCTCAAGAAAAAATGTGGACGTTTGTTTCGATACACGTGCTTTCCAACAAGCGTGTGATACAACACAAAGCTATACCGTTCAAGAGCAGAGTTAACCGATGCTTTCCGTTATGGCTACCAATTTGAAGAAAAAACTTAGGAATTATAATCGATTTTAAAAGTTGGAACATTTCAAATAGCTGTTACTATAATATATACTTTTGGAATATTATTTTATCTTATGTTATTTTTTTAAGTTAACCTCAAATGTTTATTAGAAAAAGTTATGTGTTCAAATGTTTGATTGCAAATGTGAAGAAACTTTTTATTTACATAGACACGATATTTGGTGTTAATTAAAATTCACTAGTTCAAATTTTTGCTCCAAAACACATTCCAATTTATTATGTTCAATCCAACACCCTGCACGGGTGTGCAATTATGTAACTTTGTATTTTTTGTTGTTGGAAAGCTCCTTGATCATATGTATAACCACAACAACAATTCATGTTTACAATAATTTTAATTAAGAGATCAGATTAATGCGATTAAAGCCCATTACACAATGAAAAAATAAGGTATAAGAATAAGATATAAGGAATAGTGGAATCCAGCAGATAGCAGAACCGTTGATCAATTCACAATTCAAAAATAAGGAATAAGAAATAAGATATAGTAACAGAATTTCTGTCGCGTTGGATATCTATAACTTATTTCTTATTCCCAGCCAATCACAATGTTATGCGCAGTCGACTCTCCGACTTATGTTTTTGACATTTGTGCACACACCAGCAGCTGGCATTCAACCGCTGTGATTGGTTGAATATTATATCTTATCGCCCATTGTGTTTTGGTCGCTGTGCTATATCTTATATCTTATATTTTAGTCCTTATTTTTTTCATTATGTAATGGCCTTTACTTTTATTAAACCCATAAAAGTTATGTAAATTGAACTACATTTAATCATATAACTATTTACTGCATTAGTAATAAATTTTGATTCAGTTTTGATTTTTGTCTGAACAGGGTCATAAATCCTCCTGCCAAAAACGAATTCCATTTATGTGGATATATAACACTGCAAATGTTAAGGTTCGTTTAGATTACGACACCATACACCGTACACTCAGTGTACACATCAAGTGTCTATGTGTGCACACGGGTGTCTTTAATTGTGACATTTATTGCGACACTATAATTAGCGTCGAATCAACGGCTGTGTAAACACCTTGTGTCTAAGTGTCTCTTCAGATTTTCAAACAAGTTCGACATTTTTTCATACATTCCATATACATATTATATATAGCAATAAATATAGCGTTTACGTCGCTGTTTAATTACAATATAAGCAGCAATAAATTATTTTGGGTAAGAACAGCTTGGACACAAGTTCCGTACATTTTATACATTTGAGTCTGGATAGTGTCCAGACATCAAAAATCTATTTAAGTGTGAACAGTAAAGAAATTTATTTCTGACATTTGTGTCGCAACTTATGTCGTAGTGTAAACGAAGTATTGTTCAGTTTTTTCAAAGAATTCACTTATGTTACACTCTCACATTGAATTTCTCTTATTTATTCCAAAATGAATGATCGATTTATATTCAATCAATTTATTTATAATTCCTTTCAACAATTTTCGATATTTCTGTTGATAAAGTTGTTGAATTTTTTATTATAACATGATACGTTATTCAAAAGCTCACGCCATTTCTACCTCTGATGAACATTACCAAATGGCTTTAAATCATTCTAATCCGCTCAATGCTCGAAGGATGTGGGTTCGTTATTTAGCAGTATATCAGTGATTAGATATCAACTATTTTTCTTTTTTTGGTATTTATGTCCGTTGATATTTTTATCAATTACAAAGTCATATAAAACGTTCGTTATTTTTACAATAATATAAAATCGTATTTTTGTTTACATTAATATCATAGATAAATGTATACTAGTCGATAATAAATAGCCCTCGGATAATGACAACTTTGACGCCAGTCATAGCACTTGAGTTACTCAAATCACATCAAAGATCATTTTTACTAAACATTTAGGGTATATTCCAAAATTTGCTGCCAGCACCGTGTGTGTTAACGCCATGGAGCACGCTGCGAACAGCGTTCCAAAATTGCAAGCGCGCTGCCACTGCATGTTCATTGCAGCATGTTCCACTTACAGCATGTTCATTGCTTTCACTGCTTCACCTTTTCAGCGGCAGCAGTCACAGCAGGAAATTACGTCAAAATTCATGACGTCATTTTTTTCACAGTACTGCTGCAGCGTGCTGTCATGTAGTCTGGAATGCGCGGTGAAGCGCTACCAGCGCTCGCAGCAAATTTTGGAACATACCCTTAATAGCTTACCCAGGTAACTGCTGAAACTAGTTCTAAAAATCTTCGTTTTAGCGCTGCGATTTTATCTTCAATTTCAAATACAGAAAACAACCAGAAACAAAGTTTTAAGGAAGATGGAAGATGCAACATTGCACTTTTATAGCCATAGAGGATGATTGGGAGTAACCTAAATTACTTAAAACTTGTATTTGGTTCATTGGCCTCTAAATAACTGGACAGATATTATGTTACGCCATTAACCTCAGTTGAAACGCTCTTCAGTTAGAGCGGTTATTTCACGTTTAGACCCATAAGCATACACTGCCCAGTTTTATAGAGGTCAGTGATTTTGTTACATAACCCCTACCAAGACCAATTGATAAAAATTGTCAACAGTATATATTACATTCAAATACTCGATTAACCATATATGTAATACTCCTAGATGGACAGTCCCTATAAGTGGAAGCTGTTCCGACAAGGTGAGACAGATAATATCTTGTGCTCTCTATTCGCCGAGCGACCAGAGACTGGCCAGGCATGCGTAGCAAGGTTAATGTGTCTCGGAGGAGAAAGATAATAAATATAGTCGGCACCGTAATGTTGGGACATTCTCTCCTAAACCAACTGTCCATATAAGAGTATTATATATTATGGGTGCATTCGTCTTGGACGCTCACACGCTTTGAGCGCTCACGCTTATAACCACAAATTATTGGTGTTCATGTTGGCTTACGAACGCTTAGAATCGATCAGAAAATATCGTTCGTTTTGGACATTGTGAGCGTTAGTTTGTATCAGCATGGCGACGTTTTATTTCGTCGAAAGTAACAGAAATAGTATACGTTTTACCAGATTCTGAATCATTTAAATCGATCGAAAATAATCTGGGTAATAGTTAGCCATTTTTACTGATTTGTCAACGATTTTAATTTTAAGTACTTTAATAAATATGACAAAAGTTTGGTTAGCTTACGCTCACGTAGCATTCGTTTTGATAAATAGTAAGATTTGGCGCTCACGCTTTTGCTGTCCTACCTCTGTGGAGTAAGCGTCTATGAGCGCGAGATGTACCTCATGAACTCAGCCGCAAGTGTGTCTTTTTGACACTCACAGCACCAAGTCGAACGCTGAAAACGGCGATTGAGCGCGCTGAAAGCGTGTGAGCGTCCAAGACGAATGCACCCTATGTGGAATTAACTTATTATCACCATTTTATTTATCTTTGTCAATCACAATCATGTGATTCGTTCGTCATTTTGTAACGTTTGTAGCACAAGATGGCTTACTAGGTACAAAGATTGACGCAAGTGTAGTAGGTAGCACTTAAGTCACCTAAATTGTCCGACATTGTCGTTAGTCGGGGCAACGGTTTTAGCTTACGTGAAATGAATATTTTAAAGACATTACAATAAAAAAACATTTCCATACAGCAATAATTGAATACAATGATATCTAAGCAAAAATTATTGTGTACATTACTTTTAGAAAACCCAATATTTCAAACTAGCTGTGCTAAACTTTAATTAGAGATATTATTTTCAACTATCTTATAAATAACCGTTTCAAAAGACTATGCATGTACTTTATTCAACAAATGTTTAACATAATTAAGTCAAAATATTTGTCTACTTTATGAATATTGAAAAGATGTAAAATTGGGTTGACAAACAATTAACATAACCTGAAATGTTTCAATTTCTGGAATAAAGTATATGCATTTAAAAATATAATGTATTCCATTTCTAGTATATTATTAAACATAATAAGAAAAAAAAAAACAAAAAAAATTACAATAGGTATTTGATTCCAAAATCATAATAAATATTTTTAAAAAAAAGTCTACTTAAATTACGTGCACAAAAAGTACTGGACCAGTTATAGTTTAACAATAAAAAAAAAAAAAAACTGTATATAATAATGAAAAAAATAAATAATGAAAAAAATCCAAAAAAAACTAATAAAATAACAGCTCAATTCCAAAAATACTATAAAAAAAATTTTAGGTTTTTAAGGTGAATGATTTTCCATGAACGGGATTGAGGGTATTTTAATTTCCATTAATTAATTAATTTGATAAATTTTTTATTAAGATTGATCAGATGAAATTTCTTGTAGATCAATCATTAGAGCAACAAATAGACGATTTCGTACAGTACTATCGGATACTGAGATATGATTATATTTTTGCATAGTTCTATATACCAATGTCAATTTCTATAAAGGTTAAAAAGACATAAGTATGAAAGAACTAGCGTATACTGCACATGTCATTGAATTTTTATAAATGTTAATACCAAAAAATTAACTCGAGCCCTGGACCTCTGGATTGACCAGATAGGAGTGTTTCAAATCGGACTGGTAGTTCCTAAGCTTAGCGCGTTCAAACACACCATCTCTTCAACTTTCCCAATTTTTGTAAATTTTTCTTTTGTTTTAAAATTTTTCTTCTATCGTTTACAATTTCAAAGATATTACCTCCCTCGCGGGGGGTGAACGGGTCGATTTTGCCCATTCACAAACTTAAAGTTTCGTGATTTTTAGTTCTATACTAAACTCAAGCTTCACAGTCCAGCCACAATAACAAATAACATGCACTGAACCAGTAGCGTAGCTTTACCTTGCGGGGCCCAGGTGGATACTTTTTTTGTCCACCCCCCTAAAATTACTAAAAAAATCTCATTATGTACACTCCCGTTCAAAAAAAATGAACAGACCTGAACCGAATCAGTATTTCACAATTTTGATTATTCTTATATTCAATGTTTTTGTTTACATAAATTGTTTACATAAATAAAAAATATAAAACTTCCATTTCTTTTTTCACATTAAAAAAATATACTACTTATCTTTGTTTATAAATAAATAATATACAGAGAGTTACAAAAGTGAGGAGTTTTATGAAATGTAAGAAAATTAACATTTCAGGTCTGTTCAATTTATTTGAACGGGAGTGTACAACAATATATGATCATTAACAGGAACAATATATCTATAGTCTTTCAAGAAAATTTATTACAATTATTATATTACAAACATTCACAATACAAAAGCGATGAAATCCATATAAATTTGTTTTTATTTAGTAAAAACAAGGACGATCGCGGAAAATAAACTTCAAAATGTCGTACGCCTACCTTTTGCTTCAGCAAACATTTTTTTGACTGCATCAAGATGATGTCTTTAAGCATTAACAGTTTCGTATTCTATAGACAATTACCTACTTCGTAGATAATTAATAATAATGTTTAATTATTTTTAACTTCGAAATGAACGTTCAGCTGAAGCAACAGTGACGAGAATTGTGAAAAATAACATTTAGGCAGTGCAAAAAACAAATGTGCGAGCTGTTTCACAGAATGAACGTTTTTTATACGACTTTTGAGACAACAATTGTTTATGTTAAATTTGTCACTGATGTCTTCATCATAACGTTCGACCATCTTCTTAGAATTTTCAAATAAATTACAGCTAAAAAGTAAGGTCAAGTTCATGAATGAGCAAAATCAGAACGTGCTTCCCCCGCTAGGGAGGCAAATATCCATCTTTGAAAGCGTAAGAGATTGAAGAAAAATTGTAAAGACAAAATGTTCATTTTTTTAAATAAACATCTTTTGTTTAAAAAACTTTTTCGTAAACTCAGTGTATACTGGGTATTTAAGCCATTAACTCTGTTAGTTGATATTTTCACTTGTTCACGTAAACTTTAAACCACTGTAATTCCGAATGTATCGAATGCAGATAGATCAATCACTCAATGTGTTAGAAAAATCTTCCTAGTTTTAGGAGAAGGATAACGTTCACCAAACGAAAATGGTTAAAGAATGAAAACTGAACCTACTTTAGACCTTCATTATATAAAACTTAGCCCTTAATGAGGCCATGAATTAGCCATAAATGATAATGAGGGGAATTTGGTGCACTGCGACCTATTAGATCCATTGTGCTCCCCCCATCTGGTTCCTAACGAGCGGTCGTCTTAGAACACCTCGTCCAGCCCTGTTTCCTTCAAGAACGACAGGATTTGGTTAAGGAATTGTAGGTCCCCTGCACGAATCTGGCATAATCAGAGACATTTTATTCGTTTGTGTATGAGAGAGTCACAGTCTATTATGAGGTGTTCCGGAGTTTCTTCCATTTCTCAACAAACCTGCAATTCCCTCATTTCCCAAGCCATCTTTCTTAGGTGTCCCCTGAGTCTACCATGCCCCGTAAGAAACTTTGTCAGAAGCCGCAGTCAACTCAGGTCAATGAAGGTTTCGAATCTTCTGCGGTTATAATTACCGATAAGATTCTTGACCTGCCTGAGCCACGGAAAGTTCCTTCAGAGTGTGGCTCTCTTGGTGTCTTCTTCCTTTCTGATCTCCTCTCGATAGAAGTGATCACCCAGTCCGCAGAAAGGCTACAACCCTGTAAGGGATATCGATTTGTGCCGAATCTATTTCGTTTTCGAAAAAATGCTTAGTTCCAGTGGCATAGCGTGGGTGTCAGCCGACCGGGGTGGAAGAAAACTTTATCGCCCTCTTATTTAGGTATTTCAATTTAAAAGCCTATAATATACAGTAATTCTAAAGAACTTCTTGGCAAGAACAGTCATCATTATTGTGTATTGTACAGGTTACAAATAAAAAAGTCATATATATATATATATATATATATATATATATATATATATATATATATTTATTTATTTATTTTGTAATAAATGTGATTATTATTTTATATATATATATATATATATATATATATATATATATATATATATATGTTTTACAATATAATAATCACATTTATTACAAAAAAAAAAATATATATATATATATATATATGACTTTTTTATTTGTAACCTGTGCAATATATATATATATATATATATATATATATATATATATATATATATATATATATATATATGTTTTACAATATAATAATCACATTTATTACAAAAATTATTACACGTATGCCACTTACATTGATATATCAGGTATAGAACACTTATGATTATACCTTGACGATCAACAAGATTTTAGCGAATTGAGTATAAAACGCAAATCGCCTTCCAATTAGAACTAGAACGAGACTGTTAATATTTATATTTTTATTGAAAAATAATAATATTGTTAGAATTAAAAACAAACTTCTGTCTTTAACTAAAACTTTATTCGTTTACTTTTTTTAAGAGCAATGTCTTTTATTGCACTATCAAAATATGAAATGGTTCAAATATTTACAAGACATTATTATTTATTGTGAAATTTTGATGCAGCCCCCACTACGCTACGCCACTGTTCAGTACAAAAGTTTTTAGGATTTTTATGACGAACAACTTGTATTCGAGGCATTTTTTCGAAAACCGAATGAAATGCAAAATATTTTTAAAGTATACATCAGAAAATGTTGCAAAAATTTCAGTATCCGATCGTAGCGAACGAAAATCATCTACTGACTGGCTTATTAATTCAATTTATTCAATTTTATAGAAGTATGTTAACTTTCTTGAACATGTAATTTAGTTTACAATTATTACAATAGATGGGTCTGATAATGTTTAAAATGTGACAGTGATTATGTAAATTTTTATTACAAAAATATTTAAAAAAAAAAAAACACGTGAATTAATTTCTTTTTAATTTTAATAATTTTTTTTTGTAATTTTATTGTATTATAATAATTAAAATAAAACATGGAATGTAAAAAAACTACAGAAATCTGTATTCTCTAATGTAAGATAGGTAGTTAGAATTATTTAATTTTTTGGGAGTTGGCCATGTAATTTATAATTTAAAATGAAAATCTCCAAAAATGCATATTGTACTCGTTTTTTAGAAACGATAATGAACAAAAAAAAACACGTTTTTCCATGAAAATAAATTGTCACTAACGAATAAGAATCATCAGTATCATGTTCCTTAAAAAAAATTGTTAATAAAAATTGTATAATCAATAGTTTTGGTGTTTTTAATTCTTTTTTTACAGCTTACGGAAAGGTTAGATCAGTGAATTATATAGGATAGGCTCATGTCTGAATTGGGCACTTGACAATTTTTTTGAAAATTTCAAATACAAGTGACGTCACAATAAGGTACATCTATAGTAGGGTGTATTCGTTTAGGGCAGAGATATGCTTCCGAAAATATACTCCTTCTCAAAACCTTTCATTGTAGTCTGTCATAGGGCCATGTGGACGGAAGGAGAGACACCCTATCTCAAGAAAGGAATCGTCTGGTATACAGACGGATCCAAAACTGAAGAAGGGACCGGGTCGGGAATCTACGGTGAGAGACCGTAAGATTCAAGTAAATAAGTATTTTAAAAATTATTTTAAAATAAACAAATTTTTCAAATAAATAAAAGTTGTTTATTTTAAAAAGAAGAATTTTTGTTAACAAATTTTATTTCTATCTCTTATGGTTTCAAGAACATACAAAAAATTTCAGCTCGTTATCTTTTTTCGTTCTTGAGTTATCGGGTTCACGGACAGACAGACGGACATGCAGAAATGTCCGAATTAGGGTATTTTATGAACACCCACACGAACCATTTTTGTCAAGGATTAATATTTTCAAGCGTTACAAAGTCGGGACTAAACATATACCTTGTATATTTACCCACACTGGGTATAACAAGTAAAAATAACAACTAATTGAGTTAATTGCTTAAATACTTGATATATACTGAATTTATAAAAAAAGTTTCAAACAAAAGTTGTTTGTTTTTTTAAAAATGAATTTTTTTCTTTTTAAATTTTTGTTCTATATCTTACTAGTACTACGCCGGTCAAAATCAACACAAAAAATCGCTAAATTCGCAAAACATGATGTATCTCTGATTTTTTTAGTATCTTGTTTGGACCCATTAGGGCTATGTATAACCAAGTTTGCAACTCTCAAAAAGGTGTGGAAAAATTTGTACACGCGAAAAACCGCGAAATTTTTGGGCTTGTTTCAGATTCTGCTATGTATCTCCTAATCCATGCATTTTTCTTCGAAAGCTAATCTATACGTTTTTTAAGAGCATTAAATTTGTGATAAATTAAGTTCAACCGGAACTCTTGTAGGGCTATTCGTTACCGAATTACGGCACTTTGAAAATAGGCCAGTTTTTCCAAAAATTGAAAATTTTAGTTTTAGACCTTCTGTGGACCGAAATTGCGTCGAAACCATTGGTCCAGCGAGTAGAACTTGTAGAGTATAACTTGTAGACAATTTAATTAGCTTTAAATAAAGCGCAAAGTGAAGTCTATACGCCTCGTATTTTTCCAGAAATGTTCTATAACGTTTCCTATCTTTTGTTTTTTGGTTTGGTAATGAAAAAGAAGGCATGTAATCATTTAAAAAAAACGTTGAAATGTATTTTAATATAAACATAAATAATAAACATAAGTAATCAAAAGTATAGTAAATTAACAATTAAATCACACTGTATATATGACATCTTAGTTGAAAATACAGTATAATTATACATTTAAAAAAAAAAACAATTAATCAGTCAATCAAATTAGACACATAGTCAAATAGGCCTGTCAAAATCAACAATAAATTAACAAAACATAATGTATCTCTGATTTTTTAGTATGTTGTTTGGACCTATTAGGCCTATGTATACTCAAGTTTGCAACCCCCAAAAAGTTGTGGAAAACTTTTTACATACGAAAAACCGCGAAATTTTCGGACTTGTTTCAGATTCTGCTCTATTCTGCCCAACGGCACAGAACGGCTCTCCGGAGCTGAACGGCTCTCTATAAGCTGTGTGAGAGTAAGTAAAAAAGGTATGTTTAGAAGTAAGACAGAACGATGTTTCAATACAGGTTGCCTACCGATTATTGCCCAATAATGTATTCAATCAATTTAGAAATAGTTTTATAAAATATTTATTGTTTAAGAAATATCTTTTACAATATGGAGAGATACACCAAAAAACATAATAATAATAATAATAACAATAATAATAATAATAACAATAATGATGATAGCAATAACAATAATTACAACAACAACAACAACTATATGTATTCCCACTTTATGTAACATGTAACCATTTAGAAATTAGTAACAAATTACCACCCACCCACTCCCCCACCCAGCTTTATCATTGGCATCTTTATTGTATCCAGTGTCATCAAATTCCCATGACACTATACCCCCTACTAAGAAAAAATAATTAAGTCAAGTAAATAATTGTTTATTAGTTCTTCGATATGAATAGTTAAGGCAAATTATTTGGAATTTCCAAAAATCTAATTCTTAAATCTAAACTAAAGCTAAATCATCAAAAAATTTACAAGCGGTTCACACTTTTCAAGCGGTAAATGTAAAAGATCAAAAGATTTATATTTTATAATTTATATAACATTTATATTTTATTCAAACCCAAATATATTAAAAAGGTACATTTTATGGTCCAAATTACCAGCCCAAAATTCCAGAGTATGTATTCAATGTATTGTATATATTGTATACTTTGAATAATAGTGACCATAAAAAAGAGTTGGTATTGTTATATTTTTTTCAGAAAATGTTTTAATTAAAAAAAGAAAATAATAATAATTGGTAGGAATCCTGTATTTACTCTATCTTTCTTCCTACCTCTCACTCAGAGCTGAGTGCAGTCAAACCCTGCCCACCTATGCACTACGCTACGCCACTGGAGAAAGATTACTAAAAACACGTGAATTTAAATAACACGTGCGTTTTGTAAAAATCTACTATGATTTTGCAAAAAAAATTTTATGAACTTGTATGTGAAAGATTAAAAGCTTTATTTAATATTTGACCTATAATCTTAATACTTTTACAAAATACAAATAAGACAATTTTTAAATATGTATATTTCACAGTAATTTATTCTGGCAGTGGTTGAACATGTTATCAACATGTAACCTTGACTGAGGAAGTACTGCAGTCTGCAACTGAAATATGTATGGAAAGTTTATCAATAGCGTAATATGGCGTAGAATGAGGCAATAGGGTAAACAGACAAAAATCTGGTATGAACTCGACGCATACGATTCTCATCAGATTTTTTCACAAATGTTAATTATAATAGATTCTTAACAAGTGAAAAAAAATTGAGTTAATTGTTGACATATCTTGAATATACTGAATTCATTATTAGTGCTTGAACTATTTGTTTTACTTTTAACACACGCACAAATGTATAAATATAAAACGAATTGCATATACTCCGGCACTATGTACACTCCCGTTCAATAAAATTGAACAGATCTGAAACGAATCAGTCTGTCACAAATTTGATTATTATTGTAGTAAATGTTTTTTACTATACTTCCATTTATTTTTTTAACACTTTAAATACATACTACTTATCTTTGTTTATAAATGAATAATTATACAGAGAGTTACAAAAGTGAGGAGTTTTATGAAATGTAAGAAAATTAATATTTCAGATCTGTTCAATTTTATTGAACGGGAGTGTACATGTAACCATAAAATAACCGAATATTGGCATACCAAATAATCACTAACAAATGAAAATAACAACTAACTGAGTTAATTGCTTAAATATCCATTATATTCTGAATTTATGTAACAAAACTTGTTTATATTTTAAATAGGGATATTTTTAGTCTTTACATTTTTGTTCTATCTCTTACGGTTTCAAAGATAGGCAATTTTGCACAAACATGGTCCGATTTTGCTCATTCACGACCTTGACCTTACTTTTAAGTTCTAGAACACCCACACCCACAAAATGTCAGCCCGACGAACGGACACGTGGAAATGGCAGAATTAGGCCATTTTATGAACACCTATTCCAAACATTTATGTTTGAGATCAATATTTTCAAGCGTTACAAAGTCGGAACTAAACTTAATATACCCTGGAATATTTACATATACCGGGTATAAAAATGGTTACTAAAAAAATATTCGTGATTAAAGGCCTATCTATAGTACACTCAAGCTAGAGAGTCCCTCCATATAAACAGACAAAATCGCGTGATCATAGCACATGATCTAATATGATTGGTTCTTTTGAAAACTTAAATCTGAAGTAATACAAGTCTCAGTTTATTCGTATGCGAATTGTTGTTTACTGCTATCATTTTTGTGATTCATCATTTCGATTGTTTGTTTGGTTTTTTAGATATTTTTTTAATAGTTTTTATTGTTATATTTTTTCTTGTTATTATTTTTTCAATTTGTTATATTTATAACAAATGCAGCACAATCTTTACGATGGAAAAGTTACAAATTCCAGTTAAACTAATAAGATTTGTGAAAATGACACTTACCGATACCAAAATAAAAATTCTGGTCGAGGGTTATGTCTCAAGAGGACTGGAGGTCAAAAAAGGGCTAAGGCAAGGAGACCCCTTATCTACTCTATTATTTAATGCGTCCTCTAACATATTGTTAGAGGACGCAATTAGAGAGTGTGGAATAAATAACAAAGGGACCCTATATAATCATCTGAATTAATTCATTTGGATAAGACAATTAGAAATAGGTTAAAATTGAGTTCAAAGATTCCGTTACATAGATACATAGATACATACCAAGTTAATGAAAGCGTGTTAAAAATTGTCTTCAAGTTCGAGAATGCATCTCCCAACAACATCATTAAAAATATTTTAATCGATAAGAGAGAGAAAATTAGTATACAAATTTAAAAGCTTGCCATCGTAAGTGAACACCTTAATAAAATTAATGTTTAACATTATCGGATAATATTTAATGATTATTACTTAACAACTCATTAATTGAATACGATTATTTGTTAAAGATTAGTATAAATATATTTTTAGAGTTCCGTACCCAAACTACGACATCTTTCAAGTTCCAAAAATACGTAAAAAATAATAAAAACGAGATAATAAACCAGTTGAAACATTTTAAGTGTTACTCTGTACGTAGTGTATATATATATATATATATATATATATATATTAATAATACTTTAATATATTTATAAAGTATTTCTGCAGTTTCCTTCACGAACTTCAGATGAATATCGGCATAGTTCTTATCATAGTCGGCTGCAGCCGCATATCCTACCAATTCCTAGTCTATACAAAAAATTTCTTCCACTCCACTCACATCATCACATCCTTAGGCATCACAATGGACCTTATGGTCGAAGTGTTGCCCGTCCAGGGCAGCCTCTACAATCTATCTCTATCTATAGGGTCTTTCAATAAGGATGCTCCATTTTTAAATGTAAATAAAAGAAGTTCTGTGTGAGATATCTTTTTTTATTTGAAAGAATATTTTATGGCATTAAGTGTGAAATATAACGTCGTTCAAATGTTCGCCGCGGCTTTGCTTGTTGGCACGTATTCGGGAGTCCGATTTTCGATGATTTTGTCGAAGAAGTATGGCTGAATTTGCTGGATGGCGTTCGTTATGTTTACTTTGAGGACATAAATTGTTTGCGGTGTATTCGCATAGACCTGTCATTTAAGACAGTTCACGTCGCCACCGCGCTAGATAAACATGCCCTCAAACCGTTCGTGCATGCTTATCATCGATTTGTATTGCTCGCCGTTGACGGTTATGGCAAACCCAGTTTTGGTTTGGAAGATGATTCCGTCAGAGCAAAATCTGCTTGTTTGTTCACACATAAATGCATTAAAAAATGAGCCTCGTCCCTATAGATGACGTTGTTTAACGCTATAACCTTCCATAGTGATTTGCCACAATACAATACTAAACAAGTCACAACAAATTTGACAGATGTCACTTTAACAACATGGCTGCTGATAACCTGACAAATTTCAAGCATCCCTATTGAAAAACCCATTACAAAGGCCGTGTTCTTTCTTCATATTAAAATACTTTAGAAATATATATATATATATATATATATATATATATATATATATATATATATATATATATATATATATTAGTGAACAATTGAACAAAAATGAACAATTACTCCACAACAACGTGCTGTAGTAGTTTTGATGTATACACGTAATAACAATTCAATTATTTACGCAACGTGAATTTCGGCGATCATTTGCGGGACAAAATTTCCCTTTACACTTTAGAAAACAGAACTAATTATCTGACGTTGCCCCCGAATCAAGCCGCCAATCGTCGAATTGTCTGTGATAAAAGAGGATTTTTCCCAAAAGTTGTCGCCGAAGTTCTCGTTACGTAGCAATAATAATGTATTTAAATGCACAAAATAATTGAGTTATTCCGTTATATATATATATATATTTATATGTATATATATATATATATATATATATATATATATATATATATATATATATATATATATATATATATATATAATATATATATATATATTAATATATATAAAGCTTTGCGATTTGACGCTTTTTTTTAAGATTTAATCAATTAAACATTGATAAATTGAACCAATCACACAGATCGTATAGTGTAAGGAGGCGTGGCCTCAGCAGTAGAGCGGGGCGCTTTACCTTTTAAAGGCTCGCACACGATAAGAGGCCCCGTCTCCTTACACTATACGCTCTAATTGAGTATATCTTAAAAAATAAGTGTATGTATAAGTAAAATAAATAGCAAACTTAAAAAGTACGTTGATACAGAGAGAAAACTCAGTATATACAGAGAATAGGTTGTTACATTTCTTGTTAACATTAATGATTTTAGTCGTATAAACAAATGAACCGGATTTCAAATACTGATCCTAATTTTATTTATCGTGGTAGAGTAAATAACATTTTTAAATGAATATTAGTAAATAATCTTAATCTTAAAGTAAACTTCTCTGATGGATTACATGTATAACAAATTAATTTATTTATTTGCATATTTCAAAAGCACTTTGCATTAATAAACAGGTGTTTATTATTTGTCTATTTGTCTGGTAAGTTCATTCATTCGAAAATGTGAATCATTTCGCAATGTCTTTATGAAAAATTCAATTTTTAAGTAAAAAATATATTTTTTCAATTCTGTTGCTTATAGTCCAAGCAGGGACTGTTTAAACAGTGCCAATTTAATTTGGGGATGAAACTTTCATTTGTGATCCAATGTATAGGGTCTTTCACCAGTCCAAGTGAACGAGCAGTCTTAGGCGTTGTGTCTGCGCAGTATGCATACTTGGAAACTGGGAGGTTATGGGTTCGAATCGCGACATCGACAGTTTGTCAATTATTAAGAAAAAAAAGGGTGGTTAATTGACTAAACTGTCGGCGTATGGACAAGAATGAAGTTACCGGCTATGCTTGAGAAGATTTTCTGCAGTTTCCTTCACGAACTTCAGATGAATATCGGCATAGTTCTTATCATAGTCGGCTGCAGCCGCATATCCTACCAATTCCTAGTCTATACAAAAAATTTCTTCCACTCCACTCACATCATCACATCCTTAGGCATCACAATGGACCTTATGGTCGAAGTGTTGCCCGTCCAGGGCAGCCTCTACAATCTATCTCTATCTATAGGGTCTTTCAATAAGGATGCTCCATTTTTAAATGTAAATAAAAGAAGTTCTGTGTGAGATATCTTTTTTTATTTGAAAGAATATTTTATGGCATTAAGTGTGAAATATAACGTCGTTCAAATGTTCGCCGCGGCTTTGCTTGTTGGCACGTATTCGGGAGTCCGATTTTCGATGATTTTGTCGAAGAAGTATGGCTGAATTTGCTGGATGGCGTTCGTTATGTTTACTTTGAGGACATAAATTGTTTGCGGTGTATTCGCATAGACCTGTCATTTAAGACAGTTCACGTCGCCACCGCGCTAGATAAACATGCCCTCAAACCGTTCGTGCATGCTTATCATCGATTTGTATTGCTCGCCGTTGACGGTTATGGCAAACCCAGTTTTGGTTTGGAAGATGATTCCGTCAGAGCAAAATCTGCTTGTTTGTTCACACATAAATGCATTAAAAAATGAGCCTCGTCCCTATAGATGACGTTGTTTAACGCTATAACCTTCCATAGTGATTTGCCACAATACAATACTAAACAAGTCACAACAAATTTGACAGATGTCACTTTAACAACATGGCTGCTGATAACCTGACAAATTTCAAGCATCCCTATTGAAAAACCCATTACAAAGGCCGTGTTCGGCCGAACTAAGTACTTAGTAAACTAAGTAAGTTAGTCAGAATAAATAAAATTTTGTTCTGAGCGTCTGAGCGGAGCAAGTTTCGGCCTGGACACACTATCTTTTGCTACTTAATCAGTGTTGCCAGACTCGATTTCTTAAAAAGCGGTAGATCCACCAAAATAAAGCGGTAGATTCAAAAAGTGAAAATTCCAATTGAAATAGTTTGAAATAAATACTTTTATTCAGAATAATTAAAACTATATTACATTAGTATTTAATATATTCTAGAATTTTTTTTCTTCAAATATTAAATAATATTAATTTTTTTGTATTTATCATATATTGCATTACTTATTTTTTTAAATCCCATTGTAAAATAATACCTTAAAGTAATTACAGAACCTTATTCCATTCTAAAATGCAGACATTCATGGCAAAATCAGCAACTACAGAATAATGGAATATGGTCTGTAATGACTGATTTAGTATTTGTACGACTGGGAGTTTTAAATTAATAATTATTATAAAAAATTGAAAAAAATTATCAAAATTCAAAAATTTTTTATTTATTCAAAAAATTTCAAAAAAAAAACGGTCGATTAGGAAAAAAAACGGTAGAACGGTAGAAATATTAAAAAAGCGGTAGATCTACCGTTAAACGGGAGATCTGGCAACACTGCTCGTGACATACTAAGTGAAATGGCGGCATAAGAAAAGTTTCTTAGTATCTATTAAGTGTCCCGGCCAACAACTTAGCTCAGTACTCTGACTAGAGGTAGAGAGGTAGATTGTAAAGGCTGCCCTGGACGTGCTACACTTCGACCATAAGGTCCATTGTGATGCCTAAGGATGTGATGATGTGAGTGGAGTGGAAAGAATTTTTTTGTATAGACTAGGAATTGGTAGGATATGCGGCTGCAGCCGATTATGATAGAGATTATGCCGATATTCATCTGAAGTTCGTGAAGGAAACTGCAGAAAATCTTCTCAAGCATAGCCGGTTACTTCGATCTTATCCATACGCCGACAGTTTAGTCAATTAACCGCCCATTTTTTTTATTTTTATAATTGACAAACTGCCGATGTCAGGATTCGAACCCATAACCTTCCAGTTTCCAAGTACTGCATACTGCACAGACATAACGCCTTAGACCGCTCGGCTACTTAGACTGGTAATACTCTGACTAACTTACTTAGTTTACTAAGGACTTCGTTCGGCCGACCACGACCGATGTGTTGAAAAACCTTAATATGGTGCCATCTATACAACATATACTTAAATATTAAAGACAACTTAATACCTCTAACAAATTTATTTTGAAAAATTTAACTGTGACGTCACAATGAGAGAATCATAACTCTCATGCCATAGTTAGTCATATTTCCATACCCCCTGTAAGCCGTCCGGGGAAATTCTCTTCTCTCCGATGAAAACCACATCAAAATCCATATAGCAAAATCGATATTTATGGGATAATAACACAAAAAAAACTCACTGTTAAAGAAAGTTTTCAAACCACATTTCATTATTTTTGCATTAAAAAAATGATACACGAACATTTCAATTAAATCTCTTAAAATTGTCAAGGAATTATGGAAGTTTCTTTTTGTTGCAAATTTTACTACGGAATATTAAACTTGTAGCGATATCGCTTCTTCATTAAATTATTATTATAATTTTGTTCATCATTTTTATCTGTTGCATAACAACTATAACTTCCCTCTATTATCACGGTTGCTTTGAATGTTAACAACCATGGTAATTTACATATTAAAATAATAAAATTTCATAAATCAAATCAATAAAGATCAATTATATCTTTTTTATACATATTTATTATTTATTTAAATAATAATTATTTAATATAACTATTATCTACCTTTACAAACTAAAAAGCTCCTAGTCACGCATTCTTCATGCTATGATAATTAAAACTCTTCTTAAATTCAATACGGAACCCTAAAAAACTAAACTTGAATGTATCGAAGTTATCATTTACTAGACACAATAGTATTGATTACGGCGGTTCACTCTAGTCTGTGACCTAATTCATACTCAATATCCAAAATTTTAGTTTTTTTACATTCTCATGGACTCTGTCAAGGCTCCGTAGCTAGGTTAGGAAAAGTTTTATACCCAGCTCAACGTAAAAACAAGAGTCTAACATTTAAAAACAAATCTATGAACGAGGTAATCTTATGCTAAACCAAATCGGGTTAGTTTTATCGATTTCTTTGTATAAACTAACGAAAAATAATTTTTAAAAAGGAAGCAAAACAAATAATCGAAATAAAGATCTCTACAGTTTCTAGTATAGTTTAGTATAGTTTCGGCATTTCCGTCCATATGTCACACACATTCAGACAGTATGTCTGTAAAATCGTCAGGCGCGTATACACTCTAACTTCAAGGAGGGTGCTATAAAGAAATTAAACACAAACTATCACTATATATTTTAAAATATATGCACACTCCCTCGCAATAAAATTGAACCCATGCAGTAAAATTGAAAATAAGTGGTATTTAATAATAATAACAATTAGCAAGAAGGGTCCCGCAATTGGGTCCCTAGCACGTAGACAAAGGGGTCCTCTGTGCCCTCCTTGAGAACAATCTGTCACACGAAGGCGAGACGCGTCCGGGTAAGAGGTGCTTTTTTAAGCAGTTGAGGCTATAGGATACTGTTGAGGCCAGACGCCACACAGAAAGCCCACAGCTTCTCAACCGGAATTGCTCCCAAGATCGGTGGATCCAGGGTTTCGGACTCAAACATTCTATGTCTGACACCTTGCAGGTTTCTGCAGTTGCAAATGACATGTATGGAGGTTTCATCGTCCTCCATACATGTCATTTACTTCTACAAGTGGAATCATCAGAGATCCCTAAGTCATGAAGGTGGTAGTTCAATCGACAGTGTCGTATCAAGAGCCCCACCACCCTTCTCAACAGTATTATATTGAGTTTCAACCGAACACAGTCGAATGGCCTAGCTGTGGTTATGCACACCTTGGTAATGCGCGTCGAAAGGAATCGAAAATGTCTAATAAGTCTACTGGCGAGCGAATGCGAGAGCTACGTCAGCGTTGAAAGGAAATGAAAAGTGCTTGTGATTTATCTATTCTCTAACCATTATACTAATCTGCGTAACCATTGTATTAAAAGAGATTGGTAATTAAATTACATATTTATACGAAACAGTTGTTATGATTTTATCCCGACGTTTTCACGAAAAATCTACGGCGCGGAACCGAACTGCCCATTTTTCCAGTTTTTTTTAGAAAGGTGTAATTCTCTATGCAACGATATCTTGATAAATTTCCTATCACATAATCCAGTTAAGTAATCTCGCATGTCTACCACGACCGTCCGCATGTCTACCAGGCTGTAGATAGGGGGGGGGGGTTTTAACAGAAACAGCCTTGCTAATATCAGGTGATGAAATCGTTTTAAGCTATCATATAACAAATCTTTAAGGTAGTTCCAACACTGTCTTATATAATCAGGAAAAAAAAACCTGTTTACATTTATTATAGAACAAATACATATACACACATACACATAGATATATTCACTATTCATATATACAAATGTAGTTTTGAAATAAAAAATAATTTTAAACATTTATATTTCAAAAACAAAACGCGATTTAAAAAAAATTTATTTAATAAATATTTATCTTTACTATCCTATTTTTTTTTTTTTAATTCTAGAGTTTTTTTTTTGATAAAACATATAAGTTGGACGGGCATGCAGTTTTACATGATTTTAATGAGAGAGAGTGAGAGAGAATGATTATTTTGTTATTAATTATCTCGCGTTCTAAACGGTCAAAAATTCTGAAACTTCGGGATTTATTAGAAAACGTTATTTTTAGCGTGTGAAAAAAAAATGAGCCAAATCTGTCGAAAAGTGGTTTCATGCTGGAACATCCTTAATACTTTTTGTTTGAGATTATATTATTTTATCTACTATTAGAATTTTAGTTTATTTTATATGAAAATAAATATAAAATAAACATACGCTTATTTTGTCAGTAATGTTTAAGACGAGGTGTCGCCATCGGTCTCGAAGAAGGGGCAAAACTGCTGGACTCGTTGATGGCCCAAACACAGAATCCGATCTTATCAAGGATTTGGACGATATCAGTTGTTAAGGCAGTACAAAATCTCTCAGAGCATATACGAAAGCATATACATTCGGAAATTCAAAAGAAATATTATGAATCTAGACAATGGACTGGTCCCAAATTAAGATTTAATCAAAATCTTACGGTAAAATGAAGTGCCAATATGTCCATCTCTCTCTAAAGATGTCAAAATACAAAAACCTATTCACTGCGCAACGCATAACTCAGCACCAATCAGGTGCGATCTGAGAATAGTATCTAAGGTCGGGCGAACATATATAAGCAACGTAAAACCATGAAAGATTGTGAAATTGTCACCAAATTAGCAACGAGTAACATATCCTGAGACAATATAAGAGTAATTTTAATAAGAGTAAAGTTATCAGGAATAAATGTGAATGAAGGAAATTTTAACAAGAGTAATTTCAATATAATTTAAAATTTATTATATTTTAAATCTAGTATATTTTAATTTAGTTAATTTTCTATTTATTTTTATTTTTGTCTATTGATCTCGACTTTCTATCTATTTCTAATTGTCAAAGAGTAAATTACGACTACCTAATTTATACTGACGATGACTACATTGTAGTCGAAATACGTATTTATAAGACAAAAAACTGATCTAGGTAAAGGGGGCGAATTTGAAATTTTATTTCAAAAACCTAGAGTTCTCACTAATTATCATTCGATAATATAATGTTTAGAAGACGATATCAGCTTTTATAAAGGACAATCAAATTGAAATTTTCGAAATTTATCATTTTTTTAAATGTTGATTGGCTTGATTCAGGTTTAAATAATTGGAATGTTTTTCATAAAAGTGTACGTTTTTGAACCAAACTGCCAAAATATCTTTGCGCCTAATAGATCATTATTAACATTTGGTTTGTTGCTTGACCTAACGGTATCGTGTACCCCGATCCTAAGTGACTAGCGGGCCATTAGTCATATTGCCACCCGAGTCCCTTAGGCCCAGTCGAACGCTGTACAACAGAGGTGGGCGCCGACGCCTCGCCGGAGTCGAACGGACCTTCCATGACCTGGGAGAGAGTACGTAAAAAAGGTATGTTTTTTAATAAGACGGAACGATGTTTCAATACAGGTTGCCTACCGATTATTGCCCAATAATTTATTCAATCAATTTAGAATTAGTTTTATAAAATATTTATTGTTTAAGAAATATCTTTTACAATATGGAGAGATACACCAAAAAACATAATAATAATAACAATAATAACAACAATAATGATGATAGCAATAACAATAATTACAACAAAAATTATATGTATTCCCACTTTATATAAAATTTAACCATTTAGAAATTAGTAACAAATTACCAACCCTACCCCCCCCCCCCACCCAGCTTTATCATTGGTATCTTTTTTGTATCCAGTGTCATCAAATTCCCATGACACTATACCCCCTACTAAGAAAAAATAATTAAATCAAGTAAATAATTGTTTATTAGTTCTCCGATATGAATAGTTTAGGAAAATTATTCGGAATTTCCTAAAATATAATTCTAAAATCTAAACTAAAGCTAAATCATCAAAAAATTTACAAGCGGTAAGTGTAAAAGATCAAAAGATTTATATTATAATTTATATAACATATATATTTTATTCATACCCAAATATATTAAAAAGGTACATTTTGCCCCAAATTACCAGCCCAAAATTCCTGAGTATGTATTCAATGTATTGTACGTATTGTATACTTTGAATAATAGTGACCATAAAAAATAGTTGGTATTATTATATTTTTTTCAGAAAATGTTTTAATTAAAAAAAGAAAATAATAATAATTGGTAGGATACCCTATATTTACTCTATCTCTCTTCCTCTCACTCAGAGCTCAGTGCAGTAAAGGTCTGCCCACCTACGCTGTACAACATTGCTTTTAAATTGCGCACTGCACATGAGGATTATGTCATTGAAATGAGCGCGATGATATGATGATAGGATGATATTACAACATTACCAGACTTCATACCATAAAAATAATATTAAAATCAAATCAAATATAATAAAATAAAAATTAATTCTAATCGAACGACATTTATTTATTTATTTTTTTAATTCCCAATGTCCTTGACTCTTTATTAGCATAGAATATCAAATTTTGTTTGCATAAATTTTATTTTTGTAAAGTTTATTATAACTAACATGCTATTTACCAGGAATGTTGCGGATGCGAAATTTTTGACATCCGCAGATGCGGATATGTCGAGGCTCACATCCGCGAATACGGATTTATATGTCAAGTTTTTTTTTCAAAGAGATAGTTAATTTAGATACATGAATAAAGGAAAAAAATGGTAATAGTCTTTATATTATAATCAAATTTTAGTATGAATAGTTAAAATCTGGTGCATTATATTTAATAAAGAGCAATGTAAACAAAAATGCTAAAAAAAAAAACAGCCGCAACCGTAACAGATCCGCAAAAAGCATTGATTATTGCGAATACGGATGCTAAAATTTATACGGAAGTTCCGCGGTTCCGGATTCGAACATCCGCAACATCCTTGCTCTATACATTAACATGGGAAGTTTCCCTTCGTACCTCATGCATCTCTAAAAATCCCAACTTCCTTAAAATAATTGGATCAAGTCGGTAGAAGTTCATATTGAGGTTTTGAGATTTATATATAAAATAAACTCTTGTGTTATAAATAAACTCAAGTCATTTGTGACGTTTTTATATTGAAAATCAAAAATCATGTCGAGGAATTTGCTTATCACATTTTAGATTTTTGAACATGCGATATTCATTATTATCAATTGTGAATGATCCATCAATTATAATATCCATTTAAAACCAGTTAAAACAACATTCAAAATTAATTAACTGTATCAGAGATATTCTTGCGTCACTTTTTTGAATGTCATTATGATTCAAAATCATGAGTTTACAATGTAATATTAATTACGGCCATTTTTATAAATATTTATATCCGTCTATGTACACAACTTCCTACATACACTACTTGTAACGCTAACCAAAACCGTTTTTAACCTAATGTGCATCTTGGTTCCAATCTATCGACGTTCCGACATTCCCAATGTAGAAAGTATTATTAAAATATCTTTTTGGTAGTAAATGAACAAATATACATTACAAAAAAAAAAAAAAAAATACAGACGAATTAAGAACCATGCTCCTTTTTCAAGTCGGGTTAAAAATAAACTGTATAATAAATGTAACGGTATTGGTTACGGTTTCGATATCTGTTTCGGTTTTAGCAAATTTCCTCCAAAGGAAATGCAGCTATTGTTTTTGCACCAATGTTGGAATTTCATAAAAATTTCTTCAAATGTCCATCGATCCTACCTATTAGATGTTAAAAATAACTAACGCAAAAATTTGTATATATGTATATATATATACATATTTTTATATATATATATATATATATATATATATATATATATATATATATATATATATATATATATATATATATACATATATATATATATATATATATATATATATATATATATACATATATATATATGTACTAGCGGTCACAGTTTTATTCCGAGGAGTGAAATTTGGAATTTGATTCGCTTTTGGTATTCTAAAGGTCAAGTTCAGTCAAGTTAATGGATAAAATCGGATGAGGGGAAAGGGGGTTTATAGGGAGGGGAAAACACAACATTTGATTATCTCCCTTAATAATTGAAAAATCGAAAAACTTATCAAGAGGTAAGTTGTAGGTACTAAGTTTTACTGCAATTTTGTTTCTTATCATTTTTCTGTTACACTAATATTTACAGAAATATTTACAATTAAAGATTGTTTAAAATGTCTGTGGACTCTCTAGCGGTCACAGTTTTATTACGATTGGAATGAAATTTAATATTTGAGTCGCTTTTGGTATTTTAAAGGTCAAGTTTGTTAATGGGTAAAATCGGACCAGGGGAAATGGGGGTTTAGGGGGGAGGGGAAAACACAAAATTTGACTATCTCCCTTAATATTTGAAAAATCGAAAAATTTATCAGGAGTTAAGTTGTAAGCTGTAGGAGTTAAGTTTTACTGTAATTTTGTTTCTTATCATTTTTCTGTTACACTAATATTTACAGAAATATTGACAATTAAAGATTGAAAGTTAAAACTCTAAATATCTCTGCTCACACTCGACTTTGAGAAAAATGATCAGATAATGAATTGTAGCAAACTTGATTTTCTACAACTTTACTCCTTATACATTTTTCGATTATTCTAATATTAAGAGCGATATTTAATATTTTGTGTTTGTTTGATACGAATACATGAAATATATTTTATTGTAAAAAATTTTGATTGTCGTTTCCATAGTTACCATAAACTATAATCGTTATTTTGGCTATTAAATTTAATTTTTTCCAAAACTAAAGTCATATCAGATATTATATTTCATTTTGATCTGACTAAAGTTATGACCCCTAGAGAGTGATTTATGTATTCTAAGGAAATTCGCTAAGATGACGCAGCTCCTGCGTAACGAATTTTTTTAATTCTAAAATAAAACAGGTTACGATTATTTATTAATAGTTAATAGTAAATATTATAAAATAAAGCCATTTCAACCATAATAGAAGTTAAAATGTAAACCTTTAACAACTTTGGCCGTTTTTGCTATTATATAGATCTTTTAATTTCATCTAATAAAAAAACAGAACATTTTACGAACTGCGGCATAAGGGACTGCAGTCCGTTTTGTGGTCCATAATACATCAGATTTGGAGAAATTCTATGAATTCTATCATAGCGTCTAGAAAGCTTAGTTGGAAGAGCACTGTTCCGGATAGTCAAAAGTCTCGGATGAAAGCACTCTATACTTGAAATAGAACTGTAGACTTTGTCAATTCTGTAAATCGAAAATATTTGTATACCCGGTACATATAATATGTACAAGGATATATTAAGTTTAGTTCCGACTTTGTATCAGCTTTTAAATTTATTTTCCATCTCCTACCGTTTCAAAGATGGATATTTCACCCTGACCCCACTGGGGAAGCCACTTCTAGAATACACTTACAAAATTTCAGCACGTTCGACAGACTGTCTGTCAACGGGCAGACAGACGGACATTATTTTATACCAAAAATTATATTCTGCGATCAATATTTTCAACCGTTATAATTCGGAACTAAACTTATGATATTGTATTAACCAGGGGTGGCCAACTTATGTGTCTATTAGATCTACTTTTTATCAGTGATACAAAAAAATTAATAAACAAAAAAAAACAGGAAATTCAATTATCTATCAGAAAGGTTTTTACCATTTTTGGCCTAAAGTGCACGGTAATGGAGATATTGATCTATATCTACAGTTTTATACAGTGTTTCTCAAAATGGCGGCACTTCCGGTGGTGAAATTTGTAAGGATTTTGTTCACTTACATTCAGTACGTGATACTGAACCTAATTTTTGAAAAAATAACTCCTGTGATATAATGCAGCGCAATATTCTTTATTGATTGTACGATATACCAATTCTTCGATAGAAATTTACGTAACGTTTTTTTGGCTGTTTATAACCCATTCCGTCCCGTGTAACAAACCGTAACATTTCTTATCTCACTGTAATCTCTTAAATTTTAATGTGAAAATTTGATTTTTATGTAATCATGCCGCCAAATTCATATTTTATATTTTTAGAATTATTGACACATATAAATGCAGCAACGTGTTATTGATTCATTGACCTAACCATGTCTCCCCCTCCCATTTTTTAAGGGATGTTCAAAGATTATTTAAGAATTTTGTTAAACTCAAAAATTTTATTTTTTAATGTTATTTTTCAATTCTATTCAATTCAATCTTTATTCATTCTTTTTTAAACAATACATGCATTGTACAGAACATGTCATAATAATAGGATTGGGAAAATGAAGGAAAGGGAAGGTATGCAGCTATGGCTGGCTTTGTTAGAAACTATCCTATTATTTACCTTTGTGCAAACCTAATGGAAAACCAATAGAAAACCATAGGTGAGATAGCCGGCACCCGATATAATGATCAGATGCCTCTCGAGTATCACTCATCAAGTGATTAGGTTTAGGATGTGGAATACATATGGTACTTAAATGAAGTAGGTAAGAAATTTGAAAGCAAAACTGTAGAATTACAGAAGTCAAACTAAACGATAATCCTAGCTGAATAGATATGAAATAAGTTCATTTATTAAAATGAAATCAATGTAATGTAAATTTAACCTCCTTAACCTTTCAACCTCGAAAACGGTAGTTTTTGGGTTTTTTTTCAAACATTAAATAATTCATAACTCGAAAATTCTCTATTCGAATCAAAATACGTCAGTCATTCGGGTGGGTAAAAAAAAATTAGTTACAAAAAATTGGGACCACACTGCACCATGGCAAACTACATTCACTTTTAAATATTTAGCATATTTTGAAAGCTTTCTGACAAAAAAATTTCCGACTCATATGCCGACTGATCCTGGGCAATAGATACAAAATTTAAATATTTTTCAAAATTCAATCTTCGTGCCAGGACATCGTTAATTTAGTACACTGGGCCAAAAAAGTTGATGTCATTTTTTTTGAATATTATAGTAAAATTGTGCCTTATTCAGTTGTTCCAAAATTTATAATGAACAACTTTTATCCGAAATATTTTTTTCGAAAACCGAATCAATAAGGCATAAATCAATTATAAAATTCGAAAAAATGACATCAACGTTTGTGGTCCATAGTGAATGCCTACAGAATCCTTGTTGGTATTGTTTTGAAGTTGGTATGTATACAAACACTTGGTCGGTTTTTTTTTCATTTAAAATCTTCCACCTACGTATTACGTAATAATGATAGTCTATACTCTATATGCTACACCTCTGCACAAAAAATAAATAATTATTTTGCAAACATGTTGTAATAACATACTTAACGCTCATATGTAATAAAAATGTAGACAACAAATTCATAAATAATATTTTGATATTTAAATTAAGTTCATTGACATAACTAACACAAGACACATTTTGAATATCTAATAGAAAAAATTTTGACAAAATGAAAACCCGACTTCATAAATCAAATATTCTAAAACAAAAAATGCATTAAAAAGTAAAAAAATAATTGCATATTCTTGTGTCAATTTTAGTTCACCTAAGCAAAATTTTTTAAATATATATGTACAATTATTGTTATTTTTGGAGTCGGTGTCAGCATACAGAAATTCACATAAAATTTGGACACCGCCTCCAAAAATTACAATAATTGTACTATATATTTAAAAATTTGAACTTCTATAACTGATTTTATTTGTCAGAATATAGACCTAATTTTTAGTGCATTTTTTTATAACACATATTTTTTTTATCCATTTTTTTTTTTTTTCTAAATTTTTAGTGCATTTTTTCATAACAGATTTTCAATTTTTTTTACATGCATTTTGTTTTGTTTTTGTAAAAATTTTTTTTTTTTTTGGGTCGGTTTTTTTTTTGTAAAAAAATTTTTTGTTTGAAGTCGGTTTTTAAAAAAGTTTCTTATTTTTCCATTATGAACGAGTATACCCTTTCAAACAAACAAAAATTTTCGCAGAAATCGGTGATCACATATAAAATGAGGGTTTTCCTCGTTTTCCAGAGGATCCCTTCATCAGAATGCGATTTGGTGACAATGGGACCAATTGGAAATCAAACCCTTTAAAACAAAAACAAAAATTCAAAATCAGTTCATAAATAACGGAGTTCTGAGGTGACAAACATTAAAAAAAAAATACAGAATTGAGAACCATCCTCCTTTTTGAAGTCGGGTTAATAAACTATGAATAATAAACTAACTACACAATTGTTTTTAGAAACAAATTAATAAAATTATAGTACGGGGAAATTAAACTTTTTTAAAGACGGGCTTTAAAGATTAAGGTAGTTCCGAAGCCAAGAGTTTAAAAAAAATGAGGAGAGTAAAGATAAATATTTCTTAAACAAATTATTTTTTAAAAGTTGCGTTTTATCGTTTTATTTTCGAAATATAATAATTTAAAAAAATTTTTTCTTTCAAAATTACATTAATGTGTCTTATATTATATTATGTATGAGAGTATATATGTGTATTACCAGTCCAAGTGGCTGAGCGGTCTAAGGCGTTATGTATGCGCAGTATGCCTACTTGGAAACTGGGAGGTTATGGGTTCGAATCCCGACATCGGCAGTTTGCCTATTATTAGGAAAACAAAGGGGCGGTTAATTGACTAACTGTCGGCGTATGGACAAGAACGAAGTAACCAGCTATTCTTGAGAAGGTTTTCTGCAGTTTCCTTCACGAACTCCATAGATGAATATCGACATAGTTCCTATCATAGTCGGCTGCAGCAGCATATCCTACCAATTCCTAGTCTATACTCAAAAATTCCTTCCACTCCACTCACATCCTCACATCCTTAGGCATCACAATGGACCTTATGGTCGAAGTGTAATAAGGGGAATTTATCAATCTATATGTTATGTGTATTTGTTTTGTTCTATAATAAAGGCAAACCGATTTTTGTCCTGACAAGTCAATAGTGGAACTACCTTAAACAATAAATACATTTTTATGACCTATCACATATCACATTAACTTATTTTTCTTGCTTTAGCACGCGCGAAAACATCGATTATATCCTCATAATCAATTTCCTGTACTAATTTTGCTTCAATAGACCGCAATGCAGACAATAACGATGCTAATTGGGATCTCCATTGGAATAATCGGATTCGGCCATAAAGAAAACTGGATAATATATTTTACTGAAACTAGAATCTAGGTGAACAAGCGGAGATGAATGACTTATAATTCTCATTCAAAAATTACATTTTGGAAAAAAATGTCAGGTGTGGGGTTCGAACCCTCGCTCTCGTTTGGGAACCAGAGCAAAGAATACAATATACATAGAAGCGTATAAATACGATTTTTGTGTCACTTAAAATTTTTAGTGTCTATGCTGACCACTAGATGACAATAGCTGTTGGATTTTAAAGTGACACAAAAATCGTACTTATACGCTTCTATGTATATTGTATTCTTTGACCAGAGCTTAAATCTGACCTGACTAGATAGACAGATTGTAAAGTTTACTTGACAAACTTTTAACAAACATTTGCTGAATCAGATAAGATTTCATTTGTTGATTTTCTAACATAAATAAATTATAAATAATTCAATGCTAACAAGTTAAAAAAAAATGGAGTAAAGTAAATTCCGCACTTTTTAAGAGCAATAAAATCGCACGTTTGAAGTGAACTTATTTTAGTTACCTTTGTGTACACTTTTTTTTTTGGTGGTCAATGAGTAAGTCGGATCCATCACGGTCGGAAGTGAATCGTTCATTCGATTAAGCTCGGGAAACCGATTCAACAAATAAAATTGATATATAGTTATAAGTGTACTTACATATATTAATGTATAGCATACATATGATTATTAAGGTTGTTATGAAGAAAATTCAATTTAATGGCAGATTCTACCAAATTTGACAGCTTATTATTTCAATAATAAACAATATCCTGTCAAAGTTTGAACTTGATCCTGTTTTTAGTTTTTGAGTAAAAAATGTTAAAGTTACGATTTTTAACAGATTTTTACATAGCTTAATGGACTCGGCGGTAAAAATATTAATACAAAAATCTATATCTCGACCACCAGAAATGTCAGGTTTATGAAAACTGACTGTCATAATAATTATCAAAGTCTTAAAAATACCTGGACCAAATTTTAAAACAATCCTGTTATTGGTGTCTGAGATAATTAAATTTATAGATCGAAAAATGGTCCAAATGACCTTTTATTTTAGATTGTCACAGTAAGTTTGACAACGTCAATGTAATTAAAATTAAATAAATAATTATTTAAAAAAATTAAAATTAATAATTAAATTATTATTAAAATAATTTTTTTTAATTTTCAATTTTTTTTTAATTATTTTATTTGATAATAATTTTATTAATAATTAATCCCTTAAACTCGGCCTTGCGCACTACCTTGCTCTACATAATTGATTTAAAAAATCTTCTAACGCGGTTAGAATTCGTGTATTTTGAGTTACACGAACTTTACCATTAATTTTGGTTGATTTGCCCCAGGTACTTTCATAACAACCTTAAGGTTGTATTCGTCTTGAATGCTGTCAACGCTCATACTTATAAGTTTAATTTATTGGCGTTCATTTTGGCTTATGAACACTTACTCTACTCTTGAAAATGCCGTTCGTTCTGACATTATAATTACGTGTAACCGTCAGTTAGCATTATTAATATTCCATATGGCGGCTGAAAAGATTTCAGCTGTTTTTCAACCAATAGAATGTTTGTTTGAGTGACTTCAAAAACCCCTAAAATCAAAACAAAACCCTCTAAACTGACAATTTGACAAAGTATGTCGGTAATGTAGTTTTCTAATAAGATTTTGTATGTTAGAATAAAAAAAAGATTTAAAACATTCAAAATATTAAACAATGTAATGGAATACAGAATAAACCTATTTTGACAAACTGGAAACCCGACTTCAAAAATCAAATATTCTATAACAAAAAATGCACTAAAAGTAAAAAAATAATTGTATATTCTTGTGCCAATTTTAGTTCACCTAAGCAAAAAATTATTAAATATATTTGTACTATTATTACAGTTATTTTTGGAGTCGGTGTCAGCATGTTTGCTTAAGTGAACTAAAATTGGCACAAGAATATGCAATTATTTTTTTACTTTTTAGTGCATTTTTTGTTATAGAATATTTGATTTTTGAAGTCGGGTTTCCATTTCGTCAAAATAGATTTATTTCTCGCTTTTTAGTGACTTTGAAGTTCTATATGTCTGTGTCTGTGAGCGTGGCTTTTTATGTCTGTGAGCGTGGTATCTATCATGGAGCTCAACCATTAGTGCGCTTTGTCAGCATACACAGCGCCGATGGGCCATAAGGTCGAAGGGCAATAGTTTTTACCCCGATATTAATCAATCAATCAATCAATACACAGCGCCAAGACGAACACTAAAAACAACATTTGATAGGCGAATACATTCTGTGTATATTATAAACAGTGTACTGACTAATTAATTTTTGTCTGAATTGTACCTAGGGTTCTAATGACGATTTGTACCCCTTTCTTTTCCTTTTTTTCATTATCAGTTCAAAAAAGAACCATAAATACATAAACAGTTTTGTAAACTATATACTATTTTACGTAAATCTAAATCTTAAGTCGAATTGCTTAAACAGGGGTGTCTAACTTTTGTGTGCGTAAGATCGACTTTTTATCTGAAAAACGTGTCGCGATCGACTTGTGCTATTTGATCTTACATGAACAAGTTTTTATAAAAATGCACAAAATGCCTGATAATTTGATTTTAAGATTTCACTTTCGCGATTTTTTTGGGTCAAGAAAATTTATCACGGAAGAATGATACAAGATTGTTGGACTTGTTTCTTGCCAGCCTATCAATAACTCGCGGGAGTGCACCTCTTAGAGATAGAGATAGATTGTAGAGGCTGCCCTGGACGGGCTACACTTCGACCATAAGGTCCATTGTGATGCCTTAGGATGTGAGGATGTGAGTGGAGTGGAAGGAATTTTTGTATAGACTAGGAATTGGTAGGATATGAGGCTGTAGCCAACTATGATAGGAACTATGGAATTCGTGAAGGAAACTGCAGAAAACATTCTCAAGCATACTCGGTTATTTCGTTCTTGTCCATACACCGACAGTTTAGTCAATTAATCGCCACTTTTTTTCATAATAATTGACAAACTGCCGATGTCGGTATTCGAACCCGTAACCTCCCAGTTTCCGATTAGGCATACTGAGCAGACATAACGCCTTAGACCGCTCGGCCACTTGAACTGGTAGTGCATCTCTTACTGAAACACCTTGTATATTAGGGGTTTTTGAAGTCACTCAAACAAACATTCTATTGGTTGAAAAACAGCTGAAATCTTTTCAGCCGCCATATGGGATATTAATGCTAACTGACGGTTACACGTAATTATAATGTCAGAACGAACGGCATTTTCAAGAGTAGAGTAAGTGTTCATAAGCCAAAATGAACGCCAATAAATTAAACTTATAAGTATGAGCGTTGACAGCATCCAAGACGAATACAACCTTAAGGTTGTTATGAAAGTACCTGGGGCAAATCAACCAAAATTAATGGTAAAGTTCGTGTAACTCAAAATACACGAACTCTAACTACGTTAGAAGATTTTTTAAATTAATTATCTAGACGGTAGTGCGCAAGGCCGACGTAAAAAACAACATAAATATTTAACTGGTCAAAATTAATTCAAATTAACTACAGATAAAGCCAGATTTATATTTTATTTTATTTCCTTAACATTAATGGGAAAACTGAGTTTGGATGTCTATAACCAATGAATCAGAATTAGGTGTATATCCTGGCAAAGATAATAATAATGAGTCTTTAGTATGGAAATTAGTCAGGACAGAACGTTGCTTAGTCTTCGTTAACAACAAGTATTTAAATGTCGATTAACACAGGTATGTACACTCCCGTTCATAAAAATTGAACCAGTTGAAACATTCTAAGTGTTACTGTATATAATATTATACATATATTTAGAAATATATACACTTAGAATGTTATTTACTGGTTCAATTTTTATGAACGGAAGTGTACATAGATCCGAAACAAGAAAAAATATATTCGCTACATTTGGTGATATTTGGATAATTTTCTCGATTGACGTTTTTCTATGAGCTCATCAATTGCCAGCACCTGATTATGTGAATCCAACAGTTCGGGAACGTCATCCCTATACAGTGGGGGAACAAGAGTTGTGCACACCATCTCGATCCTGCTACTCGTTAGTTTAAAAATAATAAATTAATAGTAACAAATTATTATTACTTACTATTTAATTTTTTGTTTAAATAACAACTAACATTCAAAAATTGAGTAACTCCGGATTCGCGTAGGACGGGGTAGCATAAGTCGGGGTATACTGTATATAAAATTGAATCAATGGAGGACAAATCACATGACTCGTTTTTCAAATCCTCGTTAATTACTCTGTTCGATTTTATTACCTGAAAAAAGTGCGTAATTTACCTTCGCCCAAATAAACAATTGATTGTAGTGTTAATTTATTTAGGTTCTTGGTTTAAAGATGCTATATATAAATGACATTGATTTGTTACCACTTAACACTTTTTTGGGCATCGTATAAATCAAATAGTGGAGATTTCCTTACCAAAAATCAGTGCCATTTCGAAAACAAAACCTAATGTGGGTTCTTCTAAAACATGTAAAACGTGTGAACGCTACTTCATGTATTAAATAAAACAAATATTTGAAATTTTCGTAAAATCACTTTATTTGACTAGTTTCGGAACACAGTTCCTTCCTCAGAAATAATAAATGATTTGATTTAAATTTGATTTTTTCATTTTTTATTTCTGAGGAAGAAACTGTGTTCCGAAACTAATCAAATAAAGTGATTTTACGAAAATTTCAAATATTTGTTTTATTGAAAAATAAGGAATATGCATGAACATTTTTTTTCACATTTATTTTCAGAATATGAAAATACTGTAAATACTGTAATAATATTTAAAAACGAAATTAAAATCCGACAAATATCAAGGATGCTATAAGCTTTTAAAGATTATTATCTCTCTCTTTCTTGCAAAAATACTAAAAATGGAGTTTTACGTGTATTTTAAATGGTAAAAGTGTAATATGACGTCACATAACATATCAAGAGGGCTATCACCCTCTTTGTCTAATCGGGAATTTCAATCATTCATATCTCGCTTATTTTTAAAGTTATTTAAAAAGTAATTTTACCTTGATATTTTTCAAGTAAACATGCTTCAATTCAAGTGAAAAAAAATTTTCATGCATATTCCCTATTATAATGGATTTTCGTCAAGTAACGAACCATTCAATACAAAATTATATTAATCTGAAATATACCTTCCCCCTCCCCTCTCCTTAGCTGATGGAGATTTGAATCATAATTTCAAATTCAATAATTTTAATTAATAAATTTCGAAAATTTTTTTTTTTTGTAAATAGTTTTTGAATAGTTCAACCAAGATTAAACTACTATCGCAATATTGTATTCCATAATGTGAATAAACATCCGCAATATATAAAATATAATGGACACTATATATTTGGATTTTTCAAAAATTGATTGACTTTGCGAGGTAATTAAAACTGATGGTAGTTATCAATAGAGTACGCCAAAACGAAAAATATGAGCGCCTATTTAGCTTTCTAAATGAAAAACTGTTGACCTGAGAGCGTTTCGAAATTAGGCAAAATTTAGCTTAAACTTTAGGTCGGGTAAAAGCTAATAGTGGAACAAGTTTTTGATTTTAAATCAAGTTTTAAATCAAGCTGAGTGGAAAACAATGGTGTTTGTTTCAAGTTTCTAAGTTTTTCAGAGACGAAGCTATGAGCTTCGGAAAATGACTAAAAAATATAAATTTCAATAAATTCCACACCCGCCGGATTTTAGCGAATGAAGCTCATATTGTGGGAATCATCTTTTTTTTCTAGGCACTTTTGATAAAAAAATCAGCGGCCAAATCGATGACATGAGTGCGCACGTTTTTGTCGAGTAAGTAATGGATCTGCCCATATATATATATAAATTTTACAGATGGTGATTTTCGACATCTACTAGGTAGGATCGATGGACATTTGAAGAAATTTTGGCAAAATTTAGAAGTCGGTTGGAGACCAATAGCTCTATTTCGTTTCAGGAAATTCGCTAACAAAAGCAAGTCTCGTATTTTGGTCACATCAACCGATCCGAAAAGTATTATGTACAACAGTTAGTGGAACTGGGGTAACATCATTCTACAAGAGCCAAAGGAAGAAAAAGAATCTCGTGGATGGATAATATAAAAATCTGGACAGAGATGAATCTACAGAAACTAATGCGTCAGACAGAGAATTCGTGCGAAAAGTGATCTCCAACATATCTTAGGAGATATGGAACGTATCATCATCATCATCATATTTCCAAGAGAGTAGTGATTTATTTATTATGTGGAAATTCACTAAGTTGACGCAGCTCTTGCGTAACGAATTTTGTTGACATATAAAATACAATATTTGAAGTCGAGAAGGATGTTGAGTCTTTTCAGTACTTCTTTACGAAACTTGTACAACCTTGGTTTTGAATTATAAATGTATTACACATACAATTAGGATAAACACAAAATATTTATAATAAATTATAAATATATTACACATACACTCCCGTTCAATAAAATTAAACCAACCTGAAATGTTAATTTTCTTACATTTCATAAAACTCATCACTTTTGTAACGCTCTGCATATTATTTATTTATAAACAAAGATAAATAGTATATTTTTTAAATGTGAAAAAAGAAATGGAAGTTTTATTTATGTAAATACATAATGTAATGTAAATACATGTTAAGTATTACATCTCTCTTTTACGTATACAAATTAAATAAAATGTTGTATCTGTCAAAAACATTTACTACCAGAATAATCAAAATTGTGAGAGATTGATTCGGTTCAGGTCGGTTCAATTTTATTGAACGGGAGTGTACAATTAGGATAAACACAAAATATTTATAATAAAATTCGCAATAGTTAATTAGAACTATGAATATAATTAAAATCATTTTGCTGATTATAGAATTTATTTGCAAATTATATAAACATTTGCATCATAGGGATTTTAGTTATTTGTATTCTATAATAATTAATTTAAACCCGTGACTCTCATTTTTGATCTGTAAAAATTTACTAATCACAAAACAGAAAATAATTTTGGGTGGTAATGGTTTAATTTTTCTAAAGACTTTATTGTTTCAATCCTTACATAGTATAAAATAAAGTCCCCCAGCCGTGTCTGTCTGTTTATTCGCGATTTACTCAAAAAATACTGCACCGATTTTCATGCTGTTTTCACCAATAAATAGAGTGGTTCTCGAGGAAGGTTTTAGTATATAATTTGTCAAGTTTTTGTATAAATTGGTCCTTAACATATTATAAAAAAATGTATAGTTGTATAATTTATTGATGTATAGGTGTATAATTTATCAGTGCATAGTAACAGATGTTCGTTGCTCTAGGTGCTGTGTGTTATACATTGTCTACCAGGAATGGGGATGTAGACATTTTGACTGTTATTTATATAAGCATACAACAGACAGCAGTCTGCATAAAGTAATTGTTATGTAACAGTGTATCATATATTAATACAGTCCATTGTTCATATTTAATTCGATTTCATTTGTTTCGATTTCTATTCACATAGTGAATCATTTTAAAATTAATATTAAGTTAGTTTATTTTTGTAGTAATATGCATAGATAGCGATGCATACAACAAAAACGTTTTAAAAATTTGCCTATAGATGGCAGTATACAAACATGAGTACTTCAAAAATGTTGCCAATAGGTAGCAGTGCATACAACAAATGTATTTCAAAAATTAAACGCAATTTATCAGTCCTTGACGGTAGAAAATATTATGTTACTTGGTTATAAGGGCGTTACAAAATTTTTGCGGGCGAAGCCGCGGCGGGTAATGCTATTATGTATAACGAGGAAAGATGATTGATTTTTTGTTTGTTACGATTTCACTCAAAAACATAGGCTGTTTTATATTTTCTGTAAAGAACCCGTGCGAACCCGAGTCAGCTAGTTAAAATATATAATAAGAAATATAGTTTTAAAAAACTAAAAAACACGCTTTTATAGCTAGCCGAACTAAAAAGTAGAAAATAAAATTTAAATATGGATATAATTAAATTGATTGTAAAAAAGCGTGGAGTGCTTTTTACAATAAAATGAACTATTTATAACATTTGATGTTAAGCACCCGACGCTTTTTTACAATTAAATTAATTATATTTATCAAGCGTAGTACATTTTCGACACCTGCGGATTAGGAAAAAGTAATTTTAGCTTCTAACCGGATTCATAGAACCTACATACTGATTCTCGAATTAATTTACGTCAAATTAATCAGCATCAAATGGCATTCGAATTGGTCATGTTTTCATGCGAGATCGATGGGGGAAAATCGATTTTTGTTAAAATACGGACAGAATATGTAAAATCTATTAATTTGTTTATTGACCCAATCGTTCCAACTCTTATTTCGTACATCCTGTACAACAGTCCAAGAGCATTAAAATAGTTTTCATTCCGAAAAACCGCAAAAAAAAGTTTACCATCAAATTTTTTGATTACTTTTTTTCTATTACCAGTTCTAAGAATATTTATAAATAGATCATATTGAAATATCAATAGTCAGTGGCGTCTCGAACCTTACTTATTCGGGTGGGCCAGTATTGTGCTCGATAAATTGGGCCAACTTTTTAATATAAAGTAATTTTTAAAATTTTAATTAATTTTTTAATAGCATTTGGTAGTATTTTTATTGTTTTTATTATTTTAATAACTCGAAGTTATTATTGATTCATTATTGATTTTGACCCAGTCAAATAGTACTTTTACCTCTTAAAGTACAATCGGACTTTCACCTCCTAAAAAATACATATTCCAACGGAAAGTCTCTTCGTTTTGGTACTATGAAAGTTATTGGCGTAATAGATAGATAGATAGATTGTAGAGGCTGCCCTGAACGGGCTACACTTCGACCATAAGGTCCATTGTGATCCCCAAGGATTTGGGGATGCGAGTGGAGTGGAAGTTGTGAGTAGACTAGGAATTGGTAGGATATGCGGCTGAAGCCGACTTTGATAGGAACTATGCCGATATTCATCTGGAGTGCGTGAAGGAAACTGCAGAAAACCTTCTCAAGGTCAGTTTAGTCAATTAACCGCCCATTTTTTTTCTTTTTAATAATTGACAAACTGCCGATGTCGGGTTGGCATAATAAAATCTCCACTTGTATTTTTTAAGAGGTAAGGTCATTTTTTTGTACTATTCCACTGGGCTATTTGCAGAGTTTGGCAAAGGTAAAGAATCCCAGTTACGAAATAAGAGACTGGGTGGGCGAAAGAATAGGCCAGTCTAGTTTTAGGTGGGCCTCGGGTTACCCGATCCACCCTCTATCGACACCCCTGGTGGTCATATTAAAGTTCTTTATTTGAACCCCAACTAGTACTGGTTTCGCCTTAAAAATTATGTCTAACTATTGTATGCAAAAAGTTTCAAATATAAGTTGTTTGTTTTTAAGATATCAATTTTTTTATTTAAGTTTTTATATTTAAGTATTTTCTCTATCTCTCACCATTTAAATGTAATAATTTGAACCTTTGCAAATCATCTTCTGGAATTGAATCATAAGCCTACTAAAGGATTCGAAATTTTACATTTGGCTAATAAAGGACCCAAACTAAATCTGCTAGATTACCTAGGCGTTTACAAAAATAAAGCCAATCCCCAATAGTACAATCAATAGAAAATATTCCGCTGCATTAAATTACGAGAGTTATTTTTTTTTAAATGAGGTTCAGTATCACGTACTGAATATAAACGAACAAAATCCTTCATATTTCGACCCCGGAAGTGCCGCCAAAAAAAAGAGAGAGAAAAACTGTAGATATAGGCCAATATCTACATCACCGTGCACTTTAGATCAAAAATGGTAATAACCTTTCTTGTAGATAATTGGATTTCCCATTTTTTTTGTCTACTAATTTATTTGAATCACTTAACGTTTACGCCTTATACGACTATTACTGTTTATTTATTGACGTTTTGACCGATATCTCGTCTAATACTTGTTTAAACAATAAAATGCTAATAACTTAACGTTGAAATCTACAAATTACCTACAACTTTTATTCAAAACTTTTTTGTCTAAAATTAATATTTTTAAAGTTATAACACGTTTAATGTTGCACTACCAGGTGCAAGGTTAATAAAAACGAGGTATGCATATTGTAATAATGAAAAAGAGATATCGATCAACAAGTCAATCAATAAATAGTAATAGTCGTATAGTCGTAAATGGTAAACGGTCGTAAAAATTAAGAAACAGAAAAAATAGGAAATTTAATCATCTACAAGAAAGGTTATTACCATTTTTGGCCTAAAGTGCACGGTAATGGAAATATAGGCCGATACAGTTTTTCTCAAAATGGCGGCCCTTCTGGGGTCGAAATTTGTAGGGATTTTGTTCATTTACATTCAGCACATGATACTGAACCTAATTTTAAAAAAATAACTCCTGTAATTTAATGCAATGCGAACATGAGTAACGATAATCTCTATTAACTGTACTACAACTCTTAAATAATCACACTGACCTGACGTTTCGAAAATATTGGAAAAAACCGATAATTCACTAAAATCTCATTTTAGGTGCCATATAGACTAACACGTCAGTGAATTTATTAATAAATATTAATATGAAAATTTTTTCATATCAATACTAATTAATAGTATTGATATGAAAATAATACTCAGCATAAACCTGATTAATAGTCCAGTAATAGTAGAAATAATAATGCGCAAATTTCAGAAAAACTAGGGGAAAACTGGATTTTGAAGCACTCTAGTTGAACATGAACGAATTCATACAAGATAATTTGTAACAAGACATTTGCCAGTCAAAGGACTTTAGTAGATCATCAACGAATTCATACTGGGGAAAACCCCTGTTCATGTAATGTTTGTACTATGGCCATAAAAGTCAATGACATGTTTTAAAATTATATAATTGATATGTGCCTTATTGATTCGGTTTTCGAAAAAATGCTTCGGATAAAAGTTGTTCATTAGAAATATAGTAACAACCTTTATTCGAAATTTTTGTTCGAAAACCGAATGGATAAGGCACAATTCAGCTAAAAAATATAAAAAATTACATCAACTTTTGTGGCTTAAAAAGTGTACCAAAACATTTACAACGAACGACAATTTAGTTCTTTCGAAGCAGTCTAAATAAACATAAACAAGTTCATAGGTGGGCAAAGTTTGACTTCGCAAGCTCTGAGTGAGAGGTAGGAAGAGAGATAGAGTAAATACAGGGTACCTACCAATTATTATTATTTTCTTTTTTCCGTGCAAGAAAATAATAACACCAACTCTTTTTTATGGTCACTATTATACAAAGTATACAATACATACAATACATTGAATACATACTCTGGAATTTTGGGCTGGTAATTTGGGGCATAAAAAATACCTTTTTAATATATTTGTGTATGAATAAAATATAAAAGTTATATAAATTATAAAATAAAAATCTTTTGGTGGTTTACGTTTACCGCTTGACAATTGTAAACCAAATGTCAATTTTTTTGATGGTTTAGATTCTAAACCATAAAATTATTCATATCGGAGAACTAATAAACAATTATTTACCTGATTTAATTATTTTTTCTTCGTAGGGGGTATAGTATAGTGTCATTGGAATTTGATGACACTGGATACAATAAACATGCCAATGATGTTAATTTACATTCGTATGGCTTTCGACGTGAATAGGGTGATTCACGTCGTCATCTGTTCCCCCAGTTAAATCAATTATAAAAAAAAGGGGCGGTTGATTGACTAAACTGTCGACGTATGGACAAGAACGAAGTACCCGGCTATGCTTGAGAAGGTTTTCTGCAGTTTCCTTCACGAACTCCAGATGAATATCGGCATAGTTCCTATCATAGTCGGCTGCAGCCGCATATCCTACCAATTCCTAGTCTACTCACAAATTCCTTCCACTCCACTCACATCCTCACATCCTAAGGCATCACAATGGACCTTATGGTCGAAGTGTAGCCCGTCCAGGGCAGCCTTTACAATCTACCTACCTCTTCCCCCAGATAAAAATGAATGAAGACTATTATCGTCATATTAGCCCGTATATTATAAAACATAAATAAACTAACACAATTTATTATATAATATATAGATGTTTTTATTTATAAAAAAAAGATGACTTTCTTTAATATTGTTTATGTTTAAATCAAATCTTAGAATGTGGTCGATTGTATTACGTCATATTTTGATGTCGGAAATATTAGGCGATTATACATTGATGACATCATCATTCAAATTCAAAGAAGCTAAACAAATTGTTTTGAATGTTGTTGTTGATGAATTGGTTTAGATAAAATAAAAAAATGTAATTATTTATAATTATTACATGTTGTATTTTAATAAAGAAATACAGAGAAACCTCTTTATTATAAGATACAATTAGGGAACGTACCCATACTACGTGACCTATTTTTTAAGATTTTTCGACCCCCCCCCCTCCCCTCGGTAACCATTTGTGGTATATGCCAAGACCCCCCCCCCTCCCCCTAAAGTTGTTACGTAGTATTGACAATTATGATTATTAATCATTTTGCAAGCAGAAAGTGAAACTGTGAAAGTGTAACTGTGAGTTTAAGAAGCACGTTTAGTTAAACACTCCGCGCTATAGTCAAATATAGTTCGAAAAAGCGCGAGATTTCTCTCGGCGAAATCGATCGACTACGTGACAAAAATCAAAGCCACCCCCACCCCCATTCCCGTGACCGAGCGTAGTATTTTAAAGATCTACCCCCCCCCCTAAACAGGTCACGTAGTATGGGTATGTTCCCTTATAAGATACTGGCGCCAAACAAGACCCGGTTCCTAATAAAGCCCAGTTATAAAAAGTCGTTATTGTAATTGTTGAATTAATTCGAAATATTCAACATATAAGCAGAAACATCAATAGACAAAAATGCAACAAAACATTTACTCAAATGCGTTTTCGGTTAGACAGCAAACCCATTTTTACAAGCTTTTATTTAACTTGCAATGCATGCATGTATGTAGTATGTATGTATGTTTTTTTTTCGGGAGGGGGGAAATGCATCATGCAGTATAGGGCATCCTGCACTACTCGTGTCGGACTGGCCAAATGGCCCCTACCGACTAAAACCCTAACCTCTTCCCTCATAACTTTACCTTCCCGTGGTACAACCGCTAGGTATTACTTCGCGGGAAGGCTTAAGCAGTGGCTTCTTCCTCCAACTAAATAAACTATACGTTAGCTGATATTCTGCTACGCTACTGAGGGTTCCTGCTGCGTTCTTCCTTGCGCAGCTCCTTCAGAACAGTTGCTGCATAGTTACTAACGGCCATCCATTCAACTTCTCCAGATAGCATACCTTCACTTAGATTGTCTGGGGTTATAGTATGACCCAGAATTCCTTCTACATGACTTCGATGGTAAAAGAATCGCGTACACTCGAAGAATACATGTTCTGCATCCTCCACTTGACCTTTACATTTCGGACATTCCGGGGATTCCGCTAGTTTATACTTGTGAAGGTAAGCTCTAAAGCATCCATGCCCAGAGAGAAGCTGCGTCAAGTAATAGTCGACGTTACCATGTTCACGATTCACCCAAATGAGCACTTGTGGAATTAGACGATGTGTCCACCTTCCCTTGTTCGATGCATCCCATAGTATCTGCCATCGGTGCAGGCTGTTCGATGTCTCTTCTGATCTAAGCTGAGCTGCGTTGACTTCAGAGGACTTCTTTCGCTGGTAAAGAAATTTTCGTTCTTCAATACACATGCAGCGTCCTGGGATACTGTTCGGTAGGCGCTGGAAACTCTGAGTCACTCAATCTATAGACTGATGTGAGTTTCCTTCGGAATGCACTTGTATTGTATGTATGTATGTATGTATGTATGTATGTTCGGGTCAAATCTTTCAAGCTAAATTAGAACGACTTCCTTTTATCCTACGGAGTTGAATTTTTATATGTTGATTCAGTTCCGATGACAATCCATTTTTATGGTAAGCATGACAAGAAGCGACAAGGAAAAGGGCGGTTTAGAGAGAGGGGGAAACACAAAATTTGGTATATCTCTCTTAATACTGAAAAAATCAAAAAACACATAAGAAGTTTTAGAAAATTAGTTTTACTATAAAACGCTTGTTTTTAAAAATGTTTCAATTAGACACTTTATTATAATATTGATTTATCACTTTTTTGAAATTTTTGGTGAATAAAGTGTGTTTTTTGTTTTGTTTTTACTATTGGATCTTAATATTTAAGCTTTTCATCATTGGTAGCAAGCCGATTTTTATTTATTTATTTTCATCATTTCACATTTGTTTTTCACGACTTTTTTGCCATCGCTTGTTACTGCCCGTAACAAGGCCCACTTAGTTGTACCCTAAGAAGGCCCTAACTTTTTTTATTATTTAATTTCCATATATTTTCGCTTTAATTGCATGTTTTATAAGTGAAAGGTCAGTTAAATTAAAGTAAGCTTTTTATACAAGTTCTATGCAAACAAAAACTGTTTCTTAGTTCATTTAGCCACAGCTCGAGATTTTTTCCTGAGACACCAAATAAAGCCCAGGGTGGGTTGCAATTAAAAATAAAATACTGATTTCAATATTTTTTTAAAAAATATTTAGTAAAAAATAAGTAGACAGTAACACAGAAATGAAAATATTTTAAAATAAATTATAATTTTTGTTTTAATGCAGTTTGTATTTTTAACCCGACTTCAAAAAGGAGGATGGTTCTCAATTCGTCTGTATTTTTTTTTTTTTTAATGTTTGTTACCTCAAAACAAAAAAAAAAAACAAAATGCTCGTAAAAAAAATTGAAAATCTGTTATAAAATATTGCATTAAAAATTACAAAAAAAAAAAAACGGATAAAAAAAAGTGTTATAAAAAATGCACTAAAAATTAGTTGGTCGTTTAGTAGGTCTACCCATATTTAGACAAATACAATCAGTTATAGAACTTCAAAGTCACTAAAAAGCGAGAAATAAAACCTATTTTGACAAAATGGAAACCCGACTTCAAAAATCAAATATTCCAAAACAAAAAATGCACTAAAAAGTAAAAAAATAATTGCATATTCTTGTGCCAATTTTAGTTCACCTAAGCAAATTTTTTTAAATATATATGTACAATTATTGTTATTTTTGGAGGTGGTGTCCAAAAGTTATGTGAATTTCTCTATGCTGACACCGACTCCAAAAATAACAATAATTGTACATATATATTTAAAAAAATTTGCTTAGGTGAACATAAATTGGCACAAGAATATGTAATTATTTGTTTACTTTTTAGTGCATTTTTTGTTTTAGAATATTTGATTTTTGAAGTCGGGTTTCCATTTTGTCAAAATAGGTCTTATTAGTAGACCTAACAAGGCCCATTCTATTTTCGTCTGAATTGTGCGAATTACATATATGTTTATTATGTAAGAAAATTTATTTTTTAATCACTGTTTATTGAATAATATTGATATACTTTGATTTAATATTTTATTTGACAAAGTTTTGTATTCGAGGTTTTTAAAATTATCATTTTTTCATGGAAATATAAGGTCCATTCATCTTGGACGCTCACATGCTTTGAGCGCTTACGCTTATAAGCACAAATTATTGGTGTTCATGTTTTCCTACGAACGCTTAAAATCGATCAGAAAATATCGGTCGTTTTGGACGTTGTGAGCGTTAGTTTATATCAACATGGCGACGTTTTATTTCGTCGGAAGTAACAGAAATAGTATACGTTTTATCAGATTCTGAATCATTTAAATGGATCGAAAATAATCTGGATAAATAGTTAGCCATTTTTACTAGTTTGTCAACGATTTTAATTTCAAGTACTTTGATAAATATGACAAATGTTTGGTTAGGTTACGCTCGTGTAGCATTCGTTTTGATAAATAGTAAGATTTGGTGCTCACGCTTTTGCTGCCCTACCTCTGTGGAGTAAGCGTCTGTGAGCGCGAAATCTACCTCATGAACTCAGCCGCAAGCGTGATTTTTTGACACTCACAGCGTCAAGTCGAACGATGAAAAGGACGATTGAGCGCGCTGAAAGCTTGTGAGCGTCTAAGACGAATGCACCCATAATAACATGTAATGATTTTTCTCAAAAATCGAATGAATGTTTACCAAATTTCCAATTTACCAATTTTACGTTTTTATAGTCATTTTGCGAAAAGTGGGCCTTATTAGGCACCAGTACCTTGTATTCAAATATTGATTTATTTCTATATTTGTTGACAACAATGCTTATATGTCTACGTAACCGACCAGAATATCTGTTTGTTCTAAATGAACATAGATGGAACCCGTTTTAATAAGAGAAAAATACATTATAGTTTTCCGTTTCATAATATTGCGTGTAGGCGCTTTCCGCTAAATTGTGAACGGAAAGATATGCTATGTAATCATTAAACATGTGTCTGTTTGCAGTGGTGGTGCACGATAAATTCAACACCAGTTTTTTTCTTTTTATAAAAATATTTCACGATCGGAAACTAACCATCGCAGTTCCAAAGTCTTAATATTAATTATTTTAATGAATTTTCTTCTTCAATTAACACTTTTTTCAAGGCTAGCAAATATTAGAAATAAACATTTTCATTTGACTTTTGAGTTATCCTATGTATACGAGTATTTCTAGAAAACTTTTACTATTTTGAAATAAGAGTTTTTAAACCTGTTGTGAATGCCACATGACCTCTAGATTGTAGATTGTAAAGGGTGTCCTGGACGGGCTACACTTCGACCATAAGGTCCATTGTGATGCCTAAGGATGTGAGGATGTGAGTGGAGGACAATAAATTTTGTGTGTAAACTAGGAATTGAAAGGATGTGCGATTGCAGCCGACTTTGGTAGGAACTATGCCGATACTCATCTGGAGTTCGTGAAGAAAATCACAGAAATGCTTCATAAGCATATCCGGTTACTTCGTTCTTGTCGAAACGCCAACAGTTTAGTCAATTAACCGCCCCTTTTTTTTTAATAATTGACAAACTGCCGATGTCGGGATTCGAACCCACCACCTCTCAGTTCCAAGTACACACAACGCCTTTACAAGCGCGGCTATATTGAAAATGGTTTTTTCTTTTTTCTGCTTCGCTAGTATCGCCTCAAGCTCTAAGCAACATAATAATTAATATAATATGATATAATAATTAATATGCGAATTAAGAAATAATTTCAATAAATTGCAAATGGGATTTGGTCTTTTGAGAACTGAATGAGTTTGAATTCTAAATGCAACACACTTGCGTAGTGATTTTCTCCACTAAACGAATAAAACAAAGTTTAGACATGGCTGATGTCAACATTCTTCGAGCTGGTTCTACTCAATGAGTGCAATTTTCATTCATCTGTCCGACGTGATACGAAAATTTTTCTTCGGAGTCCATTAAGTCAACAGGTTTTGCAAAAAGTTTTACATTTTTAACATAAAACGTTGAAATATATCACAGATTTTCAAAACTTTCACTCTCTTGCGTAAAATTAAGCTCGAAGTTCAAAGTTTTTGAGATAAAAATGTCAAAGTTAACGTTTGAGAGAAATAATTAATTACATTACATTAAGTAAATCACGACTGTGATCACATTGACCAAAATGTTTTCACTTCAAAAATCAGATGTCAATATCACAAGAAATTTTCCAGGTGCGGATTCAAGAAAGAGGGGGTATGTGTTTTATAAATTACGTATAAAAATTAAAATTTCATTAATCAAAACTTTTATACAGAAATAGTGTATTTCTTTTAAGTTATCCCCATCATAGTCTATCCAAACCACAGCCTATCCCGACCACAGCCCCATTCCCTTCCGCTTATCTTAACAGCCTAAGATAACCAAACCAAAAGTATTGTGCATCGACGAATGGCCCCATTTTGAGTCGATGGAACCTAATGCGATGACTTCTTATAAACGTATACTTCAAGGCAGGGGATCTCCGGCGTTTTTATTATTTCAGGATCTTAAGACTGATTAAAAGCACCAAAAAAAAATGTTTCCCAAATATTACATCATTAAAGTCGATATCCCGAAACACCTCATTTTCGACACTCCTTATCGATAAACATCTTAAGTAAGCCTTCTTGTGATATGTTTCTATTTCTTAACTCTTTTATTAACTTGAGTTGTAGATCCAAAAATTCAAAACGATATCTCAATATTCGGAAAATTCTATCAGAGATATGTTATTCACAAGATGCTTGATGGCAATGCTTATTCAAAGTATTAATTCATACATACTTATTTTGGAATTTATATGTTCCACAAAATCTACAAACGATTTAAAATTATTTGTGTAGGTACACAGGTTTTGGATTCCAAAGACCACGAGACCTTGGACTCTGACTCATAATGTCGGTACTTCGTTCACGATAAATTCATTAGTATACAAAAAAAACAAGTGGAAATAACAACTAACTGAATTAATTTCTTAAATACCTGGTATATACTGAATTTATGTAAACAAAATTATAACAAAAGTTGTTTATTTTTAAAAAAGAAATATTTTTGTTAAACAAACATACGAAATTTCAGCTCGCTATTTCTTTTCGTTTTTGAGTTATCGTATTTACAGACGGATGGACAACTTTACAGAAATGGACTAATTAGGTCATTTTATGAACACCTATACCAACATTTTTTTTTCTACAATCAATATTTTCAACCGTTACAAAGTCGGACCTAAACTTAATATTCCCTGTTATATACTATATATATACCAGGTATGAAAACAATTTTTTAGACTGTCAACTGTCGATCTATTATATTGTTACGCCACTGATCACAACAGTGAAATAAAAACCCGAACTTAATTACTTTTCCGATGATCTATGCATATTTGTACTATCTAGGTAAAATAAAAATATTTAAATTCACTATGCTAGAGATTTAATGAACATAATTATTTTAAATATGATTGAAACAAAAACAAAAAAAATTTGCATACAAAACCAATATATTTATGCGCTCCAAAATATTTGTAGTGAGTGGAACTGTTTATGATACCTCATATCATCACATATATCAGTGCTGTATGTATTCATTAAACGTATTTCAGTATCATCGCAGTGTGTACTGCGTTCGACAACGATCAGCTGTTTGTGTATGAAAACGACCCTCGTGTTGAATGAGGAATTCAGATCGTGTTTGAACCGCCAGTGGTCAGTATCATAGCAGTCACTTAAATTAGTGCTTATAATATTTATTTCTTAGAAGATAAACAGTGGCATTCTCCAGTGGAATCACGCTTATTATGGAATCGTTTCAAGTATTGTGCTAATTTTTAACTAATTCGGACACTTTATTTGTGAAGTTTTTTTTTTTTAAATCATTTGATTTGTTTGTGTTTATTTTTTAAAAATGGATCCAATTAGGTAAGTTTTTTTGTATATTTTGTCTGGCTGTATTTATCACCCTTTGTGTGTTAAACTACCCCTTTTGTTAGTAGTGCATTAACCTCTACACTAAATAGTTTTATACAAGATTTTGACTTTGTATATTATAAATGATTTGATTTGAAAAAAGCACATATCAGAAATCGGGAATAAACAATCTTCCCCTTTCTTTTACGATAGTGTAAAGTATTCGAGGTTTTTTGGTATATTTGAATATAAAATTTAATAATTTTTTTTTAACTGCGCGAAAATCTTAACTACAGTCGTTTGAATATTGACACAAAAAAAAACAACAAATTAAAGTAAAGAAGATGATTTTTCGCGATTTTGTGGTTTAAACCACAAGAAATTGTAGAAAATAATTTTTATCAATTTTACTGAGTAGCATAACTTTGAAGGTAGGTAAAACAAGCAAAATTCAAATAAAATTAGAATTATCGAAATTACCATTACAAAGAAGGTATAATGTCGACAGCCAAAGTGGTGTTCTGTTTTCAAAATATTACAGTTGATTTGTGCCGAATCCATTCGATTTTCGAAAAAAAAATTTAGAATAAAAGTTGTTCGTTATAAAAATACTCATAACTTTTAGCCGAAACATTTTTTCGAAAACCGAATGGATTTAGCACTAATCAACTAAATGGAAAATTTTGAAAACCGAATACTACTTTTGTTGTTGATATAAAGATTGGATAAAATAATGTGATGTACTGAACCAAATTTGATGATAGACCTTAGTCTATTGGAATGGAAATTAGAATTAGCATATGATTTAGATATATAAATCGAGAAAAACTTAAAATTCTTTTTTCCTTTTTTTTGGCTGAGACAATTTTCAAATGGAATTAGTTTTTCGGAGTTTTAAAAATAGCATCTTTAAATCTGCCCCCCCCCCCCCCTCGGTGAAAAGTGCCCTTTTTGTTTTAAAGTCCCTAGAAGTTTCGTTTTAGAGTACCCAAAGATAACTCTTTTTCACATAAATGAACGTGAAAATTTTATTTTGATTGAATAAATGAATCATGAGTCGCGATTACTAACATATAAATATTTTTCTAAATTTTGTGGCAGACTTTTAAGTAGATGAGAAATATTTGAGCCTACTTATTTTTTTGTTTCAAAATTTTTATCTGCCGATTTTTTTATAACACATAATATATACAAATTTGCAATCGGGTACATTGTTTTTTCTTAGAGAACTCAAAACAAAATTTTAAAAACATAATATTTAATGTTTAAACTTGACTAGAACTTTGCTGTCGATTTTGAATTATATATAAATTTTTGGATAAAAATAGTTTTCAGGATCTTTTTCTAAAGATAAATTTGGGGTTGTATTTCATTGAAATTCAAAATAAATTTTAATAACATAAATTTTTAATAACTTTATTTTGTAAATGCACTGAACCCCTGGAACATATGAGACGTGTTTTGATCGATGTTTTTTTTTTATTCTTTTGTTTGGGTGATTCTTTTTTTTTTGGGATATAACCCATATATTTATTGTACACCTGCATGTGAACTTGCCAAACAAAGAAACTATATTGAATATGAGTTTGAATAGCTTAAATAAAATCGTCTTATGTAATGACACGATTATTTCGATTCCTTTATTTTTTTTGGAACTGGTTTTATTGTTTCGGAAGTCTTTATTTAAAGAGGGTCTCTTCTTTGTATACCCTGCATGTACAGTCAAACCTGGATGAGTGAGAGTTCAAGGAGAATCATTTTTTCGCTTAACAAAGTTTCTCACTTTTAGAGGTGTAGGAGCGGTTTTTCCCTTACAGAAATATATCATAATACAGGAAACAGTGATAAATATGTAAATACCTTGTTTTATTTATTTGAATTTGTTTTTATTACACGAAATCTAGAAAGCGTCGTAAATAACAGACGATAAATACGCTCGACTCTCGCTTATAAAGATGTAGGGCAAGTGGCAGTCTCAGTGATAGAGACCCAGCTCCCAGGTTTGAGTGTATATTATATGTACAAGGGTTTTATAAATGTAGTCGACTTTATAAGGGTTGAAATGTGTTTATAAAATGCCCGAATAAGTCCATTTGCGCCGTAGACGTGATAACTCAAAACGACAAGAGATAACGTCCTGAAATATTGTGTGTGAGTTTAGAATGAAAAAGATATTCAAGTTCGTGAATGGGAAAAATCGCTTCTAGTCCAAGAGACCAAATGGTTTTTTCAGGATGATGAGCAACAAGCTGGTACTTTGTAAGTAGCGTCGTTTTGACAAAACGCCCAACTTTTTTAATTATAAAATTTTGGAAAACGGTATCGAAATTTTCTGGAAGCCGTTGAACATGTCGATTTGACCGTTCATCTAAAGTTTACGAGCCTTAAGTTATTTATAAGTTTAATTGTAAGATAATCAAGTGAAGAACGAGGAAAAATTTTCGTCCTACAAATTGAATGGAATGGACTCCGAGTCTCCCATCCTCAATGTTCAACGGCTTCCAGAAAATTTCGATACCGTTTTCCAAAATTTTATTATTAAAAAAGTTTTGTCAAAACGACGCTACTTACAAAGTACCAGCTTGAAGCTCATCATTCTGAAAAAACCCTTTGGTCTCCCGGACTCTTCCTGAAGTTCTTCCAAAGTATCATCATACTAAATGTTTTTTACTAGCCATTCTTTTTGCTTGAACCTATTTTTCATAAATTCATAAGTTTTGTCAAAATTTCAGCTCTGTAATTATTTGTAAATTGCAGAAGCATGCGTAAGAACTGCAATTATCTGGATTAATTGGAACCGGACCTGATTCGTATAATCAAATATCCTGATAAAGGGGAGGCCCATTGTGCTCCCCCTACTACTTAAGTCTGACGACGTTCGTTCTCCCATATCTTGGCTATATCCAGGAGCTTGATTATCAGGTTTTCCTGTCGGTTCATATATTCGGGGTGAGGTGCACCGAATACTTTGGATCTGCTGTAACCGACAGATTCGTAGTTAAAGATGATGTGGCTGGATATTTCTTCCCTCTCGCCGCAAAGGCTACACATATTGGGTCCATTGTGCTGTCCTATTGTGTGTAGATGCTTTCTTAGGTGATAATGTACGGTGATAAATCCGATAATCTTTCGAAGTTGTATTCTGTTCAGGTTGGAGGCATCGAGCAACGATGAAAATTGTCGATGTTCTTGGCAAAAAAAATTGCTTTTTCGCAAATAATTCGAAACCCTGAAAGAGAGTTTCCCAATGCTCGCTGCTACAAAAACCATTTGAATACGTCCTTTTTTCCCTAAAAACCATCCGAGTAATTACAATTTGGAGTCCTACTGTGTATATGTATAAAGTGTACAAAGAACTCAGTATACACAAGGTTTATAATAATTAATTCAATTAAGTGTTAGATTTCGTGTTGTTTGTTTATAAATAATACTTTTATAGATTCATGTCAATTGAATTGCTTTAACCTTGAAATACATTTAATCAAAAAATTTATATCGGAAACATTTTGCCCTTCAAGCTGAAAACGTCATTTTTTTGATAAAATACTTGATTAAGTAGGTAGATAAAATTTTGATCTACAAACGTGTATAATTCGTTTCAAGAAATCTTATTAGAATATTTTTCATTGGAAAAAATTCCGTTTTTTATAAACTATTTTCAAAACTGATAAGATTTTATGAGCAGTTCTTTAGTACTGACGAAAATAGATAAGCGGTATAAGACTCAGGAAATTGCCAACACGTAATTAAATTATTTTTGTAAGTGTTTGGAATCTATACTAAACGATGCTGTCCATTTAATTAGGGGATACAACGTCCAGAGAAAAATAATATTAATTAGAAAGAGGGCTACCGCAAACGGGTCTCCAGCACCTAGATCAAGGGGTCCTCTGTGCCCTCCTTGAGAACAACCTGTCACCCAAAGGCGAGGTGTCTCCGGGTAAGAGGTGCTATTTAAGCAGACGAAGCTATAGCATTCTGTTGAGGCCAAACGCCACATAGAAGGCCACAACTTCTCCGCCGGAATTGCTTCCAGGATTGATGGATCCAAAGTTTCGGACCCAAACATTCTATATCTGTCACCCTGCAGGCTTCTGCAGGTGCATATAACATGTATGGAGGTTTCATCGTCCTCCATGCAGGCCCTAAAAGTGGGATCATCAGAGATCCCCAAGTTAGAAGGTGGTAGTTCAATCGACAGTGTCCTGTCAAGAGCCCCACCCTCTTCTTAACTGCATTCTATTGAGCCTCAACCGAGCACAGTCGAATGGCCTAAGCTGTGCTTATGCACAACTTGGCTTGTTGCATGTACTGCACAAAGTCTCAGTAATCGAGATGAGCAGCCACCTCTTGATTCGGTAAATTACGGAGCATCTTGCTTTGGGAATGATAGGCTCAGGTGAAAGGGGCGTTTCAGATGACCCCTCTTGTGCCAACGAGTCCGCTACTTCGTTCCCCTTAACGCCAGATTGATCTGGTACCCAGAACAGTCTGACTGTGTTACTCAGTGCCAGGTGGTTCAGCTTCTCGAAACATTCATAGACTATCCTTCAGAGAAGATAGTTCATATAGTGACTTGACTAGGCAACCTTGCGAGAACCTAATCCAACAGCGGGGCAACCACCCCCAAATCTTTTATAGCGCATAACTTTTTTCCTATAATAATTACGATAAAAAATTAATACATTTGTATAAAACAACTTTTGTATAAAACTTCTTTAATTTACATTATTATTCGGAAATAAATAAAACCTATTTTGACAAAATGGAAACCCGACTTCTAAAATCAAATATTCTATAACAAAAGATGCACTAAAAATTAAAAAAATAATTGCATATTCTTGTGCCAATTTTCACCAAAGCAAAAATTTTTAAATATATATGTACAATTATTGTTATTTTTGGAGGCGGTGTCAACATAGAGAAATTCACATAATTTTTGGACACCGCCTCCAAAAATAACAATAATTGTACATATATATTTAAAAATTTTTGCTTTGGTGAAGTAAAATTGGCACAAGAATATGCAATTATTTTTTTAATTTTTAGTGCATCTTTTGTTATAGAATATTTGATTTTAGAAGTCGGGTTTCCATTTTGTTAAAATAGGTTTTATTTCTCGCTTTTTAGTGAATTTGAAGTTCTATAACTGATTTTATTTGTCTATGAAATTCACATAATTTTTGGACACCGCCTCCAAAAATAACAATAATTGTACATATATATTTAAAAATTTTTGCTTTGGTGAAGTAAAATTGGCACAAGAATATGCAATTATTTTTTTAATTTTTAGTGCATCTTTTGTTATAGAATATTTGATTTTAGAAGTCGGGTTTCCATTTTGTTAAAATAGGTTTTATTTCTCGCTTTTTAGTGAATTTGAAGTTCTATAACTGATTTTATTTGTCTAAATATGGGTAGACCTACTAAACGACCAACTAATTTTTAGTGAATTTTTTTATAACACTTTTTTTACCCGTTTTTTTATAATTTTTAGTGCATTTTTTTATAACAGATTTTCAGTTTTTTTTACAAGCATTTTGTTTTTTTTTTGTAAAAAATTTTTTTTTTGAGGTCGGTTTTTTTTTGTAAAAAGTTTTTTTGAAGTCGGTTTTTTAAAAAATTTTCTTATTTCCCCATTATGAATAAGTATACCCTTTCAAAAAAAAAAAAAAAAATTTCGCAGAAATCGGTTATCACATATAAAATGAGGATTTTCCTCAATTTCCCGGAGATCCCCTCATCAGAATGCGATTTGGTGACAATGGGACCAATCGGGAATCAAACCCTTTAAAACAAAAAATTCAAAATCGGTTCATAAATGACGGAGTTCTGAGGTAACAAACATAAAATAAAAAAAATACAGACGAATTGAGAACCATCCTCCTTTTTTGAAGTCGGGTTAAAAAATGCGTATTCAGCGTTTTTAGAAAATCATCCTAACCGGGACGGGAGGGGGACAGTTGGTGAGTTTTTGTATGGGTGCTTATTTTAAGTTTAAGAGATATAAAAAATAATAATATCTGTTTCAGCGTTTTATCAGCAAAAATTAGCGTGAGCAGTTAAAACTATCATGTTACTATTACATATCATATAGCACGGTAGTGCGTCGGGCTAAATTGAAGCATACTGTACTATATAAGGAACAATTAGGGACGATTGTTAGGTTTATAAAGCAGAAAGGTTTAAGTTTATAAGAAAGGTTTATTCAGATAATGTAAGGTCTTTACAATAACAATTTTCGCGGGCGAAAAGCAGCGACGGGTGATGTTAGTTTTATGTGTAACTTGGGAAAGTACATATCTACTGTATAAGTGCTTACTCGTGCAAAAATTATTTACTATATTTACTAAGTACAAATTATATTGTAATAAATAAATTTTAATCTGAGGTGTATATAAGGTGATATCAAAATAATGCCGACTCGTTATCTATGAAAACAATTTCATTTAAATAGTCGGAAAACATCATATTCGTAAAAATACCAACTAACTGAGTTAGTTGGTATTTAAGTATGTGAATTTTGGTATTTGAGTATGTGAATTCGCACATATGTATATGTTTGAGACAATATGTTCTGATTCGAAAATTAGATGTTCGAATCAACAGCTGTCATGTCTGAGTGGTTGGGCGTCGGACTTCCAAACAAGAGGACCCGCGTTCGAATCCGACTCAGGGCATATCAATTTTTTCATCTATTTGTTTTTGAGTCCAACTAATAATTAAAGTGCTCGCGTCGATTCTTCTCACTCACTTCTAAAATGGCAGAACCAATTACAGTGACCTTCCTCATTACGACGAACAAATAACTCAATACCAAGAAGATTGTAAATCGACTCCATTAGTAACAAATCAATCGAAGTGATCACCACGTGTAATTATCCATCGGTATTATCTTGTTGATCAGTTTTTATCTATCGAATTATAGCGTAATACAAACGTTATTTAATCTTTTGAAAGTGTTAAATCTTATTTTACGTTGTGCTGTGAACATTATTCATAACGAATATAGTTTTGTGTGTTTAAAACAATTGTGTGTGTTTTTTTTTGATATTTGTTGAAATAACAATTTTCGTTTTGTGACTGTTAATTTTCATAATGATCAATAATTATATTGTGTTTGAACATTTTATTATTCATTTATTTTGAACATCATTGTTTTTTGTTTGTTTATTATAAAACTACTAATTAAATCAGTTAAAATATTAAATATCGAATTATTTCATCACCAGGATCAACTTATGCTTGGATACTTTAGCTTTTCACCACGACTAGCTAAATCAATCACTAAATCAAACATTTTGGTCCTTCGAGCCGGATGTCTAAGCAAGGTGATTTTGGTAAAATTTGTGTAATTTAAAAACGGAACGCGTGTTTAAAGTAGTTGTGGATATTTTAGTTTAAACACTTTGTTATCGTTGTGAACATTATTTTGTGAAGTTGTGAAACGTCACGTGACTGTGATCTTCTAAATTATATTCACCTTTACTCGTAGTTTAATTATCGAATACCGCTCGTTATCATGACGTCTTTGGAATCGCGTATCGCGCTTCAGGAAACGCGTTTAAACCTTATTAAAAACGCTCTCGACCCGCTCAAAAATATCGACGTTTCAAATCTTTCTAAATCAAGAATACAAATTAGGCTTGAAGTGTTGGAGTCCAATTGGGCAAAGTTCGACAAAGATCATGATCGAATTTCTGAAGCTAGAACGGAGTCTATCAAAGATTTGCCATATATGAAAACTAATATGTACGCCATCACTCAAGAAGCATATATGGAAAGTAAATCGGCCATGCTAGAACTGCTATCCCAAATCACAGTAACTAACCCGTTGGATGGGACGACATTGGCTGATACCTCTGGTGTTGGTGCATCATTTGCTCCTCGCACAGTACTTCCGAAAATTGAACTTCCCAAATTTGCTGGTGATTACCAATCTTGGAGACCTTACAGTGACATGTTCACATCCTTGGTGGGTGCAGATTCAGAACTTACAAATGTCATGAAAATGCATTATCTCAAAAGTAGTGTCACTGGAGAAGCTGCTAACCTCATTTCGAATTTTCAAATTACTGGTGAGAATTTCATTCCAGCATGGGACAAGTTAATTGCCAGATATGAAAACAAGCGCGTTCTAATTAACAAACATCTGGATACTATTTTTAAAATGAAACCACTTCTTCGTAAATCGGCGAAAGGGTTGAACCATCTTTTATCAACGGTTAATGAGGCGCTTGGTTCACTCAAAGCGTTAGGATCACCTACCAGCAAATGGGATCAAATTATTGTCTACACCATAGTCAATCGATTAGATTCTGACACACATGAAGCATGGGAAATACACGAAGGTGCTTCAATGTCTCCCTCGTCACTTGAAGACCTTGAATGTTTTTACTGAGGGTCGCGCACGTGCTTTGGAATCAATCGAAGGTCGCGAGCCCACGAAATCATCATCATCGTCTCATGTAAAACCGACAAGCCATTCTGCAAATGCAAGAATCCATGTTGCCGCTGTAGAAAACCAATCAAGAGTATCTAAGTATAGCTGCTCACTCTGTAATTCAGACCATTACCTCACTAGTTGCAAAGTTTTCGGTCAGAAAACTCCAGAACAACGACGTCAGTTTCTAGTATCCAAACGGTTGTGCTTTAATTGTCTTGGTTCTCATATGCTAAGAGACTGCCGCTCTCTTAAGTCATGTCTTAAATGCAATCGACGTCATCATACAATGATTCATGACGCAATCACACAATCATCACATGAATCTCCAAGTATCAATACCACAGCCAACGTGTCATCAAGCCCCAAGGAAGCTAATTCCTCCACATCCTCTGTTAAGATAATTAATCACGCATCTTCAACGTACAATCCTACTCAATCAACTGTGTTGCTTGCAACTGCTCAAGTCAAAATCTCGGGTCCTGATGGTAACTTTGCCATCGTTAAGGCTCTCATTGATCAAGGATCCGAAATTTCGTTTATCAGTGAACGTTTAGTTCAGAACCTTCGTCTTAGACGATCGTCAACCTCAATCTCTCTTATCGGAGTCGGAACCACTCAATCATCAACCACTCGTGGAATAGTCTCTATCAATCTAAGTCCGGTCTTCGAATCCAATGTTAGCTTACTGGTAAACGCTTATATTCTTCCCAAACTCACTTCAACTCTACCATCTAGACAGCCAGCTTCATCAAATTGGCCGCACATATCGGGACTCAAACTCGCTGACCCATCCTTTATGATACCAAGTTCGATTGATTTGATTCTGGGTGCAGAGATTTACGGAAACATTATCCTTTCCGATGTAATCAAGGGGCCACCACACTGTCCAATCGCTCAATCTACCATCTTTGGATGGATTTTATCAGGCCCAATTAATCACAACCTCACGGAGACGGCCGCCAACGTCTATCATTGCTCACTCGATGTGCAACTGGATATGCTTCTTCAACGCTTTTGGGATCAAGAAGAACTCACAGATTTTAAAGCAACCAGCTTGTCACCAGATGAAGAAGTTTGTGAGCAGCATTTCTTATCGACCCACTCACGATTAGACTCTGGTCGATACGTAGTACGATTGCCGTTGAAAGCATCACCAGATACACTAGGAGAATCTCGAGGTCCTGCAACAAAAATGCTTCATTCACTTCAACGTCGACTGAAATCTGACGATGAGTTTCACCGCCTATATGATGACTTCATTCGTGAATATGAATCACTCAACCATATGTCACATATATCCTCTAACTCAGTAGAGCCAAAGTCAGTTTTTTATCTACCTCATCATGGGGTGCTACGTTCAACTAGTTCTACCACCAAACTACGAGTTGTGTTCAATGGATCAATGCAGACTAGCTCCGGAAAATCACTCAATGACATTCTCCACATTAGAGAAAAACTTCAAATCGATCTTCCAGACGTTCTCTTGTGGTTTAGACGATTCAAGTATGTCTTTGCTTCAGATATCGAGAAAATGTATCGTCAGATTTTGATCCATCAGCATGACTGGAATCTTCAAAGAATCCTTTGGATACAAAGCGGTCACATTCAAACATATCAACTGAAAACCGTCACCTATGGTATGGGGTGTGCGCCATTCCTGGCCTTGCGAACTCTCAAACAACTCATACTTGACGATGGAAATCAATTTCCGTTGGCTGAGCCAACGATGTCTAAAGGGCGATATGTGGATGATGTATTTGGTGGAGCTGATACCATCACCGAATGTAATCAAATCATCACTCAAGTGGATCAATTATGTAAACATGGAGGTTTTATTCTAAAAAAGTGGATCAGCAATCACCCTGACTTGTTAGCAAGCATCCCCTCTGAATATCATGCCAAAGAAGCCACGATTCTTATCGATCAATCGTCAAGCATACGAACGTTAGGTCTATCCTGGAATCCATCAAGTGACAACTTTTCAATCATAGTTAACAATGAACCACTAGAACATATAACTAAGAGAAGTGTACTTTCCAGAATTGCTCAATTATTTGACCCGCTAGGATTTATCTCGCCGTTCATCATTCAAGCCAAAATTTTAATGCAGCATCTTTGGTTGGTCAAATTACAAACACTTACACAATCAGTCAAACACTTACACAATCAATGGCGAGAGTTCGAAAGTCAGTGCAAAGATTTGTCATCAATTTCAATTCCACGGTTCCTGGGACCTCTAACATCTTCGAAAATAGAGCTTCATGGATTTTCTGACGCTTCACAGTTTGCACTTAGTGCTGTTGTTTACCTCAGAGTGGAAACCTCATCTTCAATTCTCGTTAATATTGTGTGTGCAAAAACAAAAATAGCACCTCTAAAAAAGGTTACAATTCCACGTTTAGAGCTCACTGCAGCAGCTCTGCTCACTCGACTCGCAGGATATGTCCGCAAAACCATGGAGCTAGAAACAGCACCACTATGGCTTTGGACTGATTCATCCGTTGCACTCACTTGGATCACTTCTCATCCAACTAAATGGAAAGATTTTGTTCGAAATCGGGTCACCTTCATCCAAGAAAATCAACCATCCGCTCGTTGGAGATTTATTGCTGGAAAACAGAATCCAGCTGACTGTGCGTCCCGTGGACTCTCACCTAATAATCTAAATAAACATCACCTATGGTGGAGAGGTCCAGATTGGCTTTCTCTAACATCCGACCAATGGCCTAATTGTATTTTCCCACCATCATCTACTGCAACTTCAGAAGCTAGAGCTGCAAAAGTGAATCATTGTTCACAAGTGGACTTAGAACCGGAATTGTTGCATCGATATTCTGATCTAAATCGACTTATCCGTATCACATCTTGGTGCATGAAATTCATCAATCATACCCGACAAATCAAGGTTGATGATTCACCAGTTTACTTAACTACCCAGAATCTTCAAAAGTCTCTCTTGATTTGGGTTCGCATCAGCCAAGGCATTTCATTTTCCAACGATTTGAAGCTTTTGAAAAAGAAACAACCAGTCACGAGCTCAAGTTCTTTGCGTTATCTTACTCCGTTCATCGATCAAGATGGCCTGATTCGAGTTGGCGGACGTCTTGAACAAGCTCCACTCGACTATGACTCAAAGCACCCCTATATTCTCTCGAAAGATTCAACTTTGTCTCTTTTAATCATCCGAAACGCCCATCTTCGATCACTCCACAGTGGGACCCGTAGTACATTATCAGCAGTTCGACAACAATTTTGGATACTTGGAGGACGCCTAACAGTTCGAAAAGTAATTTTGAAGTGTGTGATCTGTGCACGGCAACGTGCTAAACGAGCCCAACAACTCATGGGACAACTGCCACCCACTCGGACGACTCCATCGCGTCCTTTCTGTCACTCAGGTGTTGACTATGCGGGACCATTTACCATTAAAACATGGCGTGGGCGTGCGGCCAAAATGTACAAAGGTTACGTTGTTGTGTTTATCTGCTCATCTACATCTGCAATTCATTTGGAGTTAGCTACGGATTATTCTACAAGTGGCTTTATCGCTGCGTACAAACGCTTCACTGGACGTCGTGGAATCTGTGCTACACTCACAAGTGATTGTGGAACTAATCTAGTTGGTGCTGATGCTGAGCTTAAACAACTTTTTACGGAATCATCCATGCAGCTCAAAAACCTTCGTGCATTACTTGCAAACGACGGAACTCAATGGCATTTTAATCCACCTTCTGCTCCACATTTTGGTGGCCGATGGGAGGCTGGAGTTAAATCCGTCAAACATCATTTGAAGAGGGTCATCGGTAATACTCTTCTTACATATGAAGAATTCACTACAGTTCTGACACAAATTGAAGCAGTGTTGAATTCAAGGCCTCTTTGTCAGCTTACTGATGATCCAGACGATCTCGCCGTGTTAACACCTGGACATTTTCTCACTGGCGGACCCTTAACGACTATCCCTGAGCCAACATTAATTCACGTGCAATTATCTCATTTATCTCGTTGGCAACTAACACGCCAAATTATCGATAGTTTCTGGGCAAAATGGTCCAGAGAATATCTTCAACAACTACAAGCTATATATAAATGGCAATATCCTGAAAATCAAATCCAAATTGGATCAATTGTGCTTGTTGTTGATGAACGATATCCGGCATCTAAATGGCCATTGGCTAAAGTCATCAAACTGCATCCTGGATCTGATAATATCACTAGAGTAGTGACACTCAAAACAGCGACAACAGTTCTGAAACGTCCTATTGTTAAACTGTGTTTGCTTCCCATTTCTGACTCAAACACTGCCAGTAACTAAAGAAAGATCAGCAAAATCATCACTCCCTAGAATATTTATTATTGCTCCAACATTTGGTGCAATGCGGGGGAGTATGTTTGAGACAATATGTTCTGATTCGAAAATTAGATGTTCGAATCAACAGCTGTCATGTCTGAGTGGTTGGGCGTCGGACTTCCAAACAAGAGGACCCGCGTTCGAATCCGACTCAGGGCATATCAATTTTTTCATCTATTTGTTTTTGAGTCCAACTAATAATTAAAGTGCTCGCGTCGATTCTTCTCACTCACTTCTAAAATGGCAGAACCAATTACAGTGACCTTCCTCATTACGACGAACAAATAACTCAATACCAAGAAGATTGTAAATCGACTCCATTAGTAACAAATCAATCGAAGTGATCACCACGTGTAATTATCCATCGGTATTATCTTGTTGATCAGTTTTTATCTATCGAATTATAGCGTAATACAAACGTTATTTAATCTTTTGAAAGTGTTAAATCTTATTTTACGTTGTGCTGTGAACATTATTCATAACGAATATAGTTTTGTGTGTTTAAAACAATTGTGTGTGTTTTTTTTTTATATTTGTTGAAATAACAATTTTCGTTTTGTGACTGTTAATTTTCATAATGATCAATAATTATATTGTGTTTGAACATTTTATTATTCATTTATTTTGAACATCATTGTTTTTTGTTTGTTTATTATAAAACTACTAATTAAATCAGTTAAAATATTAAATATCGAATTATTTCATCACCAGGATCAACTTATGCTTGGATACTTTAGCTTTTCACCACGACTAGCTAAATCAATCACTAAATCAAACAGTATAAAAATATCAAGTAGGTGGCTATATACATATATTATGTACTCATACGCATGTTGTAATCTACAGTAATTACAGATGTTTGAGCTGAAATTGTGGCAAAACTCTTCAGATTATGAAAAAAGTTTCAAACAAAGTTATGTCTTTAAATTTCTCTTCTATCTCGTACGGTTTTAAGGTAGTATGTTCGTAAACCCACTTTTCTTCAGAATGTAATAAAATTTTGAGTAGATGTTAAGAAGATTCGTCCTCCTACGAATTGATAAATTTGAAATTTTTTGCCTATCTAATAAAAGAGATATTTATCACTATCAAAGATGGAACTTTTTGCATTGAAACCAAAAAAACGGTTTTTGTCCTATTTGTTAAAAAGATAAACATTAATAAAATATTGACAATTTTAAATTGGAAAGGCTACAAAAAAAGACCATCCAAATGCGTTCGGTATAACTGAGTCCTAAAGTAAGAATCTAATTGCACTAGACTATAACGCTAAGCAAAATTTTCAAAAAAAAAAATCACGAGGATATTAAATTTTAATATCATTTTTCAAGTAGTCATTATCGCATTATAATAACAGTATCATTTGTGTCATATAAACACTTACAGTAACTACAACCTTGTTCAGATAAATTGAACTGAACTGAATGCAAAAATGAATGAAATTGGTCTACAATTTTGATATATGTAACCACATTTAATAAACGTAATTACTTCACTCACTTCACGTCAAATATTATTCCAATTACGTTATTTAATTTATTTTCTCAAAATCGTTTTATTTTTAAGAGATACGCTATGTAAAGTGAATGTAATTTTTTTATTATTAGCAAGACTAAAAATGTTTGTGCTTCCATTATGCAAAAATTATTTTAGACTTCTGTGCTGCAAAAACAAAAATGACACAACTGCCAAGTTTTCGCATACAAAATGTAGTGATATCCCACCCAAAAACAAAAATATTTGCCTCCAAAAGTAGAGAAATCTATGTAGAGTCCAATTTTTTAACAGAAATGAGAAAATGATTGGTATATATTTATTGTGTACGTTTCTCAGGTGCAGGGTATTTCATATTTAACTCGTAACTTACGGTTTAAAAGTTAGACAGTTTTATCCATATTGCCCAAGCATGGTCCGATTTTTCCCATTCACGAACTTAACCTTTTAGCTCTTAAACACACATACAAAATTTTAGCTGCTTATCTCTTTTCGTTGTTGAGTTATCGTGTTTACAGACTGTGGAAACAAATTTTTCGGAAATGGACTAATTAGGTCATTTTATGAACTCTTATACCAAAATGTTTTTTCTGCTATCAATATTATCAGCTGTTACAAACATGGACGGAAATAGACTAATTAGGTTATTTTATAAACTCCTATACCAAAATTTGTTTTCTGCAATCAATATTATCAACCGTTACAAACTCGGGGTTATATTTAATATACCCTGGTATACATTGTATACCGGGTATCAAAATTATGAAAAACTTATTTCTATCTTATTCTTCAAGATAAAAACTAATACATATCTCATATTTTTCGTTATTACTACAGGCACCAACTAAAACATTGGGAACTTTTTGGATTCAGTTGGTTGAATTTTATTGTAAGAGAGTGTACATACGCATATATCAACAATAATAAATAATTTGTCTATCTGGTTTGAGTTATGACAAATAATTCACGTGAAAGCACGTTTTGCAATCTCAGCTTATGTAAACAAGAATTGAATCAAGTTTTATATTCTATAGTGTGCGAATAAGCATGCGAGTATAGATAAAATATTATAATGTGGGTACTAGTGAGATTATATGTAACGGTTACTCATTACAATTCAGATACTATATCAATAGAAAATTGTCATCTATCACGGTCGAATACTGAGTTTCGTATTCGAGAGCCAAAAATAGGAGAATATTAATTTAAGAAAACAGTTGTAAGGGACAAAACCAAGAAATTTCAGCTCGTTATTTCTTTTTTTAAGTTATCGTGTTGACGCGGTGATATAGGCAGACATCCGTATGAATGCGATATCAGAGTAGGTCATTTTAAATGCCCGGGTATTCTATGAACCAGCAAAACGGTTTGCACTTTTCGAGAAATATGAACTATTTTTGAAGTGGGTTCGGAGGCACGTGCCCATTTAAAATACATTTTCGAAGTAAGCCAGATAATTATGCCCTTGGATTAGATCAGTAACGAATCAACCTTATTTTTTCTACTACAAATCTAATTTTCTGAGGGTTTAGATTGTTAACATCGAAAATTCAAATGAGTCGTGTACTCATTGAAAAGAGAAATGTCCGACAAACCATTCATCTAATTTTTAATGGCATAACCGTCCTATCAATTTGAGTTGTATTTTTACCTTACTACACTCTTTAACCAATGTTTGCAAATGGGATGTCAATAGATTCGAATCAATCGGTGATAGGGGATGTCATAAAAAAACCAATACGGCGGACTTAGACATCATATTGCCCAAACTGAAAACAACAATTTTTTTTCTTCTGTACAATCAATCAATGAAGTACCATGTTTGATTAACAAACGTTGGTGATCATGGCATTCCAACCTTCCCTGTCGTTGGCGAGATGAAGAATGTCAATATGTGACATATTTAATTTTAAACTTTTAAGATAACTATGACGTTTTCCTCCTCTCGCCAAAGATCCAAAAAATTTACCTGTAAGAATATCATACTCTGTCCCTCGAAGCACTCAACCTTAATAAGATACAACTTCGAAAGGTCACCAGATTCATAATCGGAAAGTATCAACTTCGAAAGCACCAACACATAATTTTTATAACCTTCAGGAAAACCTGATAAGCAAGCTTCTGACTACTGCCAATTTATGAGAGAAGCGAACCTAGTCAGACTGAGGAAGATCGGGGAGCACAATGGGCCATTAGGTCGACGAACAATAATTTTTATACTCCAAGATCTATCTAAGAGGATTCCATAACTATATAGTATTCGAGTTATTAATTTTTAATTATATGGCCTGTTGTGGGTCATATAGTTCAAAAAATACTGCGTATCGTTTGTAAAATGATTATTTATAGCGAATAAATTCACATTATTTATTTTTGTATTTCAAAATAAAAATTTCTAAATATTTTGATTTTGATTTCAAAAAATAAAAAGAACCTTGAAATTTTTTTTTTTTGCAACATGGTTACACCACTTCAGTGCAATATTATGCAATTGTCAAATATATGTAAATTTTGTGTTGGATTTAAAAGAAAAGAGAAACCACATGTGCTAGAATTAAATAAGTAGGCATATCAAAAATTTGTTATATAACACTTAAACAAGAGTTTATTATTGTACTGATGCGTCTAAATTCGATCGTCTCTATCGATAAATATCTAATGAGGGGGCGTTCAAGTATTACGTAAGCAGGTTCAGGAGGCGGGGGCGTCATTTTTTTCTTGCTTTTGCTGACAAAAGGAGAGAGGGTATAAACTAAATCTTACATTAGATTAAAAAATTATAAAACAATATAAAGATTTTTAAAACAATATTTATAATCTAAATTAATGATACTATTTTTATTATTTTATTATGGTATACCGAATTTCTTTTCATATTTCTTACTAAAAATAAATATATGAGTTTTCCGAGAATTGACTTTACTCTACACTACTAAGTATATAGTTTTTTTAAATATACCGATGTTAAATTCGGGGAATTCCCGGCGTACTAGGATGGCTTGAAACAATTAAATATAAAGTTCATTGTTCTCTGTTATGACATTGTCTATCAACTGTTTTATTTTTACGGATACTTTGATCGATTCGTGTATCGATTAGTATTAGTGTATCGATTTAACGGATACACTAATTTAAAAAACAATTTAAAAAAAAGAGTCTTTTAAATTTTAACTTTAAAATTTAATAAAAGTTTTGAAAAAGTTCCTACGTCTTATCATTTGGGGAAGGGGGGAGTTAGCAATTTTCTTATTTTTGGTTATACAGGAGGGATGGGCGTCTAAAATCATAGAAAGTTTGCTTACGTAATACTTGAACGCCCCCTGATCTTCAAACCTTCCTTTTTTACCACTTGAATGTCGGTTTTTTTTTAAAACTATTGGTCCGATTTGGATAAAAACTTTGGACAACTTATGGTTAGTTTTAACTCTCCACTGGATCCCATGACATGTTGGAAGAGAGGGGTATGAGATAGCGGATGGTATGGCGAGGAAGAGAGTATCCCGTACAGAGACATCCTGTACAGGGCCGGAGTGATTCTGCGGACTGGGTGATCATTTCTATCGGAAGGAGATCAAAGAGAAAGAAGACACCAAGATAGCCACACACTGGAGGAACCTTCCGGAGCTCAGGCAGGTCAAGAATCTATGTTCTACAGGATGTTTAGTTGTCTGGAAAACCTGGAAATGTCAGTGAATTTTGAGTTTCTGGAAAAGTCCTGGAATTGTTAGGGAATTTCGTAAAATTCCAGGGAATTCAGGGAATTTCGCATAATCGTATTTAAAATTTCTTATTTTTAAAAAATTATTACTAATAATTATCTGTTTTGAGGTTTTTGGAAAAATTTTATGTATGTACAAGGTCCTATCAATAACAAAATATTATATGAAAAAATAGTCTGGAAAAATTCGAATTCAGGTCTGGAAACCCTGCAAAAGTCAGGGATTTTTTTGCCAAAATATTACTAGACACCCTGGTTTTAGAGCTAAAAAGTAAAGTTCGTGAATGGGCCAATTGGACCATGTGTGAGCAAAATGTGCAAAACTGCCCATCTTTGAAACCGTAAGAGATAGAATAAAAATTTAAAGATAAAAAATGTTCTTTTTTTAAAAATAATCAACTTTTTGTCATAAATTCAGTATATACCGGGTATTTATGCAATTAACTCAGTGAGTTGTTATTTTCACTTGTTTTAATTCGATTTTTAATAATATTTCACGTCTTTTGAAATATTATACTCCAAATTTTTAATAAAAAATTTAGAGTTGATTTCGATTACAATAGTTGATTATTATTTATTTAATAATAAACTGAAATTGATAGCATCTTTTTTTTCAAACAGATTTAATTGTAGTCACATCGCACTCGAGTTATGGATAATATGTACAAGGACATTTAAAAAAATTTAAATTTGTTTTGACTACTCTACGCAAAATATGTTATATAAAACCTATTTTGACAAAATGGAAACCCGACTTCATAAATCAAATATTCTATAACAAAAAATGCACTTAAAAGTAAAAAAAATAATTGCATATTCTTGTGCCAATTTTAGTTCACCTAAACAAAAATTTTTAAATATATAATATGTACAATTATTGTTATTTTTGGAGTCGGTGTCAGCATAGAGAAATTCACATAACTTTTGGACACCGCCTCCAAAAATAACAATAATTGTACATATATATTTAAAAATTTTTGCTTAGGTGAACTAAAATTTGCACAAGAATATGCAATTATTTTTTCACTTTTTAGAGCATTTTTTGTTATAGAATATTGGATTTTTGAAGTCGGATTTCCATTTTGTCAAAATAGGTTTTATTTCTCGCTTTTTAGTGACTTTGAAGTTTTATAACTGATTTTATTTGTCTAAATATGGGTAGACCAACTAAACGACCAACTAATTTTTAGTGAATTTTTTTATAACACTTTTTTTTTACCCGTTTTTTTTTTTTTTATAATTTTTAGTGCATTTTTTTATAACAGATTTTCAGTTTTTTTTACAAGCATTTTTTTTTTGTAAAAATTTTTTTTTTTTGTAAAAAATTTTTTTGAAGTTGGTTTTTAAAAAAAATTTCTTATTTTCCCATTATGAATGAGTATACCCTTTCAAAAAAAAAAAAAAATTTTGCAGAAATCGGTTATCACATATAAAATGATGATTTTCCTCGATTTCCCGGAGATCCCCTCATCAGAATGCGATTTGGTGTCAATGGGACTAATGGGAAACCAAAACCTTTAAAACAAAAAAATTCAAAATCGGTTCGTAAACGACGGAGTTCTGAGGGGATACACATTAAAAAAAAAAAAATACAGACGAATTGAGAACCATCCTCCTTTTTTGAAGTCGGGTTAATAAACTACTTTTTGCTCCAAAATGTAATGATGACTTCTCAACTTCAATTATCAATATCAAAAGGCCACAACCCATCACATTTTAGCTTGTATATGGAGGTACGTATAGTTAAACATATATAAATTATGTTTGATTGAATTTCAAAACGAAATCAAAGTTCACATAACTTTTGGACACCGCGAAATAATAACGGAGTTCTGAGGTGACACATATAAAAAAAAAATACAGACGAGTTGAGAACCATCCTCTTTTTTGAAGTCGGGTTAAAAATATTGTGTGACCACCGTTTTCATACGATGCGGTTAGTTTTGATCTAATGTTACGATCACTCTATCTACCGATATAAAAAATTATAATTTGTTTATAGCAGGAGCAGTGCCCATTTAAATAGGGAATGAACCTTCCAAAAAAGATAGTACATATAGTGACTTCAATCACTTAGCTAGGCAACCCTGTCAGAGCCTGATTCGACAGGGGGTTGCATAACTTTTTTTCTATAATAATTACGTGAAAAACGCATCAATACTTTTTTTTATATTTATTACAGTTTCTGAGAAGAAGAAAAACTAAGACAATAGATTTATAAGATAATATAGATTTAGATATTAGAGATCTATAGATATCGGAAACTATAATATGGAAAAAGTTTCATACAAAAGTATTGATGTGTTTTTCTCCAAATTATTATAGAAAAAAAGTTATGCGCGATAAAATATTTAGGTTTGGGGTAACCCCCTGTCGGGTCAGGTTCTCCCACTATTGCCTAGGCATCAGTGGGAGATTACATCCCCTAATTAAATAGACACCGTTAATCATAAGTGGAGAAATCCAATTATCCAAATCTCAAACATCCAAATCACTTCATTTTTTCTGGCGGAAAATAGTATTCAAGTACTTTTTGCAGCAGCGAGTATTGGGAAACAACCTTCTTTCGCGGTTGTTTATTGGCGAAAAACAATACTTTTAGTCTAGAAAATCGACAGTTTGACTTAATTTTTCATAATTGTACACAAATTTAGCTTCTTTTTTGTTGTTGTTTTTTAATGGTTTATTCAATTCTCCTGATATTTGATAGGGTAGCCACTTTCAGGAAATCTGAGGAAATTCGTTTTAGGTCCGTACATTTAATTCTTTATTTATATAAACCTGGAAATTTAATTCTTTAGTCATGGAAAACCTGGAAAAGACTGGGAATTTAATTTGGATATTTTTGTGGCCATCCTGTTTGATTATCTAGATTGGGTCCCAGCTAATTAGGATAATTGGAGTTATACTATAATTAGCCTTTACTTCTCTCTATTGCAGCAACCACCTGTATGATCAAAGCTACGTAATTACAATAGACTTTGGACCTGTTTATTTTGATATCTACACAAGTCAATTCTTCTAAATTATGTAACACATGCAAAAAAACTCATACATTTATGCCTAAAAATTAAAATTAAGTTCAACGAATGAAACAAACAAAATTAACATTTAAACCGGTTATTTATGTAAATTAATTTTAATTTAAATAGAATTATGTATTGCTTTATTACTCGATAGATTTAAAATCTGTTAAGTGTCAATAAATCGTCTAACAGTTAAGGTTCGATATCGATTATATATACAGTCCTTTGTGTGACTCACTAATCTATACGAAATCTAACCAACTTCTAGACATGCTAGAAGAATACGACCACTTCGGTTTTGCATTCGAAGTCGAATTACTTCAAACCTACGCGAAAATTCGAGAAACTTTAATTTTCCCAACGCATACTTCACGGAAATGGGAAAAATCTTCTCAAAAATACAATGTTCGAAATTTTACCATCTTGGTCCAAAGAAATTATGATTTGAGTTTAAGAATTTCGAGATTCTTGAGTCAAGAGTCGGTTTATCTTAGTAGTTAAGATAAACTTTAGTTAAGAGAAAAATTTTCTCAAGTCAAAACTATAGATGTCAAGATACTTATTTTTTTATACCAAATATATATTATCATCCCTGTATATGAAAAAATTTGTCTTACTGCAAGGAATTACTTCTTTCAGTGTGGTACTGAATCCTAATTTTTTTGTGAACATTCATTTGTTTTAAAGAATTGATTATGCTTGCCAAAATTTATAAATATGTAATATTCTTTTGTTTTTTTTTTTTGCGTAAAATTAACGTACAGTTTAGGTGAATTATGAGGGGTTTGTTTATATGACCTCTGGCAATTTTGCTAAATTTTGTGGGAAACTAAACACTAGAGGCCTTTTCTGTTTATAGTTCTTCAATTGATTAACTAAGTTGCATCCAAACCAGTCCAAATGGTCGAGCAGTCTAAGGCGTTATGTTTGCGCAGTATGCATACTTGGAAACTGGGAGGTTATGGGTTCGAATCCAACATCGACAGTTTGTCAATTATTAAGAAAAAAAAGAAAAGAGCCGGCTAATTGACTAAACTGTCGGCGTATGGACAATGTAACCGGCTATGCTTGAGAAGGTTTTCTGCAGTTTCCTTCACGAACTCCAGATGAATATCGGCATAGTTCCTATCATAGTCGGCTGCAGCCGCACATCCTACCAATTCCTAGTCTATACACAAAAATTCCTTCCACTCCACTCACATTCTCACATCCTTAGGCATCACAATGGACCTTATGGTCGAAGTGTAGCCCGTCCAGGGCAGACTCTACAATCTATCTATCTAGTTGCATCCACAAGATGGATTTTGAACCATTTTCAGAATCTTCAAAATTTATATCAATTTTTCAAATATGAATGATATGAATTAACAACTAATTAAGGCCACAGAATGGGAATTATCAGAGAATTTATATAGCTTATAATTATAAAATATATGTATGATGTACTAAAAATATGTATGATAAAGTAAAAAAATAATTGCATATTCTTGTGCCAATTTTAGTCCACCAAAGCAATAAATTTTAAATATATATGTACAATTATTGTTATTTTTGGAGGCGGTGTCACCATAGAGAAATTCACATAACTTTTGGACACCGCCTCCAAAAATAACAATAATTGTACATATATATTTAAAATTTTTTTGCTTTGGTGGACTAAAATTGGCACAAGAATATGCAATTATTTTTTTAATTTTTAGTGCATCTTTTGTTATAGAATATTTGATTTTAGAAGTCGGGTTTCCATTTTGTCAAAATAGGTTTTATTTCTCGCTATTTAGTGAATTTGAAGTTCTATAACTGATTTTATTTGTCTAAATATGGGTAGACCTACTAAACGACCAACTAATTTTTAGTGAATTTTTTTGTTTTGTTTTTATCCGTTTTTTTTTTAATAATTTTTAGTACATTTTTTTATAACAGATTTTCAGTTTTTTTTACAAGGAATTTGGTTTTTTTTTGGGGTCGGTTTTTTTTTGGAAAAATTTTTTTTGAAGTCGGTTTTTAAAAAAATTTTCTTATTTTCCCATTATGAATGAGTATACCCTTTCAAAAAAAAAAAAATTTTGCAGAAATCGGTTATCACATATAAAATGAGGATTTTTTTCGATTTCCCGGTGATCCCCTCATCAGAATGCGATTTGGTGACAATAGGACCAATGGGAAACCAAACCCTTTAAAACAAAAAAAAAATTCAAAATCGGTTCATAAATGACGGAGTTCTGAGTGGACAAAAAAATAAAAAATACAGACGAATTGAGAACCATCCTCCTTTTTTGAAGTCGGGTTAAAAATAAATAGTAAATTATTCAAATAAGCATCGTTAGTTGAACATGTCTTTTTAAATTTTATGAATTTTATACCGGATTTAATTATGGATAATTAAAGTATAATCAAATCTTAATGATAAGAATAAAGTTCTTAAATAAGTGAAAAGTTTGACATACTTTACTGGAAAACCGAGAGTTATCAGGGAATTTTAAAATCATTTTTTGTGACCACTTAAAGACATATATAGGGTATCGCATAAGTAACGTTATGATTTAAACAAATTCTAAAAAAACAGTTAAGAAATTATTTAAATAAACTTTATTTTCTTTTAACTTATAGATTTTTTATAGACCTTTAATTAAAAAAAAAAATATTCCGATACGTTAACTTTTTAGAGAGTTATCATATGTTTCATCTTTTCCTAATTTACTTATAAAAACATTAATATTTTTAGGTTTTATATGCCTTAATCGAAAGCTTAAACACTTTACTATCTCAATATAAAATCCAAAAAAATTTCCGACCAATATGGTTTACTTCTTAAAGAAAAGTACGATAAAATCCGTGGGTATTTAATTAGAAAATAATATTTTTATAATTAAAATTCAGTTTGATTAAGTTTATCAAAAAGAGACACAATATTTCTGTAGCTATATAGTCTATATGATTATCTCATACAGCCAACGTTTAAATGATTGGACAAGCATAATATATACAATTGGTAGATACTCGTTTAATAGGTAATGCTTGTCCAATCATTCAAACGTTGGATGTATAAGATAACCATATAGACTATATAGCTACAGAAATATAGTGCCTCTTTTTGATAAACTTAATCCAACTGTATTTTAATTATAAAAATATTATTTTCTAATTAAACACCCACGGATTTTATTCTACTTTTCTTTAAGAAATAAAACATATTGGTCGGAATTTTTTAATATTCAGATAGGTAAGTGTTTCATTCGAGAGGAATTCTAAACCTTGCTAAAATGAAAATCAAATCGATTTTTCATCATTTCCGATCGGCTTTGATTGAAGGATTTGTTGACAAATTGACATCTTTTCCCACTTCCGATCAATCTTTATTGGTATTTTTTAAATTTTCTATTAATGTAGTTAGTTATAAAGTTCATACGAAACTGAAATTACCAAGATGCGCATGTGCTAATATCTATACAAATCACAGCAGTAATTACCAATATATCTGTACCCTAGAGATAAAACGTCGAAATTGAAATATTTTCCAATATTTTACCAATATCATATCATTATAATAAAATAAATGATCAGAACTCGATACTGGCAAAAATTGAAGTTACGACAGTTTACTTCATGGATACAGATGTTAGAATTGACTAGCGAAGAGTAGCACTGTGTTCGAACGAACTTAGAAGACATTTATTAAGGCGGCTGCTTTAGATTATGGACGTACCATCAACACCATAAGTGGCGTTTTTTTTTCAAATCTTACAAAAATATTAACAACTTTTCACTGAAACATATTTTCGAAAAATGAATGGTTTCGATATAAATCAACTTAAAATTTTGATAAAGGAATGCCATTTATAGAGTCGATAATACGTTATTAGTCAATTGTTACCTCGTCACTTGTTGCTAATCGATTCTAGTTGATGTAATATAATTTTATGACTTTAGGGTACATAAATCACAAATATGGTAAATATAAATTGTTTCATGATATATTTTAACATATGTTCGTTAAATGATTTTAATTATAATCAAAATAATTAAAATATGTAACAATCATATTAAAATCTTGTATAGTAACAATTGATTTCATTCGAGAGTTTTAATAAATATTAATATACACTCAAGGCTTATTTGATTTGTAAGACATTCAAGGGTATTCGATCACTAACAGACAAGAAATATTGCAATTAATAGGACGCTTACACGTTTTCAGCGCTATCAAGCGTTGTTTTTAGTGTTCATCTAGACTAGAGCAGTGATTCTCAACCTTTTATTTGTCGCGGCACACTTTTAACGATTTCAAAATTTGACGGCACACAAAAAAAAAAAGAAAAGTTGGTTTCTTACCTATAAATAGTTTATGATAATAATTTTGAATGTAAAATAAAATAATAGGTAATACAAAAACAACAGTACGTTTATTAAGGGATTAATTAGAAGTTAATAATAAGAATACTTTTAATGAGAAATTTGAGCTTGATGTTTTTTGATAATTTCATTTATAAATGTGGTAAAAATGACAATGCTACTCTCATATCGTTTTTTACATTTAACATTCTCGATCTTTTTGTCGTTTTTATGTTGGTTAATACTTTACTATATACATTTCTAATATTTGGCGGCACACTTTAAGAATTTGGTGGCACATAAAAATGCCGCGGCACAGTGGTTAAGAATCACTGATCTAGAGGCTTTGTATGCTGACAAAGCGTGCTAATGGTTGAGTTCCACGATCCCAGACGCTTTCTCTATGAAGGTAGGGCAGCAAAAGCGTCAGTGATAAATCCTACTAACTTCCAAAACAAACACTGTATCGGCGTTTGTTTATTTATCATGTGCACAGTGTAGCCACCTTAGGTTTTTTAGGAGAAAAAATGTTTAGGAGTTTTGCATTTTATATAATTTTTTTCTCAATAAACAAGAAAACTCACATAATATACAAAAATCTTACTATCAAAAAAACCTACAATACCGACTTTTTTTTTCAAATTGTGAGTATTTTGGTTTGATTTTAGGGGCTTTTGAAGTCACTCAAAAAAACATTCTATTGCTTGAAAAACAGCTGAACTGTTTTCATCCGCCATTTTGAATATTGATGGCAATTGACGCTTACACGTACGTATAATGTCAAAATGAACGGCATTTTATTATACGTGTTCATAAAATTACCTAATTAGTCCATTTCCGCATGTCCGACTGTGAACACGATAACTCAAGACCGAAAAGAGATAAGGAACTGAAATTTTTCTAGAGTAAGGTCAAGTTCGTTAATGGGCAAAACCGGACCATGTTTTTGGCAAAATGGGCAAAACTGCCTATCTTTGAAACCTTAAGAAACATAACAAAATTTTAAAAACAAAAAATCTTCCTCTCTTTAAAATAAACAACTTTTGTTTGAAAAATTTTTCCTCGAACAGCAAAAAATATGCCCATATTTAAAACCATGAGAGATTTTTTTTTAAATTGTGGAACAATTCCAAAATTATTAACAATTCAAACATTGATATACAACTCAGTATATACTGGGGATTCAACCAATTAACTTAGATGTTACATTACTTGTTTTAATTGAATTTGTTGTTATTCCACGAAATTTAGAAAGCGTCGTAAATAATAGACGATAAATACGCTCGACTCTCCTCTCTGCCCTTATACAGGTAGGGGCAAGTGGCTTATAGAGGTATAGGGCAAGTGGTAGTCTCTCAGTTATAGAGGTCCAGACGTAAATGTATTTTGATGAGCGTAATTAGAAAATTGTTTTAGTTTATTTTGTACAAATCGAATAACCTTAAAAAAGTTATTATATTAATAACTCTAGTTGGTACTACTTATTGAAAAGTCTTTAATTAAAATATAAAAAAATTAAATTTTCTATGAAATAAAATAAATTTATTGTGGCTTGTTTCTAGTTAACCTTAAAAATAAATTAACAAGCAAAAGCTTATTAATGAAATGGGATTTTTTTTTTGTTCTTAAAAATATGGAATACATTATTTATGAAGGTTTTGTAGGTGGCAAATGATTATTAATTTGTTTTACCTTAATATGTAGAGAAAAAATTAAAAATAATTGTGATCTCTTCTGAACAGGGTTGCCAACAGGGATTCTAACCTTTTAATAAATGTAACAGTTTTAGTTTTGATAAGTTAAGGACGTTCAGTTGCTACGCTGAAGTCAAATGAGTACTATCTTTAATAAAATTTATTTAGGATTTTAAAAAAGGTGTAAAGTAAAGTATGTCAATAATCTTACAACGATTTATAACCTTTTTTATTTGTCCTAAATATTTTAAAAGTATTTATTGGAAAATACCAGGAAATTGTAAATTAGAAATTAATTTGACTTAATGTGACAGATATGACAGTAAACTATGTTTTATATTTGTGTGTATGTGTATATTATTTTAGTGTGTGTGGTCGCCAGTTTTCAAAATATGGTGGCAAAAACAAACCTAACAAAAAAGTTTTAATTTTATTAAATAATTAATCCAAAGGTTCGGCAACACCATTTTTTTAATGCAATTATATAAACTGCATATATCAAAGAATATTTATAAACATTATTCATTATGGTGTCTACTTTAATAATATAGTTATTCTAATTTTAAGTACAAAAAAAATTCTGTTCTCCATAAGACGCTGTGTTCAAAGTTTGATTTTTAATCGATAATTACTCTTTGAAATGATCGTCAACAGGTGTTAAATTTTTGAGGGAGGATAACTACTGAATTGAGCTATTCGATTCACTAAAAAATTTTTATCTACTATCAAGCTTCATGGATGAACGTCCTTAAACGATTTCGGTTTCAGAATTCTAAAATGAAACAAACGGCTTCGCTTATCAACAAAAATGATGAATACGGTTTCGATTACGGTTATTTATTACTATTTAAGGATGTTCGTGTGCTTCGCTAGAGTCAAATGAGTACTATCTTTAATAAAATTTATTTAGGACTTAAAAAAAGTTGTAAAGTATATCAATCATCTTACCAGTCCAAGTGGCCGAGCGGTCTTAGGCGTTATGTCTGCGCAGTATGCCTACTTGGAAACTGGGAGAAATTGGTTAATTGACTAAACTGTCGGCGTATGGACAAGAACGAAGTAACCGGCTATGCTTGAGAAGGTTTTCTGCAGTTTCCTTCCCGAACTCCAGATGAATATTGTCATAGTTCCTATCATAGTCGGCTGCTGCCGCATATCCTACCAATTCCTAGTCTATACATAAAAATATACTCTACAATCTATCTATCTATATCAATAATCTTGCAACGATTTATAACCTTTTTTATTTGTCCTAAGTATTTATTGTAAAATATCACGTCAATTAATTATTTAATAAAATTAAAACTGTTTTGTTAGGTTTGTTTTTGCCACAATATTTTGAAAACTGACGACAGCGCACAGTAAAAAAATATACACATACATGTATACATTTACACTGCCAAATCAATTTCTATTTAACATTTAAATTTTCCAATAAAAGTTGTTCATTATAAATATACTAACAACTTTTATTCAATTATAAAATTCACAGATCAATTATAATATTTTGAAAAATTTTTGTGGCCCATAGTACACGAATGGTACTAGTTACATCGTTGTTTATCGAAAATATGATCGAGGCATCGGAAATATGCCACGGTCTTTCAAGCAGAAGTCTACGCCATACTGCCCTGCGTCCGTGAGAACCTACATAGAGGCTACATAAACCAGAACGTAAGTATTCTTTCAGACAGTTAAGCTGCTTTAAAAGCTTTGTCTGGAACTGAGGTCACCTCAAGGGTAGTCAAAGATTGACTGGAGGAACGTCTGGAACTGGCAAAGCGGAACAATGTTAAATTGATCTGGGTGCCGGGTCACAGTGGTTTCGAAAGAAACGAAAAAGCAGATACCTTAGTAAAGAAGGGAGTCGGAATACCCTTCACTGGCTCAGAGTCTATCTTAGGAATTCCAAAGACTGCATGTAAACAGGTGATCAACGAGTGGTCAAATGCTAAACACCGTGACCACTAAGAAAAATTACCGCGGCAAGAGCTCGGGAAGGTACTGCTTCAGAGTGCAACAATGAGGCTCTCGATGCACTGAGGCTGAACAGGAAGCAACTGCGGATGGTTACTGGATTCATTACCGGGCATTATCTCCTGCGAGAGCATCTGCACACAATGGGACTCCATAACGGCTCCATTATGTGCAGATTGTGTGGCGAGGAGGAAGAAACATCCAGCCACATTATCTTTGACTGCGACCCTCTAGGTTACAGCAGATACAAGATATTCGGTGCATCCACCCCGAATACACGAACCTTCGGGAGGACCTGATAAGCAAGTTCCAGGCTATTGCCAACATATGGGAGAAGCGAATCTCGTCGGACTGAGGTAGAAGGGGGAGCACAATGGACCATAAGGTCGAAGTGCAATACTTTTTAGATCCCAAGATGAATCAATTAATCAATCAATATCGTTGATTCGTATCAAATGCATTCGGTCTTCGAAAAAAATCTTTTGCATAAATGTTATTAATATTTTTATTTGTTGTTTTTTTGTCACAAAAATATTGTATGGCGGTTGAGTTATGAAACTTGTCTGTGAAATTTCATCGAAACCGATGGAAAGTAGAGATGCGACTCGAGTAGGATTTTGACTTGAGCCATTCGATTAAACTTCTTACAACTCGAGTAAGAATTTATCACTCGAGCTGAGTTTGGATTAGTTTAGATTAAGAATTTTTAAATACCTTTATTAAATTAGTAATATTTGGTAATATGAAGTAAAATACAAAATATTATTTACCTTATTTATGTTATTAATTAGCAAAGAAAAATAAAATGACTTCTTACGACTAATTAAGTTGCCATGTAAAATGACTTTAAATTGCGAATCTACTCGGCGCGCCGAGTTGACTCGGTAACTCGAGTGCAAACGAACTCTAGTCAATTTTTTTTCACTCGAATACGAGTTTAACAAATTCACTCGAGTCACTCGAGTAAAAAACGACTCGAGTCGCATCACTAATGGAGAGGTTCCGTTTCTCGGCCATGCAAGGTTGTTGGCACTCAACCTATACTCAACAAATAAAAGACTCCCCCATTTTTGGAAGAATCTATAATGTGTGTCTGGAATTAAGTATTATAGTTGATGGTTGATAGTTTGTATTGAATAAAATTCAATAAAATATATTATTATGTCTCAATAACACATATACAGACCGTTTTCAAAAGCATTTCTAATAGAGAATCAATGTTAAATAAATAAATAAAATATTTACTATAAAACCATAAATACACATACATACTGAAACTGAATGTCTGGACTGGAATATTGGGTGACCATATTATAGGACCATTCTTTATTAACGGATCTCAAAAGTATTTGAGTTTGTTAAGAAATAATATTTTGCCAATAGGGAATATGCATGAAAATTTTTTTTCACTTGAATTGAAGCATGTGTACTTGACAAATATCAAAGTAAAATTACTTTTTAAATAACTTTAAAAATAAGCGAGATATGAATGATTGAAATTCCCGATTAAACAAAGAGGGTGATAGCCCTCTTGATATGTTATGTGACGTCATATTACACTTTCACCATTTAAAATACACGTAAAACTCCGTTTTTAGTATTTTTGCAAGAAAGAGACAGATAATAATCTTTAAAAGCTTATAGCTACCTTGATATTTGTCGGATTTTAATTTCGTTTTTAAATATTATTACAGTATTAACAGTATTTTCATATTCTGAAAATAAATGTGAAAAAAAATTTTCATGCATATTCCCCATTGTTAGAGCTCTTCCTAATTTAGACCTGGAACCTGTATAGTTCCAAGAAGATGGTTGACCTGCACACAATACCATGATAGTAAGGCTGTTCCAGAAACAAACTTTCCAGGAACGTCGTATGAGTGATTTTGGAACCTTCAAGTGGCCAGATATATCGCCAGATCTATCTCCTAACGACTTTTTTTGTGAGGTTTTCTCAAAACAGATCTATTCGCGGAATAGACCTGAAAATTTGAAACAATTAAGGCAAAGAATTGTGGACAATTGTGCGAATATTTCTCCTCAAGTGCTAGAAAATACCCGGATAGAATTTCTACAATCGACTCGGATATTGTTTAGCAAATAATGGAGGAATAGTAGAACCGTTGGTTTAGCTTTTTTTTTTGTCGAAATTCTATTATTTTTTCTTTTTGGGGTTTTATTTTTCTTTTAATTTGTTTGGGGTTTTATTTTCAAACATTCCACATACAAATAATAAGGGATATTCAATAAATAATTTTCAATTTACATATTTAACTCACTCAACATATTTAACTCACTCTCATTACATGTTAATGCATACTGAGTACAAAACAGTCCAGCAAGCATACACAACAGACACACTAAAGAGTACCCCCACTATTTTTATTTCTTTATTAATCATATTGTGTATAGTTATTGTAGTAAATAATATTTAACATTGATTTTCTATTAGCAATACTTTCCAACACGTATGGTATATTGCTGTTGTGCTGCCATTAATTCATAATTTTACCTCCATATACAAAATACTACATACTATCTTCTTTCCTCATAACTAGCAGTACCCGCTGCCTCTTCGCGTAAATTGCAATTGTAAAGACCTTGTATTACTCTGAAACATGTATTTACTTAAAAACATGATGTATTTACTTGTGAGACAATCACCAAATTAGCAACGAGTAACATATCTTTGACTTCACATCCCAGAGATAGTTACGATTAGCTAATTCATACTGATGATGACTACACTGATAAAAGTAATTACTTGCAGTAAGAAAAATGTTTTAAACCAAGAACTCTCATATATAGGGACGATAATGCTAAAAAAGGATGCGGATTCGGTGCTAAAGCACCGTAGATGCTCTCCGCCGAAGCACCGAATATTCGGCGGTAGATGTGTGCATTTCGCTTGTAACAGGTTACGATCTGTCTCATTTTAATGAATACGTGGTACGGGGCGGGCGTATTTGGTTCATTTGCGAGAAGATCGTCTGATGGCACGCATTATTTATTACTAAAAAATATTGCTGCTTTTAACCAAAAGCTTTAAAAAATGGCACCAGTAATTAACAAAAAATCGACCTCCGTTAAGCTAGCAGAGCAAAGTACCGAAAATGAATTTTCTACGTACCAGAATTATGTGCTAATTATGTGCTAATTATGTGCCGCAATTAAAATTTTTGTGCTTTTTTCGTTTCGGCGGAATATGAAAGATAAAAGTGCTCGGCTAGCTTAATATCAAGCCAGCAGAGCATCGGTTAAAAAGTCCCAAAAATGAATTTACTACCTACCAGAATTATGTGCTAATTATGTGCTAATTATGTGCTGCAATTAAAATTTTTGTGCTCTTTTAGTTTCGGCGGAAATTGAAAATTAAAAGTGCTCGGCTAGCTTAACATCAAGGCAGCAGAGCATGGGTTATAAAGTGTCCCGAAAATAAATTTACTACCTACCAAAATTAAGTGCTAATTATGTGCTAATTATGTGCTGCAATTAAAATTTTTGTGCTCTTTTAGTTTCGGCGGAAATTGAAAATTAAAAGTGCTCGGCTAGCTTAACATCAAGGCAGCAGAGCATGGGTTATAAAGTGTCCCGAAAATAAATTTACTACCTACCAAAATTAAGTGCTAATTATGTGCTAATTATGTGCTGCAATTAAAATTTTTGTGCTCTTTTAGTTTCGGCGGAAATTGAAAATTAAAAGTGCTCGGCTAGCTTAACATCAAGGCAGCAGAGCATGGGTTATAAAGTGTCCCGAAAATAAATTTACTACCTACCAAAATTATGTGCTTTTTATGTGCTAATTATGTGCTGCAATTAAAATTTTTGTGCTTTTTTAGTTTCGGCGGAAATTGAAAATTAAAAGTGCTCGGCTAGCTTAACATCAAGACAGCAGAGCATGGGTTATAAAGTGTCCCGAAAATAAATTTACTACCTACCAAAATTAAGTGCTAATTATGTGCTAATTATGTGCTGCAATTAAAATTTTTGTGCTCTTTTAGTTTCGGCGGAAATTGAAAATTAAAAGTGCTCGGCTAGCTTAACATCAAGGCAGCAGAGCATGGGTTATAAAGTGTCCCGAAAATAAATTTACTACCTACCAAAATTATGTGCTTTTTATGTGCTAATTATGTGCTGCAATTAAAATTTTTGTGCTTTTTTCGTTTCGGCGAAAATTGAAAATTAAAAGTGCACGGCTAAATTAATAGCAAGTAAGCAGAGCATCGGTTTTTAATTCCCGAACATGAATTTACAACGTACCAGAATTAAGAGCTAATTATGTGCTGCAATTAAAAATTTGGTGCTTTTTTTGTTTTGGCGGAAATTCAAAATTTATAACGCTCGGCTAGCTTATTATCAAGACAGTAGAGTATTGGTTTATTTTTGCAATACTCATATTTGAACTAACGTAATATTTATATGCTTTTCAAATGTCGAAGAGTCAAATCCATAACTTTTTTATTTCCCCAAAAATAAACGCTCGAAGATCCAAACTGACTTTAAAAATGAGCATAAGTCATCTTCTTGACATGCCAAATCAAATTACACCTCATTTGAGTGCTATTTATGTGCTCTCAAAGTATCACAGACTTTAACCGTTAAAACGTAAATTTTCTGAAAATCCACCCCTATAAGCCCCCAGCGACCCTCTGATACAAACATGGACTATTTTTGCGATATCACCAATTTAAATTACGACACATTTGAGTACTATTTATGTGCTCTTAGAATATGACAGAACCGAGAGCCCCTAACGGCCTATCGTGAAATTAATGTACACTATACTTAAAATCTGTTCATATACTTTGAGGATGTCTCAGGCATCCACCTATAAACATCCATAATTTAAAAGATTTTACCTCTCAAAGAGTTCCTTCAATGTGCTTTGCGGATATCCGAGACCTCAAAGCCTAATCCGGGAATTTCTGCAGATAATGGCCTCTTTTTTTATATCATGAAATAAAATTGTACAACATTCAGGTGCTTTTAGTCGTTTTAGAAAATCAAAACCTTAAGATGAGATTTTTGAGAGCACATAAATAGCACTCAAATGAGGTGTAATTTGATTTGGCATGTCAAGAAGATGACTTATGCTCATTTTTAAAGTCAGTTTGGATCTTCGAGCGTTTATTTTTGGGGAAATAAAAAAGTTATGGATTTGACTCTTCATTTGAAAAGCATATAAATATTACGTTAGTTCAAATATGAGTATTGCAAAAATAAACCAATGCTCTACTGTCTTGATAATAAGCTAGCCGAGCGTTATGAATTTTGAATTTCCGCCAAAACAAAAAAAGCACCAAATTTTTAATTGCAGCACATAATTAGCACATAAAAAGCACTTAATTTTGGTAGGTAGTAAATTTATTTTCGGGACACTTTATAACCCATGCTCTGCTGTCTTGATGTTAAGCTAGCCGAGCACTTTTAATTTTCAATTTCCGCCGAAACTAAAAGAGCAAAAAAATTTTAATTGCAGCACATAATTAGCACTTAATTTTGGTAGGTAGTAAATTTATTTTCGGGACACTTTATAACCCATGCTCTGCTGTCTTGATGTTAAGCTAGCCGAGCACTTTTAATTTTCAATTTCCGCCGAAACTAAAAAAGCACAAAAATTTTAATTGCAGCACATAATTAGCACATAAAAAGCACATAATTTTGGTAGGTAGTAAATTTATTTTCGGGACACTTTATAACCCATGCTCTGCTGTCTTGATGTTAAGCTAGCCGAGCACTTTTAATTTTCAATTTCCGCCGAAACTAAAAGAGCACAAAAATTTTAATTGCAGCACATAATTAGCACTTAATTTTGGTAGGTAGTAAATTTATTTTCGGGACACTTTATAACCCATGCTCTGCTGTCTTGATGTTAAGCTAGCCGAGCACTTTTAATTTTCAATTTCCGCCGAAACTAAAAAAGCACAAAAATTTTAATTGCAGCACATAATTAGCACATAAAAAGCACATAATTTTGGTAGGTAGTAAATTTATTTTCGGGACACTTTATAACCCATGCTCTGCTGTCTTGATGTTAAGCTAGCCGAGCACTTTTAATTTTCAATTTCCGCCGAAACTAAAAGAGCACAAAAATTTTAATTGCAGCACATAATTAGCACATAATTAGCACTTAATTTTGGTAGGTAGTAAATTTATTTTCGGGACACTTTATAACCCATGCTCTGCTGTCTTGATGTTAAGCTAGCCGAGCACTTTTAATTTTCAATTTCCGCCGAAACTAAAAAAGCACAAAAATTTTAATTGCAGCACATAATTAGCACATAAAAAGCACATAATTTTGGTAGGTAGTAAATTTATTTTCGGGACACTTTATAACCCATGCTCTGCTGCCTTGATGTTAAGCTAGCCGAGCACTTTTAATTTTCAATTTCCGCCGAAACTAAAAGAGCACAAAAATTTTAATTGCAGCACATAATTAGCACATAATTAGCACTTAATTTTGGTAGGTAGTAAATTTATTTTCGGGACACTTTATAACCCATGCTCTGCTGCCTTGATGTTAAGCTAGCCGAGCACTTTTAATTTTCAATTTCCGCCGAAACTAAAAGAGCACAAAAATTTTAATTGCAGCACATAATTAGCACATAATTAGCACATAATTCTGGTAGGTAGTAAATTCATTTTTGGGACTTTTTAACCGATGCTCTGCTGGCTTGATATTAAGCTAGCCGAGCACTTTTATCTTTCATATTCCGCCAAAACGAAAAAAGCACAAAAATTTTAATTGCAGCACATAATTAGCACATAATTAGCACATAATTCTGGTACGTAGAAAATTCATTTTCGGTACTTTGCTCTGCTAGCTTAACGGAGGTAAAAAATCGCCTATTTGGAATATTATGATATTAGTAATGAAAAAAATCTATATTGCCAGAAAACCTCCATATACTAACTTCATAATGTGTATAGAGGTTTGTGGCGGTCACATAAACTTTTTTTATTGACTCAATCGATATGTTCAAACAGGAAATGGACAAATGGACATAAATAATATCTTAGTTATTAACCTATTTAAATTTTATACACTGTTATTCAAATAAAAATTATACCACAATACTCGAATCAAAATTGTGTAAGAGAAAATTTATTTAAGAAATACACATAAGACTAAAGCCTAGAAACCGGTATTTCGATTGCAACGCAATCATCGTCAGTAGAACGAGGCGAGGTTTTGGTATCACCTCGCCTCGCCTCGCTTTTTTAAATATCACCCTCGCCTCGCCTCGGTTGGGTTAGCTATCATCCTCGCCTCGCCTCGGCGCGAGGGAAAATTTTTACTAACTTTGACTTATTTTGCATGAATGTACATAATATGGTAAAAAAAACTTATATATATATATAAATTCTAGAGACGATGATTTTCGACATCTACTAGGTAGGATCGATGGACATTTGAAAAAATATTTACAAAATTTTGACTTTGATACGAGATATTTCCACTATTTTCTTTCCGGAAATTCGCTAAAATAAAATATACAAATTAGAGAGAGTGAGAGTAGAATAAAACTCACTTTTGAATTCAAACTGAGCCTCTTATACAACATCAAATATATAGCGGCCTACTCAAATTGCGAGATTCGGATATCATTTCAATGAAGTAAAAAATAATAATTATATGTACAACAAAAACATTTATCCTTAATTATAAACAATTTTCTAAACAATATAATAATAATATTTACGTAATATTCAAACATAACCTCCTTGAAAAGTGTGATATACAAAGTTTTAATATTAATCGTACCGGAAGAAAATTATACAAAACAATAGGTAGAGACTTGTTTATCCTTGGCATTTAACACAAATCTGGGTTAAACATTTATTAGCATCTATTATATGTTTACGTGGTCGTTGGTATATTTCGCACTTTTTTTCAGGAAATAAAAACGAACGGAGAATTAGATAGATTGTACAGGCTGCCCTGGACGGGCTACACTTCGACCATAAGGTCCATTGTGATGCCTAAGAATGTGAGAATGTGTGTGGAGTGGAAAGAATTTGTGTGTAGACTAGGAATTGGTAGGATATGCGACTGCAGCCGACTATGATACAAACTATGCCGATATTCATCTGGAGTTCGTGAAGGAAACTGCAGAAAAGCTTCTCAAGCAAAGCCGGTTACTTCGTTCTTGTCCATACGCCGACAGTTTAGTCAATTAACCGCCCTTTTTTTTTTAATAATTGACAAACTGCCGATGTCGGAATTCGAAACCATAACCGTCCAGTTTCCAAGTATGCATATTGCGCAGACATAACGCCTTAGACCGCTAGGCCGCTTGGACTGGTAACAGAGAATTAACGACGTTTCTAAAAATAACCGTTCAAGGGCAGAGAGATCACCTATTAAAATTAAATTACAGAAGTTAATTTTTATAGTCATTTTGGCGCATTATGAGAATTCGATCAGAGTGTATTTTCACTCTGCTCTATTTGCACAGCTTGGGAGATATTTAATAAAAAATGTATGTCATACAGTAGAATAAGAATAAATTTATATATACATACATTATATTCTTAGCGAAACAGACAATAAGTAAATCTGTCACATAAGTGTTCCCATTTCAATAATTTTGTTTGTGCTATAATTTTTGCATATTGAAACATAAGACAATATAATACATTATAGGGCCTAGAAACGAGGAACATTGTGCAGCAACCTATTATGTTGCAAATGTGTATGGTGGTTGCAGCAACAAAAAACATTTCCTTGAACGGTTGCTGTAAAAATCAAAATTATTTGATATTTTGTAGGAGGAGTTAAATATTCCTGTAAAAATTGGTCATATTATCTAATATTTTATGCTTTCCTAATATTTTATTATGTTTTATATATATAGATATTATCCAACACTACATATAAATAAACTAGATACATACATGTAAACAAACTATACAAAATTAAATGATATAGATAGAGACAAGATGAGAAATGATTGAATTTTTATGACTAGCGTCATAAAATAATAAAATAATAATTTTATGTGCCATAATTTTGATTGCACGCCTGTACAGAAAATATTTTGTAGGCGGAGTTCAATGTTGCTGCAACAATGTTCTGCGTCTGTTCCATACTTTATAGAAGAGGGATGATCGTATTATTTTGGTAAATAGCTGCACTGCTAGCTCTTAAATTAGATACAGGCATGTCTTCATCATAATTACTCCATGTTTCTGATAAAAAAAGAATATTTGTATTACGAGCCTCATTATCATTGATATCATGTTTATGAGCTCGTAAACTTCAATATGTATTAAAATTTCAAATTCGCCCCAATACCTAGATCAGTTTTTGTATTAATACGTATTTCGACTACAAAGTAGTCATCATCAGTATACATTAGCCAGTCGTAATTTTATTGAAATGACTCTTGTTAAAATTGCTTTCACTCAAATTTAACATTTCAGGTTGGTTCAATTTTATTGAACCGGAATGTGATATTGAACGGGAATGGCACAATTTATAAACGACAGTGTGTTATTATATTATAATTGTACCATTAAGTCACATTCTAAGTGTATATATTACTAAATATATGTATAATATTACATACAGTAGCACTTAGAATGTTTCAACTGGTTCAATTTTTATGAGCGAGAGTGTCCATAACACCTTTATTCTCTACTTATACATTTGTGTCAGTGTAAAAATTAAAATAAACATTTCAAACATTAACTCATTATATACCGAGTATTTTAGCAATAAACTCTCTTAGTTGTTATTTTCTGGCCGTCAACATGATAACTTAAAAACGAAACCAGGTGAAATTTGGTATGTGTGTTATAGAGCTTAAAAGTAAGGTTAAGTTCTAGGAATTAGCAAAATCGGACAATGGTTAGGCCACATGGGAAAAGCTGTCCATCTTTTACAAAAATTTTTAGAAAAAAATGTTCTTTTTTATAAAAATAAACAACTTGTTTGAAACTTTTTAGCGAATTTCCTCCAAAGGAAATGCAGCTATTGTTTTTGCACCAATGATGGAATTTCGTAAAAATTTCTTCAAATGTCCATCGATCCTATTAGATGTTAAAAATCACTATCGCTAAAATTTGTATATATATATATATATATATATATATGTACTTTTTTTAAATGTCTGTGGACTCACTAGCGGTCACAGTTTTATTCTGATTGGAATGAAATTTGGTATTTAAGGCGCGTTTGGTATTCTAAAGGTCAAGTTCGTTAATGGGTAAAATCGAACGAGGGGAAAGGGGGATTTAGAGGGAGGGGGAGACATAAAATTTGACTATCTCCCTTAATATTTGAAAAATCGAAAAATTTATCAGGAGTTAAGTTGTAGGTACTAAATTTTACTGTAATTTTGTGTCTTATCATTTTTCTGTTACACTAATATTTACAGAAATATTTACTATTAGAGATTGAAAGTTATAATTCTAAATATCTCTGTTGACATTAGAGTTTGAGGAAAATGATCAAGTAATGAATTGTCGCAAACTTGATTTTCTACAACTTTACTCCTTATACATTTTCGATTATTTAGTGAGATATTTAATATTTTGTGTTTGACACGAATACATAAAATATATTTTATTGTAAAACATTTTGACTGTCGTTTCCATAGTAACTATAAACTATAATCGTTATACATCGTTCTATTTTGGCTAAAAATAAATTTAATTTTTGCAATTACTAAAGTCATATTAGATTTTATATTTCATTTTGATCACACTTAAATTATGACCGCTAGAGAGTGATTTATGTATTCTAAGGAAATTCGCTAAGTTGACGCAGCTCCTGCGTAACGAATTTTTTTTTCTTCATAAATTCAGTATTTACCGGGTATTTAAGCAATAAACTCAGTTAGTTGTTACTTTAACTTGTTTGAATACATCTCGTAATCAATGCGAAAATTGGTATGCATATTTTAATAATTTTGTTTATCCACTATGCGGAATTTACTTCCCCCATTTATCTGGTATCGGCTTTCTTTAATATTCATAATAAATTACATAAATATTATTTTTTATAGATATCTATTATCTGTTTATGTACAAAAACTACACTATGTTTATCATATTGTGAAAAGCATGCTTTCATCATATTATTGTACAGTGAAAACTGTCTATGAAACCAGTTATTACAATATTATCATATGGCTCTAGTGTTTCTAGTGTAAATTAACACTTAAGAGCGTTCTAGCACTGTGTTATATAATCAGGACAAAAAAACGATTTGATTTTACTATAGAACAAATATATAAACACATATATACAACACATAGACAAATTCACTTATATGTACATACAAAATAATGTTATTTAAAAAAAAAATTTAAACTTGTTTATTTCGAAGAAAAAAAACGGTAACACATGATTTTAAAAAAAATGTATATAATAAATATTTATCTTTACTCTTCTAGTTTTTTTTAATTCTGTCGAGTATTTTTTCTAATACAACAGATAATAGTTGGGCGGGCATGAAGTTTTACATGCTTCTAATGAGAGAGTGAGAGAGAGAATGATAACTTTGATATTAATTATCTCGCGTTCTAAACGATCAAAAATTCTGAAACTGTGGGATTTATTAGACTACGTTATTTTTAGCCTGTGAAAATAAAATGAGCAATATCTGTCGAAAAGTGGTGGTATGCTGGAACATCCTTAAAGTTCAGTGTTTTAATGCAGCAAAAACGAATTCTGTGAGAACGTTATCCTAATTTAGGGAGACGACAAACCAGGGAAACCGGGAGTTAACAGGGAGCTTGACTCAACCGGGATATATCTGGGAAGTATCAGGGAAATTCAAATCGTATTAGGTCCATTGTGATGCCTAAGGATGTGAGTGGAGTGGAAGGAATTTTTGTGTATAGACTAGGAATTGCGGCTGCAACCGATTATGATAGGAACTATGCCGATGTTCATCTGGCAAGCTGAAATTTTGTATGTGTGTTCTAGAGCTAAAAAGTAAGGTGAAGCTCTTGAAGAATGAGTTAAATCGGACCATTTGGACAATATAAGAAAAACTGTCCATCTTTGAAACTGTAAGAGATAGAACAAAAATTGTTCCTTTTTTAAAAATCACTTGTTTGAAACTTTTTGGCATAAATTCAGTATATACTTGGTATTTATGCAATTGATTCAGTTAGTTGTTATTTTTATTTGTTTTTAATTCGATTTGAGATTCCTTGTTTCGCAAAAATATGAAAATAACAAAAAGGACTAATGACCGACTTTTATCATGTTTTAAAATTTAAGACATTTTTCAAATAAAATGAATCTGACACGTACAAGAATTTGTTAATGATTTGTGCATACTAATGGTGAAATAAATGTATATAGTATAGGAGAAATGGGCGCACGTAAAATTTTTATTGACTATATACATATAGGACAAGGTGAAAATCTCGCATTCGTAGAAAACATTTTCCCATTCGATTTGTTTGTTTATTCACGTTTGGGAACATGTCCCCGAATAAGGATCAAGATCCCTTCGAAATTCTGGTTAAAATTTTTTTAAATTAATTTTTTTTTTGAGGTCATTTTAAACGAAAAGGTCTCTTGTCATCTTTTCGTAAACTTGACCGCGTTTCTGAGTTATAAATAATTTAGTGTTTGAAACGATGCTAAAACGGCTGTTTTCAACGCTAAAAAGCAATAATTATTGAATAAAACAAATATTTGAGAATTTCATAACAATATTTTTATTTTGACTATAGATTCGGCATCACATTCTCTTCTTCAGAAGATATAATATGATAATGACAAAAATTACAAATTGTAACGAAGGTAAAACTATTTGGGTCCTAATATAAAATCCATAATAAAAAATTTAATGAATAAAACCGAAGAAATCTGGGTAAAACCTAAAAAAAACACAATATGTATCATATTGAGTCTCAATTTGTGGAAACTCATTATGAAGGTTTGTGAAATATAATTTCTTTTTTTAATTCTTTTTTCAACTTATAAAGAATAAAAATTCCATAACAAGTTAGCTGAAAAAAAACAACAAAAATATAATTGTTCAAACTTATTGTCGTAATTACGCAAACAGGGTAATAAATTCAAAATAAAACTTAAGATAGTTCCAGCATTGTCTTGTATAATCAGGACAAAAAACCGGCTTGTTTGTATTATAGAACAAATACAAATACACATATATACACACATACATATATTTATATACAAATTAATGTAATTTTGAAAGAAACAAAAATTTTAAATTATCATATTTCGAAAACAAAACGGTAAAACGCGATTTCAAAAAAAATTCATTTAAGAAATATTTATCTTTACTGTCCTAGTTTTTTTTTAAATTCTGTAAAGTTTTTTTCTCATTACAACAGATAATAGTTGGGCGGGCATGAAATTTTACATGCTTCTAATGAGAGAGAATGATTACTTGTTATTAACTATCTCGCGTTCTAAACGGTCAATAATTCTGAAACTTCGGGGTTTATTAGAAAACGTTATTTTTAGCCTGTGAAAAAATTTCTAGTGTTCGGGTGATTATTTAATTTGTTATTAATTATTGAAAATTGACAGGTTGTTGAGGGAGAAAATTTTAGAGTGTTTTTCTTTTGGTCTTTTTTTGACAACATTTGTTTAACCTGCCGCACCCCCTCTGTGCCATCTCAATGCCCCCTAATTATCTCGGGGTCTTCTACTGCCCCCCTGAAAGTCTCAAACGCTCACAAGGGGGTGTTTTCGCCCACGTTGAGAACCTATGGACTTTAGTTTAATAATACACAAATAATATTATATTACTTAAATGTCAAATTAAGTAAACGCTACTCATCTCCGTTAGTATAACATTACCGAAAGGCAACCATACTAAGGATACATAAACACAAAGTTTACGTAAACTATATGATAAATCCATGTATATACCCAAAACATCATGAGTTCACATGCCAGCTGCCGGTCTATATATATGATTTTATAAAAACAAACATACTTACATCATATGCAATTGGAATAATATGTTTTATCTATTAAAAGTTCCTTTCACTATAGGAGTAATATTTTAAGAACGTTGCATCGGTACAGTCATGTTCATATGAAATCATCTATCCTAAAAGTGTTAACGTTTTTTTTTTTTTTTGGTGACGTATTCTATTATATAAAACCACGAAGATAAATATACTTATAAACATTTGTTGAAGGGTAAGAGGAACTATCTCTGTACATCACCGACCTCTAGTAGTAGTGGAGGGATGGTCAAAGCCTGGCAAGTAGGCCTTTCTAGCCTCTTTTAACGACCTTTAAAAAACCTATTACCTCAACTTCCTCTATCCTGCACCATACCTGATACGTTTCCTCTAGTCCTGTATTCGTTGTCGAACCTACCTGTCATCTGGCCTTGCGAATGACAGGACAGACGTCCACTTTAGTTTTTTCACCTCAAATTCTACCATTTCAATTAAGCCGAAGATTTACTGACCACTAGATAGATAGACAAAGTATCCCATATTACGCCATTAACCAGAATGAAAGGTGTAATCAGCACCGTTTCAACTAGCCAAGGTATTAAATTTTGTTCTGGCGCGGTTTTAATATGTAATAGTGTGTGTGCTAATGTATGTGTAGCTGCCACATACATTTCCACTAGCACACAAAGTTTTTAATCACGCAAGCGCACTGAAGCAAAATTTAGTACCTTGGCTAGTTGAGCTGTCTCCCCTTATGAATTTGTATGTTATTTCACGTTTAGACCAATAAGGATATTTTGTCCAGTTATTTAGAGGCCAGTGCCGCCGTGTATACAAACTATCCGTGAAATTGATTAAGGTTTAGATGGCGTTACTAAAGAAACATTCTGAAAGGTTCCTTTATGGATTTTGGGTCCCGGACTGTATTTGTAATACTTAATATTTCCTGACGTCTAATCAGAAGTTCCTATAGTCACAAAGTCTAAAAATGAACAGTTATCGAGAAATCAAAGTCATAAGGACGGAAATCGGACCGTTTTTTGAATGTACAGGATCAGATAAACTTGAAAAGTAAGATATTTCCCGAAAAACTTTGGATAAATTAGTTGTAGCTAAGGTTGGGCCATTGATATTAACCTACCTGCAGATTTTGGTTCACCCCGCAAATGCGCCTCCTTACACTATGCGCTCTGTGTCATTGGTTGAATTTATCAATATTTAATTGATTATATCTTAAGCTAAGTGTACACCTGAGACAAAATCTCGAGAGAAAGTCTCGAGACCAGTCTCAGGGTATTGTCCATTTGAGATCACTTTTGCTCTCGTGACAACTCTCTGAGACTCGAGAACCACTCTATCCATTGGTGAAAAAAGCATGAAAATCGGTGCAGTAGTTTTTGAGTTTATGTCGAACAGACAGGCAGACGCGGCTGGGGGACTTTATTTTATACTATGTAAGGATGAATTATTTGTAAATATTTGTTGTGTCACAATTTAAAAAAAATTTCTCATGACCTTAAAAATGGGCACATTTTTTGCTTTCCGAGGAACTTTGAGCACAAATTAGGAGAAAACTATTAAGTTTATGAAAAAAAATTTCAAACAAAAGTTGTTTATTTTAAAGAGAAAAAGATTTTTTGTTAAAAATTTTTTTTTTTTACCTCTTACGGTTTCAAAGCTATAAAGGGGGGAAACACGTTCCGATTATGCCCATTAACGAACTTGGCCTTGCTTTTTAACCCGACTTCAAAAAGGAGGATGGTTCTTAATTCGTCTGTATTTTTTAAAATTTTTTATTTTTTTTATATATATTATATATTCTCGAACTGAAAATGTTAAATATGAAAGTTTATAGAAATTTAAACAAAAAAGACATTTAAAATGATTTTCTTAACATTTTTATCAAGACCAAACCTTTTTGATACTCGAAATTTATTCAACAAACATCAATACAGTAATACTTCGTCAAGAGATCTATTTTGTTTAAAATACCTTTTGATCAAAATCTTGATCCACATTCAAGAGCATGCGCCAAACGTTTATATTCGAAAAAAATCGAATGGGAAAATTTTCCCTACGAATACGCGGTTTTCATCTTGTCTAAGTAATTTAATCATTGCGTCAAAAGTCGAGCTATCATTTCAAAATTTTATAATTGATTCGTGTTTTGTTTATTCGGATTTCGAAAAAATGCTTCGAATAAAAGACCATTAATTATAACTATACTAACAACTTTTATTCGCAATATTTTTTTCGAAATCCTAATAAATAAGGTAACAAAAATCAATTATACAATTTTGAAACGATAGCTCGACTTTTGACGCCATTTGTACACACACCTCTTTTGATTGGGTTAGTATTACATAAAATATAGTTACATAGTCACTGGTATAATATGTTTAAATAAAAATCATTTTCTATAAATTATTTCTAGTTGTATAATTAATTAATAGCATTAACATTCCATATTACGTAGACTATGTTTTTAGAATGATTTATATTCCCAGTACAGTATGAGAATCGCACGTACCCTTTTTAATTGTGGATAAAATATTGTTACATTGTAACAAGAAATTGTTTGTATACCTCAGGTATAGAAGTATATTATTAATGTGTAAAGAAGCCTCGAATATCGTCACAGTTTGAGTGGATCAGTCTATTTTCAAAATGACGGGGAGGAAACATGTATTTTATACTAAGTATTAAATATATGATTAAAATATGGTTTAAATAAGTTGCCCTTCTACTTTTAAATAAGTTCCCCTTACGCGCATATAATAGTCAAAACAAATTAATTCAGCTCTACATTAAAATACTATTGGCTTCATAAGTGCTGTACATTTTTCAAATTTCTTCCAAAACCCTTAAGGATGTACGAGCACTGAAGCTTCAAAAAGATTAAGGCTAGATTTTTTGTTCACATGTAGTGCATATAAATCAATTATAAAAGTTTCAGGGGGAGGGGTTACGGGGTCTTGACTTAATTATTTAATGTTAAAGTTTCGAGTTTTAATGCATTGCTCTTATGGAGAATAGAAATATTAATAAAGAGATTGATCCAATAAAATTCCGATATGACGAGCCTAAAAAAGAGATATTTAAGAAAACAACTGAGATTTCGGGTAAATTTTATTTCTGTCGGCGGTAGCTTGATTATCCGAAATCTCCGATTTTTTTCTTAAATATCTTTTTTGTTAGGCCCGGTATAACAGGCCTGAATTAAATTTTAATTTTAACTTTTATGAATGTACTATATAAGATTTTGAACAATTTTATAAATGGACTATACATCAGCGCTCGTACATCCTTAAGACAGAAATTTTTTTTATACCTGAGGTATACATTACAATACTATTGGCTTTATAAGTGCTGTACATTTTTCAAATTTCTTCCAAAAACAATCTTTTTGTTGCTGCAACCACTCTACACACAGAGCAACAAGCTAGTTGCTGTTCAATGTTGCTGCAACCATGTTCTGCGTCTATTTGGGCCATTAAGGCCTTTAAACACGCTAGAGATTTTTTGACAGAACTCTGTCGTTATAGAGCTGCCAGAGACGTGTAAAGACATGCTAGAGTAGTGACGGAGTTGATACCAGTGTTGCCAGATGGGGCTTCACCTCCACCAATTTGGTGAAACTGTCACCAGTAATTAAGTAATTTTAATAAGAGTAAAATTAACAGGAATAAATGTGAATGAAAGAAATTTTAACAAGAGCAATTTCAATATAATTTAAAATTTATGATATTTTAAATCTTGTATATTTTAATTTAGTTAATTTTCTATTTATTTTTATTTTTGTCTATTGATCTCAACTTTCTATCTATTTCTAATTGTCAAAGAGTAAAGTACGACTAGCTAATTTATACTGATGATGACTACATTGTAGTCGAAATACGTATTTATAATACAAAAAACCGATCTAGGTAAAGGGGGCGAATTTGAAATTTTAAAGATTAATATATGAAAAATATTTAATATTTAAAAAATACTTAATTACTGTTATAAACTGCAATCAATAAAAATTAAAAAATAAACTTGATATTTGTACTTCAATAATTGAATCTTATTTCCGTTTAAAATAAATTATTTTTATTTATTAGTACGAATTTAATAAATATAAAAGCAATAATAAGCTCATGAATTTATTTAAACTTTCCCGCCTTAACTACCTGTGCGCTATGATGGGACTATCTCGGGGCTACACGCGAGCTCCGGTCAGGCTTTTTTGTCATAGTTTTTTATAACCTCCTAACCTAACCTAATCTCCATAACGTCCTAGTTTTCAAGTAGGCATACTGCGCAGAGATAACGCCTAAGACCGCTCGGCCACTTGGACTGGTTTGAAGTGAACTGAGGTGAAGAACCATACCGAAGTTTATCATTTTTGTATAACATAACAAATGAAATTATTATCTGTTTGTTTTTTCATGAATCACTTGGTATAAACAAATATAAAATTCACAGTAATTATATTAAAATACATTTGTAATTAATTGCAAAATAAATAATTATTAATTAATTTAAGTATCTCAACAATTATTTTTTAATGTACATTTTATACATACCAGTTACCATACATATAGATAAATATTAGTACAATCAATACAGAAGCCCCCCGTTACCCTTGTCCACATTGCACTAAATTACAGGAGTTATTTTTTTTTAAAATTAGGTTCAGTATCACGTACAAAATGTAAATGAAAAAAATCCTTACAAATATCGACCCCGGAAGTTCCGCCATTTTGAGAAAAACTGTAGATATAGGCCAATATCTTCATTACCGTGTACTTTAGGCCAAAAATAGTAATAAGCTTTCTTGTAGATAATTGAATTAACTATTTTTTTTGTTTATTAATTTTTTTGTATCACTTACCGTTTATGACTTGCACGACTATTACTATTTATTAAATGACTTTTGATCGATATCTCTTCTTGTCGTTTGTGAAAGATTCATCCCCTAATTAGATGGGAACGGATTTTTACGGTCGCCGCTCCTCCTATAAGCTAGTATTGTAATTGAACAAATTGTATTTCCTTAGTAAACAAAAACAAAAACTCCAATTAAAATTTGAGTAATCCTAATTCCATTCCTTCCCTAAATTTACAGTCGCTAATAGGGAATATGCATGAAAATTTTTTTTCACTTGAATTGAAGCATGTTTACTTGACAAATATCAAGGTAAAATTAGTTTTTAAATAACTTTAAAAATAAGCGAGATATGAATGATTGAAATTCCCGATTAGACAAAGAGAGTGATAGCCCTCTTGATATATTATGTGACGTCATATTACACTTTCACCATTTGAAATACACGTAAAACTCCGTTTTTAGTATTTTGCAAGAAAGAGACAGATAATAATCTTTAAAAGCTTATAGCTTCCTTGGTATTTGTCGGATTTTAATTTCGTTTTTAAATATTATTACAGTATTAACAGTATTTTCATATTCTGAAAATAAATGTGAAAAAAAATTTTCATGCATATTCCCTATTACTCAGGTCAGGAATGTTTTTTTTAAAGCTGATATCTTTAACAACAAAATTTATTTTAAATAAAACATATAGAGATATTGATGTATTTAAAGGTGTTCATGCGTGAGACTTGATGTTAGATCGATCATTTTAAAAAGTTATTAACGATTAAAATTTGAATTTTTTACATAGAGCCTGAAGGGAAAATATATGTATTTATATTTGTACTTGTAACAACTGTGATAATAAATTAGACACTGTCATAAATATTGTTTCACAATATTCTTAGAATTCTACAGTTTATTGAATAGAATAAGAACAAGTGAAAGTATCAACAACTGAATTTATTTCTTAAATACTCGGTATATACTGAATTTATGAAAAAGTTGCAAAACAAAAGTTGTTTATTTTTAAATAAAGAACAGTTTTTGTCATTCAATTATTGTTCTATCTCTTACGGTTTCAAACATAAGTTTTGCCCGTTTTGTCCAAACATTACTATCTTATACTATTGGACTAATTAGAACTATTTAGACTATCTATTAAAATGTTTTTTTCTTGGGGTTAAATGTGCCGTTTTTTTTCAAGTCATCAACTTTCGGCGTTATTGAATAGACACTCATACAAGCTCGCGTCATTCATAAAAGTTGTTTATAAATATACTAACAACTTTTACTCGAAACATTTTTCCAAGAATAAGTATGCCAACAAATCAAAACCAAAAGTTGATGTAATTTTCGATAGTTTTCGAAAACCGAATCAATTAGGCACAAATCAATTATAAAATTTAAAAAAATGACCAACTTTTGGGATCCATAGTAGACAAACCTTTCTTATCATGTCATTGCTAACTTTAAACTGTATTTATAATATTTATAACTTAAAGGAGAAGGTGTATGCCAATGCGCCCTCACTTCTTGTCGAATATTGGCCTTAAGCTCTTGGATGGTTCTGGGCTAATTGGCATACACTTTCCCCTTTAAGTAGCCCCAAAGAAAAAATTGGGAGCCGTTAAATCAGGCGAACACGATGGCCAGTTAAAATCAGAAAAACGCGATATTATTCGATCGCCAAAAATTTCGCGCAGAAGAGCCATAGTTGGACGAGCTGTGTGAGCTGTGGCTCCATGTTGTTGGAACCACAATTTTGGATTGTTCTCTACTTCCGGCCTTAACAAATTTTCGTCTAGATATCACCAACTGCTGAGAACGTCGCCTGGTGGAAGTTTCGGGGTTTCCTTCAACACTTGCTTGCACCCGAGCAATGTTCAGATCGTTTCAAACTGCACGAGGTCTTCCAGCACGCAGAAGATTACAGACAGCCCCATGTTGCCAAAAATGCTGAACCAATCGGTTAATTGTTGAAGCGCTAGGTGCATTTCGAACGTGAAAGAAATTTCGATATGATCTTTGTGTCTGAATAATCGAATGCTAACTTTCAAAATAAAATTGAATAACTTTGGTTCTTTATTCTGTGCTGAGTATTTCCATCATAAATTTCCCGTTAAGTTTTTCAAAGTTAATTCTGAAAGAAAAAAAATACGTAAACAAAAAATTTATTCACTAATTAAATCATTACGTTACTTATACGCCACCATATATATATATATATATATATATATGTATATATATATATATACCTGTTGTTTAGTGTATGATTTAGTGCATAAGAATGTGTATGAGAAGGAGGCCTTATAGGTTTGTTGTTTGTTTTGTTACTGTTGTGTCGTGTTGTATGAGACAATCACCAACCACTCGAACAGTTATGAATATTATTCACTGTTTTGAAAATATGCTTGTTTATCAAACCTATAAGACCTCCTTCTCATACACATTGCATGTATACATATGTACTCTCTCATACTCGTGGGAGATCTGCTATGCGAAGATGTAAACTAATCGTACGGTATATATATGTAGCGTTTGACCTGAAGGACAATTTTTATTGTCTAAATGAAAATTCAAAATAGTCCAAATGGCTATTTGCAGTCAATAATTAAATTGAATCGTTAATCAATAATATATATAGCCCAATTGGCGGTAAATAGACCAATCTAACAACACTGGAAGATACTGAGGAGTCTAATAAGCTTGCCGACAGATGGCAGCACTATCCATTTGAGTTACCATGGCGGACGAATTTAGGTTAAAATATTCGTACTGAACATATTCGCAGGTAAAAACATTTATAATCTATGTCTATTTAAAGAAAGAAAAAAAAACGTGAATTTTTCGTACCATAAAATTGATGATTGATAGTTCTGTTAAAAGTTACAGCACCGTTAAGTAATTGGTTGATAATTTATGTGGAAATATTGATTATATGTTATTAGTCCGTCATAGGAAGAACTTTCCCATTGAGTAATTGTGAAACTACTAGTGCATTGGTACACACACGTCAAAAAATTGACTGTAGTTATATTCAATATTGTAGATTGTAGAATATAAAACAAAATGTAAATAACAACTGAATAAATTGCTTAAATATGCTGTATATAGTGAATGCATTATCAATGTGTGAACTGTTTCTTTTACTTTTAGCGAATTTCTTGAAAGGAAATAGAACTATTGGTCTTGTACCGACTTCAAAATTTTGCAAATGTCCATCGATCCTACCTAGTAGATGTCGAAATTCACCATCTGTAAAATTTATATATATATATATATATATATATATATATGGACACAATATCTATCAAAATTATATATATATATATATATATATATATATATATATATATATATATATATATATCTGTAATCACTCTAGCGGTCACAATTTTGATCTGATTGGAATGAAATTTGGTATTTGAGGCGCTTTTGGTATTCAAAAGGTCAAGTTCGTTAATGGGTAAAATCGAACAAGGGGAAAGTTGGGTTTAGAGGGAGGGGAAAACACTAAATTTGACATATCTCCCTTAATATTCGAAGAATCGAATAATTTATAAGAAGTAAAGTTGTAGGTGCTAAGTTTTACTGTAATTTTATTTCATATCATTTTTTCTGTTACCCTAATATTTACAGAAATATTGACGGTTTAAGATTGAAAATTAAATTCCTCAATATCTCTGTACACATTAGAGTTTGAGCAAAAATGATAAGGTGATGAATTGTAGCAAACATGATTTTCTACAACTTTATTTCTTACGCATTTTTCGATTGTTCTAATATTAAGAGAGATATTTTATATTTTGTGTTTTCTTCTTTCCTTATGCCCCCATTTCCCCTTGAGGTATGTCATTTATTTATAAAATTGGCCATGCAAATACTAAAGTCATAAACGACATTTCATTTTGATCAGACTAAAATTGTGACCGCTAGAAAGTGATTTATGTATTTTAAGGAAACTCGCTAAGTTGAAGCAGCTCCTGCGTAACGAATTTTTTTACATACGCAGATGTATAAAATTACAAAGTAGTGTAAACAAATTATAGTAAAATTAATATTTTCTGTAACATTCTTAAAAGATATATAGCAAATTTTGTGTTTCCCCCTCTCTCTCACATCCCATTTTTCCCTGGCCGATTTTGCCCATTAACGAACTTGACCTATCAAATGCCCATAGAACCTCACATACCAAATTTCATTTCATTCAGTGTGACTGCTAGAGAGGTTCCAGACACACACACACATATATATATATATATATATATATATATATATATATATATATATTTGTTATAATATAGCAGTTTGGTTATATTATACCAACGGAAGTGACTAGCGTTTACTTAATTTGACATTTAAGTAATATTAACATTGAAAACACTTCTGCTCGCAAGGTGGCTACGCTTGACTCACGGTGTGGACTTCGGTACCGGGACCCTGTCGGTTCGGAACTTCTGCAAACAACACCCTGCTTACTGTAAATTTGGTAAAGCAAAGGATACAAGAAATCAAGGAATGTTAAAGGGGTAGGGGGCAAGCGTGAGCCTGAGGAAAGATCAAGGGGGGTACAACGGGAAACTTTTCCACATCCAATGCAAAAAACTGCATCCTTCTAGCTTTCCCGAAAACAGGAAACGGGTCATAGACATAGGATTCCCATTCCGCGTCGAATGTAAGAATGTTTTGAAGTGCGTTAGAATTTGCATAGATGAGTGAGTCAGTCAGTCAGTCAGTTACACAAAGGGCTGTATATATTATAGATTCTATGACATACTCCCATTGAATGGAGTATGCAGATTCCCATGCTTGAATGGGAATCCAACCCACGACTTTATTTACTATTTACATATTTTTATTTTTTTTTCTGTAAACTAGCGTCTATTTATTAGTGTTTATATATACACATATATATATATATATCGATGGATAGGATCCATGGACAAGAAATTTTTGCGAAATGGGGTAAAAACTCGCTAATGATGAATGAACTGTCAAAACAAAGTCATCTCATACAAATTTCAGATTCAGATAGTTTAATTTTTTTAGTTGGGTGTTTTAGTTTGAGTGTATCATAAAATAATATTTGGCTTTCGTCCAAAGTTTCTTTGATGTAGACAATGTGGCGACTACTTAGATAAATAAACGACAAAAATATGTCAAGTAAAAAATAAAAATTCTTGTAATCATTAAATTCTTATTTATACGATTTAAAATTACTGGAAACTTTGATGTACTGGAAATGATTATAAACGTAACAAATCGGTTTTGAATAAGCCGAAATCAGTGAGCGCATGTTTTGTTTTGAACGGTTCGTAGATGTTAATTGATAACAATAATTTTCGTATCGAATCTCAATTAGAGTGCTTCTACAATCTACAGTGAATTCAGATGTTTGAATTTATGACAAAATTATTCAGTTTATGAAAATAGCTTCCCTGGAATAGATAGTTATTTTTGTCTTTTATCTTTCTTTAATTCGATCTTTCTCGAACCTGCCGGAATAACTTGAATAATATTTTTTAAATAATATTTCTAATATATAATTTTTGTATCTAATATTGTGATATAAGGTTTATTATTTGTATAATTATTAAATGTAAATAATAAAAGATGACGTCATAGTTGATAGTGATTTGTAAGGTCATGAAACTCCTTAAGAATCGTTGTTTATATTTATGCGTCAATTATATTTTATATTTTTTACGGTGTGTAACTTAATTTCCTTGACATTGTTATCGTGAATAACAACATAAGCAAGCCAAACCAGCATATGTGTTCATGGTCGGCCAAATGTGGGTGTGTTTGTGCGTTTATGATACGCACACATTTATTATTAAACTAGCAGCTGTAAGTACTTGAATATTTTGTGTTTACTAATTTTTCATGATGTGTACACTCCCGTTAAAAAAAATAAATCAATTTGAACCGAATCAATATGTCACAATTTGAATTATTCTTGTAGTAAATGTATTTTAACAGATACAACATATTATTTAATTTTATATGTAAGAGGAAGATAAAACACTTTAGATATATTTTTTAAAGGCTTACTTTGATTATCACTTACACGGATATAAAATATACGTTTCTATATTCTGGAATTATCGTAAAGAGAAACAACGATGGTTCGATGTAGCGATGTTTTAAAGATAAAATATCGATGTCAAAAACATCGGCCATTGAATTATCGATGTATCAAAACATCGATGTTTGTTCTAAATTTTTTTAAATAAGTTAAAAACGAGTTAAACACGCAATAACACAATTTTGGTAGACTTTGTACTGCATGTGCAGTGTTTACGCATTACCAAGGCTGTCAAAATAATAATATAAATCAGGAATTCACGATACATATAATGTCAAAAATTTATTTAGGTGAAACACTATTTATTTAACACCGAATTTAAGAACAACAGCTTCGACAACCATTTTCATGCTAAACGGTTCCGCTGTTGCGTTATGGTTGCTCCTGCTTTTGAAAAATTTCGTTACGCAGGAGCTGCGTCAACTTAGCGAATTTCTTTAGAATACATAGAATCACTCTCTAGCAGTCATAATATTAGTGTGATCAAAATGAAATGTAATATCTAATATGACTTTAGTATTTCCAAAAATTAAATTTATTCATAGCCAAAATGGAACGGTATAACGATTATAGTTTATAGTTACTATGGAAACGACAATCAAAATTTTTTACAATAAAATATATTTCGTGTATTCGTATCAAACAAACACAAAATATTAAATATCTCTCTTACTATTAGAATAATCGAAAAATGTATAAGGAGTAAAGTTGTAGAAAATCAAGTTTGCTACAATTCATTACTTGATCATTTTTCTCAAACTCTAATGTGAACAGAGATATTTAGAATTTTAACTTTCAATATTTAATTGTAAATATTTCTGTAAATATTAGTGTAACAGAAAAATGATAAGAAACAAAATTACAGTAAAACTTAGTACCTACAACTTAACTCCTGATAAATTTTCCGATTTTTCAAATATTAAGGGAGATTGTCAAATTTTGTTTTTCCCACTCCCTCTAAACCCTCTTTCCTCTCGTCCGATTTTATGAACTTGACCTTTAGAATACCAAAAGCGACTCAATTACTAAATTTCATTCCAATCGGAATAAAACTGCGACCGTTAGAGAGTCCACAGATATTTTAAAAAAAGTACATATATATGTTTATATATATATATATATATATATATATATATATAAATTTTAACGATAGTGATTTTTAACATCTAATAGGTAGGATCGATGGACATTTGAAGAAATTTGTACGAACATTGGTGCAAAAACAATAGCTGCATTTCCTTTGGAGGAAATTCGCTAAAAAGTATTTTAATTGGATGTGACGTAACCACGATGAGTAAGTATTTAATAGATACCACTAAAACTGTTAATGATTCCGAACTACCTAGCATACCATACTCCTTGTGGTCTAAGAGCTAGCTATATAAAAGTGAACTGATAAAACATAGTCGTGATATCGTCAAAGCAAGAGCCGCATTTTGCAGAAGTCTCAGGTGAGATGGAGAGTGTGGGTGGGGGTTCAAACGTGTAGAGTTTTGATAAAAAAAAACCGATCGAACATAGTTCTGAAAATTGGTGTAGTATTACATATTGAAAATAGAAATTGAAAGAAAATGTTCCCAGAAGTGTAGGTTGAGGCTCAACCGCTCCCAGAAGCGGTAAAGTGGTTAACTTTGAGTTCAAAATGAACTCATAAAACATAGTTCTGCAAATTTGTTTACTGTTTTCACAAATTTGCAGAAGCTAAAAGTGAGGCTCTTTGTCTATTATTGCAAATTGTGTATTTAGTTCGTAAAATTTGTAATCAATAGCTCTGTATGTACTAATTGGTCTCAAACATCGCTAGTAATGACATCGATACATCGATGTTTTTAGATTTTAGAAACATCGATGTACCGTTTGCATCCCTACGCTGCGTAACGAATTTGTTTTAAATGATATTCATTTAACATTAACATAGTACCGCATTTCACATCGATCGAACTTAGGACAATGTCATCGATATACGTATACTTCACGAAAAACTCATTAATATACACAAAACCACCTATCAACTGCCGGACAATATTAAACTGAGTAATTCTTTAGTTAAATCATCATCTTATTATGATTATTAATTAATATTCAATGTTCAATTTTTTAAGGACGCTTTTATTATTATTAAGGAAGGTTCTCTTACAAATTCATGAGTAAACATAATGAATATTTATGAAACAAGAAATATAACAAGTAACTGAGTTAAATACTTTGTATATACTGAGTATTTATATATACTTGATTTATTTTATATTAGAGTAGTTTGTGAAAGTCCATGTTAGTTTTTATGGACGAAATAAAATTTCAATTATCAATTTTTGTTTGCGACTTATTTTGTTAATAGTACAGTTTGCATTGAAAAAAGTGCAATTAGCAATATAAAAAATGATAATGGAGTTTTACTTCCGTTTCTCAAACTTCTCGCAATGCTGATATTCATCTGGAGTTCGTGAAGGAAAATTTCAGAAAACCTTCCCAAGCACTTCATTCTTGTCCATAAGCTGACAGTTTTAGGCAATTAACCGTCCCATTACTTTTAATTGGCAAACTGCCACCGTTGGGAATCGAACTCGTAACCTCTCAGTTTCAAGTAGAGCGCTTTTGATAGCACGAACCCTTGGACTGGGTTGATTGTTGAAATTTTATTTCATCCGTAAACGAAACAAAATTTCAATAATCAGTATTTCTTTTTGCAAATTCCATTTAGGGGGAGTTTGAAAAAAGAACAACAGTCGCTTTGTATCCAATCCATTTAGTTTTCGAATAAAATTGGTTTGTCATAAAAATTCTACTTTTGTTCTGAATATTCTTTCGAAAATCGAATGGATTCGGCACAAATCAACTGTAAATTTTTCTAAAAGGGAACGTCACTTTTGGAATCGATAGCAAAAGAGAAAACAATTTTTGTTTATTCTCAATTGATTGTTCAAAATTAAAATATTTAATTAATTATTGATATGAAACAAGTGAAAATAACAACTTACTGAGTTAATTGACTAAATACCCGGTATATACTGAACTTATGTAAAAAAGTTTATAACAAAAGTTGTTGATTTTGAAAAAGGAACATGTTTTGTCATTACATATTTGTTACTCTTACTGTTGCTCTTTACTGTTTGAAAGTTGGGAAATTTTGCTTAAACTTGTTTTTACTTTTAAACTCTAGAACACAGGTACAAAATTTCTACTCGCTAAATTTTTTCGTTTTTTAGTTATCCTGTTAAGGAACGGGCGGACGAACAACTTTTCGAAAATGGACTAATTAGGTCGTTTTATGAACGCTTATACCAATATTTTCTACCGTTACAAAGTCGGGACTAAAGTTAATTTATCCTGATATATATTATACATCAGGTATAAAAAATAATTCCTCAACCAGGAATCGAACCTCGGACCTCTGGATCTCTAGTCCAGCGTGCTTACCGCTACACCAAAGATGATTCTGACGTATGAGTTAATTTGTACCAGTCCAAGTAGTCGAGCGGTCTAAGGCGTTATGTCTGCGCAATATCCTACTTGGAAACTGGGAGGTTATGGGTTCGAATCCCGACATCGGCAGTTTGTCAATTATTAAGAATTATTTTTGTCCATCGTATGGACAAAAACGAAGTAACCGGCTATGCTTGAGAAGGTTTTCTTCCTCCACAAAAACTCCTTGCACTCCACTCACATCCTTAGGCATCACAATGGACCTTATCAATGTCTATCTATCTAATTTGTTCATATCATAGACATAGTATTCATAGTTTTGAAATATTTTCCAAAACTCTAAACCAACCAAGCAATTTATCTATCATTAAACAAGTTTAATTGTCAATTGTTTATAAAAATGACATCAAAATTTAACCTTAAAAATGAGCGAGGTTAATGGAAGTCTTATTGTTATTGTTCTTTTTTGTTCAGCAGTGTGGGACACATGAATGACCTTTTACTTACGTCATTCATTAAAATTATTATAAAGATATGTTTTTTGAAATTGCGCATGCCTCTTCAATGGAAAAACAAAAATCCAAAGCTAGTGAATAATTGTGAATAAACCAGTGACAGAACGATCTAATGTCTGCGCATTACCAAATTCCGAGATGACAACCCTGCGTTTGTGTCTAACATGATTGTGCGTCCCAGCTATAAACGATGTCTGGTTATAATGATAAGGACTGATTGTGATAAATAATTTTCAAATTTAGTACTTCAATTCACATTATGTGGGTGACGCAATAAGGACATTTAATAATAATTCATATACATGAATCGTAATGCACTGTATACAGCAGCTTGTATATAAATGATGTTCTATCGAAACGTACTCGCCATCTGTGAACGGTAAAGATGTTAGTATACTTTTTAACCCGACTTCAAAAAGGAGGATGGTTCTCAATTCGTTGTATTTTTTTTTTGTGTGTCACCTCAGAACTCCGTCATTTATGAACCGATTTTGAATTTTTTGTTTTTGTTTTAAAGAGTTTGGTTTCCCATTGGTCCCATTGGCACCAAATCGCATTCTGATGAAACGATCCCCTGGAAATCGAGGAAAACTCTCATTTTATATGTGATAACCGATTTCTGCGAAATTTTTTTTTTTTGAAGTGATATACTCATTCATAATGGGAAAATAAGAAACATTTTTTTAAAACCGAAATTTTTTATAAAAAAAAACCGACCTCAAAAAAAAAATTTTTACAAAAAAAAAAACAAAATGCATGTAAAAAAACTGAAAATCTGTTATGAAAAAATGCACTAAAAAATAAAAAAAAAAAAACAACGGATTAAAAAAAATGTGTTATAAAGAAATGCACTAAAAGTTAGTAGGCCGTTTAGTTGGTCTACCCATATTTAGACAAATAAAATCAGTTATAGAACTTCAAAGTCACTAAATAGCGAGAAATAAAACCTATTTTGACAAAATGGAAACCCGACTTCAAAAATCAAATATTCTATAACAAAAAATTCACTGAAAAGTAAAAAAATAATTGCATATTCTTGTGCCAATTTTAGTTCACCTAAGCAAAAATTTTTAAATATATATGTACAATTATTGTTATTTTTGGAGGCGGTGTCCAAAAGTTATGTGAATTTCTCTATGCTGACACCGACTCCAAAAATAACAATAACAGGGAATATGCATGAAAATTTTTTTTCACATTTATTTTCAGAATATGAAATTACTGTTAATACTGTAATAATATTTAAAAACGAAATTAAAATCCGACAAATATCAAGGAAGCTATAAGCTTTTAAAGATTATTATCTGTCTCTTTCTTGCAAAAATACTAAAAACGAAGTTTTACATGTATTTTAAATGGTGAAAGTGTAATATAACGTCACATAACATATCAAGAGGGCTATCGCCCTCTTTGTCTAATCGGGAATTTCAATCATTCATATCTCGCAAAGGACATGGTACGAATATCACAAACAGGGATTGGGATTGGGTTATTGCCGGAACAATATGTTGGTAGTAAATGAATCTAGAACCAAAATTGTAATATTTAGAAATAGAGTTAAGCTCTAAAATTTTTTTGAACAGGAGTGTACATTACAATGAATTGGCATTTGTCTTAGTTCCAAAAGAACTCCACAATTTGCGGTAGCATTACTAATCCCTAGTACCTGTTTACAAAATTTGTTTTTCACTTGAGAAATTATATCAAAATTTCTATCGGCTCCCCATATTTTACTATCATATAGCAGAATAGAGAATAAAAAATTTTTTTAACATTTATTTTCAGAATATGAAAATACTGTTAATACTGTAATAATATTTAAAAACAAAATTAAAATCCGACAAATATCAAGGAAGCTATAAGTTTTTAAAGATTATTATCTGCCTCTTTCTTGCAAAAATACTAAAAACGAAGTTTTACGTGTATTTTAAATGGTGAAAGTGTAATATGACGTCACATAACATATCATGAGGGCTATCACCCTCTTTGTCTAATCGGGAATTTCAATCATTCATATCTCGCTTATTTTTAAAGTTATTTAAAAAGTAATTTTACCTTGATATTTGTCAAGTAAACGTGCTTCAATTCAACTGAAAAAAAATTTTCATGCATATTCCCTATTAGTGATGGCAAAGTTTTTATGACTATGATGCATAAGAGAAGAGATCAAATATAGACAATTTATACTCGGGGAGATGTTATACTTTAAATAACAGTTCCTCTTATCTTATCTTTCGAATGACATGTATTAATTTTTAACCCGACTTCAAAAAGGAGGATGGTTCTCAATTCGTCTGTATTTGTTTTTTTTTATAATGTGTGTCACCTCAGGGCTAGGTCATTTATGAACCGATTTTGAATTTTTTTTTGTTTGTTTTAAAGGGTTTGGTTTCCCATTGGTCCCATTGTCATCAAAACGCATTCTGATGAGGGTATCCCCGGGAAATCGAGGAAAATCCGCATTTTAAAATCTGAAAATCTGTTATAAAAAAATGCACTAAAAATTAAAAAAAAAAAAAGAAAAAAAAAGCGGATAAAAAAATGCACTAAAAATTAGCTGTTCGTTTAGTTGGTCTACCCATATTTAAATTAACAATTATTGTTATTTTTGGAGATGGTGTCCAAAACTTATGTGAATTTCTCTATGCTCTACACCGACTCCAAAAATAACAATAATTGTACATATATATTTAAAAATAGTGCATTTAGTGCATTTTTTGTTATAGAATATTTGATTTTTGAAGTCGGGTTTCCATTTTGTCAAAATAGATTTTGTTGTCATTTGATTTATTATTATTTTTTTAAATATTATGTTGTATAGCTGCCGATTATTTTTTGTTTTGTGTAATCTATTAAAAATCCAAACGGGTATATCAAATAAACGTAATAATAATAAATCATGTTGCATCACTTTGTCAGAAACGATAAAAATTCTTTAAATAAATGAAATATTACTGATATTAACCTTAAAAAAAACCATAACCATTAGGAAATCTTGATCTTATAGAGACGTGATAGACCACGAGCCACCAATATGAAACCCTCCCCCGTGGGAATTTATGACTTATACTTTTTTTTGTTGGTATTACCTACCAGAATAAGAATTCAATTGTTCGCCCTTTTTAAATTACACCATATTCCGGAAAATAAAGAAAAACTGAAAAATAAAGAAAATAAAAATTTTAATTTGTAAATTAATTATTTAAATTTAGATAGTATCTTACGTCACTAGTAATCGGATTTATGTAATTATTTAATTACTAAAAATAATAAACAATCGTCTTTTGACGAAAATTTTCATGAAGTTATTTTTTTAATTAAGATATTTACAAAACTCTTCATCAGACTTTTTTAATTTTAACATAATGTACGAGATTTAATTTATAGAAGTAGAAGTTTTTTACTTTTTAATCTATAGAAGGTGGAACATCATTATCGAAAATGTATGCATTCATTCAACATTTGCTATTCACAACATGTTAAAATTACAATTTTTAATGATTAATTACATGAAAACCCTTCGTCAGATTTTTTTCAAAACATTATTTTATACGTATGAGTTAGCAATCAATAACATATCAAAAATTCAGATTTTTATCTATATACTAGCAATACCCGTCGCGGCTCGACCGCAAAAATTTTGTAACGTCCTTATAACCAAGTAACAATATTTTCTCCCGTCAAGGACTGATAAGTTGCGTTTAATTTTTGAAATACATTTGATGTATGAACTGCCACCTATTGGCAAAATTTTTTAAGTACTCATGTTGTGTATACTGCAATCTATAGGCAAATTTTTAAAACGTATTTGTTGTATGCATCGCTATCTATGCATAGCATATTTAACATATTTGTTTTATAATATGTTTTCCGACACCTCCAACAAATATCATTATATTTTAGCCAATATATACAAAAACTTATATACTAAATTATATACTAAAACCTTCCTCGAGAAACACTCTATCCATTGGTAAAACAGCATGAACATCGCTGCAGTAGTTTTTGAGTTTATCGCGAACAGACAGACAGACGCAGCTGGTGGACTTTGTTTTATACTATGTAAGGATTGCCGATTTTATCTATACATGTGTCCGATCGTTAATGATATTCAGTAAATCCTATATAAACTAAAGTAATTTTTATTACAATCTGTGTATGTAATAAATTTTAATAATATTCATGTAATGACAACAAAAAAGGTAGATTTTCTATTGATTTCCGGCCAAGGTTGTTATTTTCCAATTGTAATTGTATGATAATAACTTATTAGGTATATTTATACCCAGTATTACGTAAATATACAGGGTATATTAAGTTTAGTTCCGACTTTGTAACGCATGAAAATATTCGTCGCAATAAAAGAATTTTGTTATAGGTGTGCATAAAATGACCTAATTACTCCGTCCGCCTGTCTGTGGACACGATAACTCAAGAACGATAAGAGATAACAAGCTGAAAATTTTTTTGTGTGTTCTAGAGTAAAAAAGTAAGGCCAAGTTCGTTAATGGGCATAATCGGATCATGTTTCCTCCCGCCAGAGGGGACAAATTTACATCTTTGAAACCGTAAGAGATAGAAAAAAATTTGTTAACAACAAATCTTCATCTTTTTAAAATAAACAACTTTTGTTTGAAAATTGTTCTTGTAAACTCAATAGTTTTCTCATAGTTTGTGATTAAATGTTCCTCCGAAAGCGAATTATTAACAATTTGAATACGCAGAATTGTTAATAATTCAATCATTGATATACAACTCAGTATATACTGGGTATTCAAACACTCAGTTAGTTGTTACATTACTTGTTTTATTTAAATTATACCATTCGTTTACAATTGATAACATTTTAAAAGAAGAATTCAATGTATTCTAATGAAAAATGTAATTCAAATTAATTAGCATTGTTAAATATCAACGGTGCAAACACGCACATAAGAACCTTGCCTATCTCCTACTGGTACCTTGAAGTACCAACTTTTTCTGCTTGAAAAATGGTCATAAAATTACAATTGTCAAATGTTTAACGTAGTATTTAATAGTTATAAAAATTATTCTAAAATAAGTGAAAATAACATCTAACTGAGTTAATAGTTTAAATATCCGGTATATACTAAATTTATGAAAAAAAGTTTCTTACAAAAGTTTTTAAAAACGGGACATTTTTTGTCTTTAAATTATCTCTAACGATTTCAAAGATGGGCAATTTAGCCCATTTTGCCCAAACATGGTCCGATCTGCCCACTCAACTTGACCTTACTTTTTAGCTCTTGAATACACATACAAAATTTCAGGTCGCTATCTCTTTCCGTTTTTTTAGTTATCGTGTTGACAGACACATTTGCGGAAATCGACTAATTAGGTCATTTAATGAACACCTATACCAAAATTTTTTTTTCTGTGATCAGTATTTCCAATCGTTACAAAAACGGAACTAAACTTAATATACCCTGGAACTAAACTTCAGCTGATAAATATCAGCTGATGTTCGTGAAGGAAAACTGCAGAAAACCATCACAAGCATTGCCGGTTACTTCGCTCTTGTCCATACGCCGAGAGTTTAGTCAATTAACCGCCCCTTTTTTCTTTCTTAATAATTGACAAACTGCCGATGTCGGGACTCGAACCCATAACCTCCCAGTTCCAAGTAGACATAACACCTTAAACCGCTCGGCTACTTGGACGGTATTCTTGCACCCATAATTATGGTGTAAGATATACTACGGTATAAGATATATCTGTTAAACGGTGTAAGATAGGAAAAATGTTTAAAAACTAAGAAATTTTGTCTCATAAAAACACAACTTTTGCTCGAAACTTTTTTTTATACATCCCATAGTTTTAGTGTAAATGTGGCATAAATTTTATATGTACACCAGAAATATCGGATACACCAGAAAAATGTATACCACATTTACACCAAAACTATGGAATGTGTGAAAAAAGTTTCAAATAACCGTTGCTTGTTTTTATGAGATTGTTGATGTAGAAGAGAAGATTCCTATTAGATCTGAAATCCTGTTCTAAGAATGATTAATTAAGAAAGACAATTTTGAATTGAAACCAAACTTTATTTTGCCTGATAAATAATCTCCAAATAGTTTGTTGATAGTTACTGATGTAACAACATATAGGTACCGAAGTAACAAAGGACATATGTAGTGTGTTCGCAATGGTGTCTAAATATGAAAGTAAATTTAGATTTAGTATCGAGTTCACACAGATCACTACAAACATCTTTTGTATTTAAAAATTTTCCATATCTTGAACCGTTTAAAAAATATGTTATGTCACGATGCACGAATGCATTGAACAAAAATATAATAATTGTATTATGTTCCCCCCTCTAAATCCTGCAACTTTTGTTTGAAACATATTTTTCGATTCCGCTTAGTTTTGAAGATATTTAACTGAATGCATTAAAATGACTGACCCGATATTTGTAGGATGTACATATAAAATTTTTTTTAAATTTTATAGTGAAAAATAAATTATTATTATTTTGACTATTTTTTTGTGTGTGTAAATAATCTATACGAAGGTCTTACAAGCGAAAATTATTATTTTTTAACCCGACTTCAAAAAAGTAGGATGGTTCTCAATTCGTCTGTATTTTTTTTTTTTAATGTGTGTCCCCTCAGAACTCCGTCATTTATGAACCGATTTTGAATTTTTTTTTTGTTTTAAAGGGTTTGGTTTGCCATTGGTCCCATTGTCACCAAATCGCATTCTGATGAGGGAATCCCCGGGAAATCGAAGAAAATCCTCAATTTATATGTGATAACCTATTTCTGCGAATTTTTTTTTTTTTTTTGACAGGGTATACTCATTCATAATGGGAAAATAAAAAAATTTTTTTAAAAACCCTTTTCAAAAAAATTTTTTACAAAAAACAAAACCGACCCCAAAAAAAAAAATTTTTACAAAAAAAAAACAAAATGCTTGTAAAAAAAACTGAAAATCTGTTATAAAAAAATGCAATAAAAATTAAAAAAAAAAAAAAAACGGATAAAATAAAAAGTGTTATAAAAAAATTCACTAAAAATTAGTTGGTCGTTTAGTAGGTCTACCCATATTTAGACAAATAAAATCAGTTATAGAACTTCAAAGTCACTAAAAAGCGAGAAATAAAACCTATTTTGACAAAATGGAAACCCGACTTCTAAAATTAAATATTCGTATAACAAAAGATGCACTAAAAAGTAAAAAAATAATTGCATATTCTTGTGCCAATTTTAGTTCACCTAAGCAAAAATTTATAAATATATATGTACAATTGTTGTTATTTTTGGAGGCGGTGTCCAAAAGTTATGTGAATTTCTCTATGCTGACACCGACTCCAAAAATAACAATAATTGTACATATATATTTAAAAAAATTTTGCTTAGGTGAACTAAAATTGGAACAAGAATATGCAATTATTTTTTTACTTTTTAGTACATTTTTTGTTATAGAATATGTGATTTTTGAAGTCGGGTTTCCATTTTGTCAAAATAGGTTTTATTAAGCATAATTAATTTTAGTTACGTAGGCATAAAATGTCGAAGATTGACAGATATAGTTTTCTAAAAATAGAGCATGAAACATTACAACAAATATAAGTCAGATGTTGGTTCGTTCCTCATCATACGCTTGGCAAACGTTTTCAAGTTTAAACGTCCGTACACGTTAATAACAGTATTGATTTTTTAAGTTTTTGTATTTGTTATATTATTGGCGTCGTTCTATCTCCTTCTAACATCGAAATGAAAGTTCAATGAACTTATAATGTCTGTATAGTTTTACTTTCATACGGAGTCACGTTGTGTTCGATCGAAAGTTGTCGCCAGAAGTGGAACTAAGACTGGCGACAGCTGACACATAAAAATTTACGTTAATGTTTTGTATATACTAATAAGTAGTTCATTAAGTATACTCGAAGATATAACTAGGTCCAAAAGTTACGAAATGCGAAACGCTAGCACATTTGGATTTTTCATTTGTCACCCTTAATATAAACATAAATGTATCATTTTTAATTAAATTAAATACTGATATGAAAAAATTAACTCGTCACAATCGTCTTTGATGTAGCGGAAGCATACTGGACTAGTTATCCAGAGGCCCGAGGTTCGATTCCTGGTTGACGAGTTAATTTTTTCATATCAGTATTTAATTTAATTAAAAATTCAATGACAATGAAATTTGTCGGAGTATACGCTAAAGTCTTCTACAGTTTGTCATACGTAACCGAAAGGAATTTGGACAAACATCGTTATGTTGACGCGAAAGTATACACAAATAAACAAATATTAAATAAATAAATCACTTCAACAGAAGTAATACTGTCTAAATAAATAAAAAAATTAGAATAATATGAAAAAGTTGGCTATTACGTCACAATCGTCTTTGGTGTAGCGGAAGCATACTGGACTAGTTATCCAGAGGCCCGAGGTTCGATTCCTGGTTGACGAGTTAATTTTTTCATATCATTATTTAATTTAATTAAAAATTCAATGACAATGAAATTTGTCGGAGTATACGCTAAAGTCTTCTAAAGTTTGTCATACGTAACCGAAAGGAATTTGGACAAACATCGTTATGTTGACGCGAAAGTATACACAAGTAAATAAATATTAAATAAATGTATCAGTCCCGGATCTACGATTTTTCCGAACCGGGGCAAATCCTTGACATTGGCGCCGCTTTCTTCCAGCATTTGAGATGATGATTTAAAAAAACTCAGGAAACAAATGTACTGGGTGGGAATTTTTGTGACTGGGAGAATAAAAACCAGTAGATAAATTTGTACTATTTATTACTTATTTAGTACAGCTTTTTCCACATCGAACTTTCCATTCCGCGATTGAGTCTATAACTTCATCAAAGTTCATCTCATAGGCAGTTCTATTTTCGATGGCTAGGATCGCCGAGTGAGCTCGATTCCCATCCTAGATGAGTATTATTTTTATACCCGGTGTATGTAAATATACAAGGTATATTAAGTTCAGTCCCGAATTTGTAACGCTTGAAAATATTGATCGCAGTCATAAATGTTTGGCATAGGTGTTCATAAAATGGCCTAATTCGGTCATTTCCGCACATCCGTTCGTCCGTCTGTCCGTGAACACGATAACTAAAAAACGATGAGAGATAACGATAACGGTAAATTTCATGGGCAAAATCTTTGATACCGTAAGAGATAGAACAAAAATGTTCCTTATTTTTAAAAATAAACAACTTTTGTTATAAACTTTTTTCATTAATTCAAATATATACCGGATATTTAAGCAATTAATTCAGTATGCTGTTATTTTCACTTGTTTCTCTTATTTTAAAAGGCGAGATGACTTGACATTATTGAAAGTCGAGTAACAAATTTTTGAGTGTCGAGAATGAAGATAGATAAATAGATTGTAGAGGCTGATTATAGATTGTATGGTTCTTTGTGATGCCTAAGGATGTGAGTGGAGTGGAAGGAATTTTTGTGTATAGACTAAGAATTGGTAAGATATGCGGCTACAGCCGACTATGATTGGAATTATGCCGATATTCATCTGGAATTCGTGAAGGAAACTGCAGAAAACCTTCTCAAGCATAGTCGGTTAATTCGTTCTTGTCCATACGCCAACAGTTTAGTCAATTAACAGCCCTCTTTTTTTTTCTTAATAATTGGCAAACTGCCGATGTCGGGATTCGAACCTATAACCTCGCAGTTTCCTAGTAGGCATACTGCGCAGATATAACGCCTTAGACCGCTCGGCCACTTGGACTGGTTCCGAGAATGAATCCAAAATATTCTAAACGCGAAAATCGACAGTCGCTACTTATATCGTCTAGCCAACCCATTCAATTTTTGACAAATAGGGAATATGCATGAAAAATTTTTTCACTTGAATTGAAGCATGTTTACTTGACAAATATCAAGGTAAAATTACTTTTTAAATAACTTTAAAAATAAGCGAGATATGAATGATTGAAATTTCCGATTAGACAAAGAGGGTGATAGCCCTCTTGATATGTTATGTGACGTCATATTACACTTTCACCATTTAAAATACACGTAAAACTCCGTTTTTAGTATTTTTGCAAAAAAGAGATAGATAATAATCTTTAAAAGCTTATAGCTTCATTGATATTTGTTGGATTTTAATTTCGTTTTTAAATATTATTACGGTATTAACAGTATTTTCATATTCTGAAAATAAATGTGAAAAAAAATTTTCATGCATATTCCCTATTGTCTGACGAATCTACACCCCATCCGAACATAACATCTAAACTATGAAGGTCATTCATGTAATCCTCAATAAAAATTTTTATAATATTTTCACATGAAAATCGTATTATCAAACTTAGGTAACTTTCAATTGCAAATACATAAAATGTGCCAAAATAATGTTTTATTTTCGTTACATACAAATAAATAAAAGAAAATCAATTTTGGCAAACTGGTTTTTTGTTCGCTTGTCAATTACTGAGTTCAGCATTACATTCCATTCTGAGAAAATGTATTATTTAATATCTTTAAATAGTATTTATGTTACAGTCAAAACTCTTAACCGGTCAAAAGTACTGGCAAAATCAGTCAAAAAGTACAGGCAAAATAATTGGCAAAATCAGTCAAAGGTACTTTTGACCGCAGACTTTCGACAAGAGTACTTTTGACTGAAATAACAGTCAAAAGTACTATTGCCCACTGAAGCTGGTCAAAAGTAGTTTTGACTAACTGATTCCGTCAAAAGTAGATTATTATTATTATTACTTGGAGGTTATTATTCACTGCGACCAATATGATCTATTGTGACCCCCTACTACTGCTCTGTTAAGGCTTGCATCAGAGCTCCTCAGCCAGTCTCAATTCTCGGAGGAATTTGATGATCTGGGTGGGGTGCAGGGATGGTAAGTCATCCTCCTGGAGTAGGTACTGGTGAAAACAAGCAGCCCTTCTTCGTATGAGTTGGAGTCTCTTCTTCCAGCTCACAGAACCTGCATGAGCCATCATTGATGATTCCCATCTTACGGAGGTGTCAAAAGTAGATACCAGAGAGGTCTGGTATCGAAACCAATTTTGCACACTGAAGTGAACAACCGCTGCCAGGTTGAGTTTATTGACATGCAATCGAAAGAAGATCGCGGACATAAATTCCTTATGGTATACCAGGATCATTTGACTAAATTTGTGATTTTGCGACCATTGACATCATAAGGATCTACAGAATTTGCATATCAATTGATGGATATCTTCTTGACCTTCGGAGTGCTATGTATTTTGCATTCCGATAATGGGAGATAGTTTGTGAATTCAGTTACATATGAATAGGGAATATGCATGAAAAATTTTTTTCACTTGAATTGAAGCATGTTTACTTGACAAATATCAAGGTAAAATTACTTTTTAAATAACTTTAAAAATAAGCGAGATATGAATGATTGAAATTTCCGATTAGACAAAGAGGGTGATAGCCCTCTTGATATGTTATGTGACGTCATATTACACTTTCACCATTTAAAATACACGTAAAACTCCGTTTTTAGTATTTTTGCAAGAAAGAGGCAGATAATAATTTTTAAAAGCTTATAACTTCCTTGATATTTGTCGGATTTTAATTTCGTTTTTAAATATTATTACAGTATTAACAGTATTTTCATATTCTGGAAATAAATGTGAAAAAAAATTTTCATGCATATTCCCTATTAGCATCATATTGGCCGGAGGTTTAACTTGTAACTTGGAAACCACATCATAGCCAGAGTCAAAGTTCCGTAGGAAGGGCAAACCAAGACGTTGAGAAAATGCTAGCGTCGTGGATGCAAGATAATAAAACCACTAACTGGTCCAATGGTCTGAAATTCGTGCAATTCATGAAAAACAGAGCATTTCACTCTAGGATTAATGTTTGGAACGGAACCTAAAATAGGACTAACAACATCCAATCTTCCTTTGGAGATAATAAATGGTTTGGATAATGAAGAAGATTTACAAGTTGCAATAACAGAGATGAATCGAAACTTCAGTGATAATGAAGGGAATCAAAACAAACAGGAAAATAATGAAACTGAAGAAGGTGGACAAGACCAAGGGGAAAACAAAGTACAAGACGGAATTTTTAATCAGAACAGAGATAAATCAATATTATTGGAAGCAAGAGATAAAGAGCATTTTAATTTGGCAAAATTTAAATTTGACTGACTGTCTAGCGATTAAAAGTAGTTTTGACCAGAAGCGTCAGTCAAAACCACTTTTGACCGTAAATTGACAATCAAAAGCATTATTGACCGACCTGTGCAGTCAAAAGTACTTTTGACCGGTTATGTTTTGACTGTTATTTATATATATATATATATATATAGTATTTACACCAATACTATGGGATGATGTATGACAAAAAAGTTGCATACAGAAGTTGTTTGTGAAGATATAAACATTTTTTGTTAAAAGTTTTTCTCTATGTACCACCGTTTACGGTTGTTCCAGCACGAAACCACTTTTCGACAGATTTTGCTCATTTTTTTTACAGAATAAAAATAACGTTTTCTAATAAATTCGGAACTTTCAGATTTTTTGACCGTTTAGAACGCGAGATAATTAATATCAATGTTATCATTCTCTCTCACTCTTTCTCATTAGAAGCATTTAAAACTTCATGCCCGCCTAACTATTATCTGTTGTATTAGAAAAAATACTCGACAGAATTTAAAAAAAAAAAACTAGGAGAGTAAAGTTAAATATTTATTCTATAAATTTTAAAAAAAAATCGTGTGTTACCGGTTTGTGTTCGAAATATTAAAGTTTAAAATTATTATTTTTCTTCATAATAACATTATTTTGTATATGTGAACAGAGTATTTGTCTATGTGTTGTATATGTGTGTATATTTGTGCTATAATAAAATCAAACCGGTTTTTTGTCCTGATTATACAACACAGTGCTGGAACGTCCTTAAAAGATAAGTTATACACGCGCGGCACGAATGCATGAAACAAAAATATATAATTATTGCATTATATTTCTTCTTTTAAACTGTGCAACTTTTGTATGAAACGTTATTTTTCTAAAATGCATATTTAAAAAAATATTTAAGTGATAACTTTTCAAATGAACACACGGTATACCGGATATAAAAATAACTTAGAGCTAATTATTTGTTTGCTGGAGCTGGAATTTGATGGAGAATGAAAAAACCTACATTACAAGAATTCTAAAAAACGATAAAATGATAAAATTTACACTAAATGTGTACTAATCTCGCAACGAAATTGATAATTTATTATAATAAGTACTCCTTAGAGTTACACCAAAAAAAACCTCCATATACTTACGAGTATACAACGGTTATATGGCTAATTATTTTACTAAACACGATTCAATCTTCGAGGTTAATGCAAATAAATTAAAATGTATACTATTTTTAACGATTTATGATTATTGAAAACTAATAAAATTTTCTTTTTTGTTTCAGTGCCAGTGCTCTTAACCTTCAGTAAGTATCCGAAAAATCACTTAAAATTCCAAAAATAATAAATAAAAAGCCTTAAGTGTTGTATCTACATTAAAAAACTAACAGTACGCAGCTTCGCCAGCGAAAATTGCAACTGTAAAGACCGTGTTTTAATCTGAAACACGTCTTAAATAAAAACTGGACGCTCCTGTAACTCACCCTAAGGGGTTGATTTTCTAAAAACGCTAAGCATGTGTCTTTTATGTTTGAATAATAACTAAATGCAAGTTTTATATATATGTTTTTAAATCTGAAATCCCCATACAAACTCTCAGCGTTTATTTCATCCCTTAGTGGATTTATTACAAATTAGACTGATAGATGAGATCAATTAAATCAAATGGTAAATTTTTAGTTGCCATAAATTGCACTTATTAATTAACAAATCGACAACAAACAATATATTAATCAATCTATACTCGGCTGGTCTATATAAAAAGTAAAGAGTAAGGTAGTGCTTAAGGTTTTTTATAATTATTGGGTCCCTACCAGTTCCCAAATGTACAACAGTCTTGAATTAAATAAAAAATAATTAGTTAAATTTAAAAACTTGTTTAACAACATAAACATTTTGCTACCAACTTCCAATGCCTTTTATATTTATGTACTATTATGTTAATAACATCACAGTCTTTCGATTAAACAAATTATAATTAACTTTCAATACTATTTTTTTAAATTAGAACATAGTATGCCAACTAAAACTAAACCAGTAACCCGCAAAATAATCAACAAACAAATCAAATTTTTATTTAACGCTTTTTGCTTATAAAATAGGCTTTCAGAAATACCAGAGCATTAACAGCATCATCTGATAGGCGGTTTCTTATTTTACTGACAATGTTTCCCGAGAAAACACGCTCATTCTCCGTCGATGTTGACTTTTAATAGTTATTACAACTTTGTACATTTTTTCAAGAGTAGGCGTCACGTGTTATGCGTGTTTTTTTTTTGTTTGGAATTGATTTCAAACAGTTTTGATTTCTCGAGGCGTTGAGTTTTTTTTTTCCCGTTTCGTCTAAAGACAAATTTCTCGAGAATTCTCGAGGCGAGAATTATCGAGCAGAAACCCTACCAATAGCTCTATTTTCTTTCAAGAAATTCGCTAAAAATAACATCAACTTTTGTGACCAAGTGTACTATCGACTCCAAAATAGGCGTTCTTTTATGAAATTTTTTCAGTCGATTTGTGCTGAATTCATTTGATTTTCGAATAAAAATTCGTTATAAAAATACTAACAATTTTTGTTTTCTATATTTTTTCGAAAACCGGAACGATAGATAGATAGATTGTAGGGCTGCCCTGGAGAGGCTGCCCTTGTGATGCCTAAGGATGTGAGTGCAGTGGAAGGAACTTTTGTGTGTAGACTAGGAACAGGTAGGATATGCGGCTGCAGCCGACTATGGTAGGAATTATGCCGATATTCATCTGGAGTTCGTGAAGGAAACTACAGAAAACCTTCTCAATAATAGCCGGTTACTTCGTTCTTGTCCATACGCCGACAGTTTAGTCAATTTTCGCCCCTTTTTTTTCTTAATAATTGACAAACTGTCAATGTCGGGATTCGAACCCATAACCTTCCAGTTTCCAGGTAAACCCAAACGATACGGTATAAATTAACTTTAACTGTAAAATTTAAGGTCAGTTTTAGAGTCGATAAGCACTTTTATTTGACATATAGACGGCGTAACCATAGTGGGTCCTTTCGAAACTTTAACTAATTAATTTATGTGGAGATTAACAATGTTAATGGCGATCAAATATTAATTAAATACAAAATGTATTAGAAGTACTTCGAATTTAATCTTATCGATAACACGCGAGTATTGACACTTTTCATTATAAAACAAAATCAGTTTCATATTTATTATTGAAAATTGAAAATATTGTTTACACTGTACTTAAACATGATTCAATGTATCCACGAATTATATACCGGGAATTTAGGGTTCCGTAGAGTCCGTATCATCTCCGTCCATATATTACAACATCATAATATTCGTTCAAGTTTCATCTGTTGAAAGTTTTTAGATACCTTTTGCTTAAATGGAAAATGAGTTTCATAAAAAAATGATGAAAATTCTTTAGAACCAATAAAATATTGTTGATAATAATAGTAAAAAAGTTACGTTAATTTTTCATGACGATTTGGAAGTACTACCTAGATTGTTCCACAAGGAATTCTGGGAGTAGATGAGCGACATCTATAGAATATAATTGGATACAACGTTGCCAAAATAAGGTAGTTCACTCGTAAACCTACTTTTCTTAAGAATTTGATAAAATTGAAATCACATTGCACAGTAGTGCGTCAAACCAAGTTTAAGCACTAACTCTGTTTACAGAAAGGATTAGAGACGGTTTTCAGGCCTCTGTATCTCAGGAACTAAAAAAGCTATGAAGCTCAAATACAAAACATAGCTTGAGACCCACCATCTGACCGTACGTATCAATATTACAGCTTTAATAGTTTCCAAGATATTTAACCCTAAAAATCGCCATTTTGGGGTCTGACTGACTGACTCACATATCATCAATATTCAAGGATACTTCCCGTTGTCCTAAAAAGTTGATTTTTGGTAGCAAGATAGGTCTTCCTACCACCCAGAAAAGTCTCAAAACAGAAATGTTCCGCCCCTGGCGTAGGATACATCAAACTAATGTGCTACAGAACTGTAGGTCTTAATAAGGCCGGTTGATAAGTCCGCGATATCGTAAGTCTATCTTCTAAGGATGACCCACATTAACCATTTTTAACTTAGGTGTAAAATTGGTTAAAATTTCCAAATTGGTGTAATAATAATGAGTTATTTACGAAGCAACTTTTTTACGCATATTATATCAAAAAACTTAACAACCCGATGGGCATTCTCCCAGAGTTTTAAGGAAAAATATTTCTAAGGAATTGAGGAAAGTATGTGTCGAATTTCAGAACAACCGTGACTATATTGAGAGAGTTCGAATTAAAAACAGACGGAATCGTGCATTTTATTTAACCATGTTTATGAAGATGCATGTTAAATTTCTCCAACTTACGTAACGATTTTCTCAAAAACGCCATGGGGATAAATTCTCAAAAAAAATTCAGCTGATTTCTGAGGATTCATTTTACTAATTTGGAAGTTCTTGACAACCTAATAATAGTTTGGAAATACCTTAAAATGATTTTTTTTTCATATATATATGATGTTATTTTGTAGGCGGCCATAACTTAGATACGGCCCTGTATTTGTGGACAGAATTTCAACAATAAAAAAACAGGGAAACAAAACTTGAATGACATTCATAGAAATCATTTTATTATACGGGACTTGTACAAATTCAAAAACAAAAATAAATAACGACTCATAAATTAGTGAACGAATGGTGAAATAATTTTTTTTTTGAAGTATCAAGGTCAAAGTATTTATATAAACTGGTTTTTTTTTATTTATAAACGATTTGTTTCAAATTCATACATACATCAATTTAAAACAGCCGTCCATATTTAATTAAACAACTCTCAATAATTATTATTGTATACATCAATCTCTCACTCGATTCTAGAAAACATATGTTTTCAGAATGTTTTTATTTGTTTAAATTCTCACACAGCTGACAATAATTTGTAGTTATAAATACGACACTTAGAGGCGTGGTGGTGGTCTAATTAACACTTTGTAGTTTTGTGACAGATACACTGATACACACCGTTCAGATAATGCAACAATTGTCTCCCTTAAGGATGTTAGGTAGGTCTACCAAAAATACTACGAAACGAACGAAAATTTAGTAGAATGTCCCTCACTTAATGCTAAAACTACTGTGAAAATTTCAAAACGATTTACTAAAAGTTTAAAAGTTATTTATAAAAGAGTTCTTATAGAGTTTATTCGCTCAATTACCATTAAAAAAGCTACGAAAAGTCCCAAATTTTCAAAATTATATACCTTGAAGGGAATATGCATGAAAATTTTTTTTCAAATTTATTTTCAGAATATGAAAATACTGTTAATACTGTAATAATATTTAAAAACGAAATTAAAATCCGACAAATATCAAGGAAGCTATAAGCTTTTAAACATTATTATCTGTCTCTTTCTTGTAAAAATACTGAAAACGTAGTTTTACGTGTATTTTAAATGGTGAAAGTGTAATATGACGTCACATAACATATCAAGAGGGCTATCACTCTCTTTGTCTAATCGGGAATTTCAATCATTCATATCTCGCTTATTTTTAAAGTTATTTAAAAAGTAATTTTACCTTGATATTTGTCAAGTAAACATGCTTCAATTCAAGTGAAAAAAAATTTTCATGCATATTCCCTATTGTGTACCTTAAGGATGTTAGGTAGGTCTACCAAAAATACTACGAAACGAACGAAAATTTAGTAGAATGTCCCTCACTTAATGCTAAAACTACTGTGAAAATTTCAAAACGATTTACTAAGCCGTTTAAAAGTTATTTATAAAAGAGTTCTTATAGAGTTTATTCGCTCAATTACCATTAAAAAAAGCTACGAAAAGTCCCAAATTTTCAAAATTATATACCTTGAAGGGAATATGCATGAAAATTTTTTTTCAAATTTATTTTCAGAATATGAAAATATTATTAATACTGTAATAATATTTAAAAACGAAATTAAAATCCGACAAATATCAAGGAAGCTATAAGCTTTTAAACATTATTATCTGTCTCTTTCTTGTAAAAATACTAAAAACGTAGTTTTACGTGTATTTTAAATGGTGAAAGTGTAATATGACGTCACATAACATATCAAGGCTATGACCCTCTTTGTCTAATTGGGAATTTCAATCATTCATATCTCGCTTATTTTTATAGTTATTTAAAAAGTAATTTTACCTTGATATTTGTCAAGTAAACATGCTTCAATTCAAGTAAAAACAAATTTTCATGCATATTCCCTATTCTGCATAATTTTAGTAACATTCACTAAACGGTTGTTGAAAAAAAAAATTATAAATAGAAATTTAAAAAAAAATCTGTCTTGAGTGACAAAGACAGATTTTTTTTTAATTTCTACGTATAATATTGTATAGAAAGAAAAAGTATATATGATTTTGTTGATTTAAATTAAAGGTACATTCACTGCCAAAAGTTATAAATTTTGCATATTGTTATTTCTTATTTAATTCAACATCACTGGTAAAATATCCTATTTTATTTTAAATTTAATGTATTTCATTTAGTATGGACACCATTTATTATGCTACAAAATGTAGATATTCACAAATTTCTAATTTTCAGTACTTTTGTCTCTGATTGTACACTCCCGTTCAAAAAAAATGAACAGACCTGAAATATTAATTTTCTTACATTTCATAAAACTCTTCACTTTTGTAACTCTCTGTATATTAATCATTTATAAACAAAGATAAGTAGTATATTTTTTAAATGTGAAAAAAGAAATGGAAGTTTTATATTTTTTATTTATGTAAATAATAAAACTGGAAAAAACAATTTTTCCCAGAGATAAAACCTAGCTAGATCGACCATTTTTCCCCCGAAATTCCCTATTTTCAAAATTTTATCGAAATCGTTTGAGCCATATTCGTGAACGTGATTAGCAATATATATATATATATTGCATATCTGGGGACAAAAAGTCGATCTAGCTAGGTTTTATATCTGGGAAAAATCGTTTTGTCGACTGAATGAGAAATTTTGTTATTCGAAATCAGTAAAAACGCAGAACAGAGCGGTTTGTGACACAAGCTAAATAAATAATACAAAACAAACAGTGACGAGAGACAACGATAGTCGTGTTTTACACAAATTATTCACTGTTCAAACAATCGATCTTAAAATAGTTATTTTAGTACGGTTGTCAAATTGGTCGACCTATTGGCTAATTGGACTACTCGACGATGATGTTTGCGATTTTTATTGAAAAAATTTTCTGTACACTCCCGTCCAATAAAATTGAACAGACCTGAAATGTTAATTTTCTTACATTTCATAAAATTCCTCACTTTTGTAACTCTCTGTATAATTATTCATTTATAAACAAAGATAAGTCGTATATATTTTAAGTGTGAAAAAAGAAATGGAAGTATAGTAAAAAACATTTACTACAAGAATAATCAAAATTGTGAGAGACTCATTCGGTTCAGATCTGTTCAATTTTATTGAACGGGAGTGTACATTTTTGCCATAAATAAAAAACTATTTTTAAAATGTCACATATAATTATTTAAAAAAATATTTTTGGAATGTGCAAACAAAACCCTTTCATTTCCCGCAATAACCCCACGTTCAAATTTCCACACCCAATTTTAAGCAGTATATTTTCATATTTTTTTACCTTAGATAGATGAGGGCAAGCAAGTTCCGCTATGGTACTAAATTTCAAGTCAAATAGGGTTAGTAGCTGCTGGAAGCGCACCATAAACGGGTTCTGTTTTTATTGTTTTGGTACGAAACCCTAAAAGGGATGTTTACACTTCGAGATCCGTTCCAACACCAGCCTGTACTATTTAGATCAGGGATGTCAAAGATATGTAACAATACGGCCCGCGATCGCAATGTGTGACAGACAGAAGAATCATGACTTCACTCGGTTCCTCTACGGAAGTTTTAAAATGCGCACACTACAGCATTTATAAGTAATTTCAAGGGCAGCGCGTGCCTAGAAAAGCGAGATAGGTAGACAGTAACGCCATCTCTTAGCAACAAGCGGAAATACCACGAAGGCTAGAATCTACCACGCACTTCGAGTCTAGACTAGAACCTTCCTTATTGATATAAAAGGAGTGCGTCGGCACGACGTTAGTCAGTTGAGTCGAGTAATCGAAGCGATACGGTCGGAGAAAGATTTTAGTTAATTTAGTTGTACTGCGACATAGTGATTGTGAAGTCCAGTGATTGTGAAGGTATTGTGCATTTGTTTGTGTCGTGCGCACGCATGCAGCACGCATTCTGTGCATGTTTGGTAGCACCTATTTATGTGAGCAGATGTTTTCCGTCATGAAAATAAATAAGAACAAACATCGCACAAGACTTACGAATGAACATCTCCAATCAATTCTTAAAATAATTACAACGAATATGATACCTGACATCAATGAGCTTGTCAAAAACAAGAGAAGTCAGGTATCTGGATCCTCGAGCTCAAAATAATTACCCTCTTTTATAACTTTGATATGATTTTTAACAACCGTATATTATATACTATATAATTCAGTAAATAAAATGTTATAATAATTCAGTACATTTTTTGTAATTTGAATCTGGCCCGCCTACACATTCTAAATTTAATATATGGCCCTCTGCAAAATTGAGTTTGACACCCCTGATTTAGATAATATTGTTTTCGTTGTATCAAATAGAGACGAATTCCCACATATTTTTTCAATCAAAAATTGTATTTCATATTGTTCAATAAAATTGAAAAGATATTCATAAAATGTTCACATAATACCTGATAAATATTTTATTGAATTGTCAAGGTGATTTCAGCAAAATTAATATTGCAATTTTACAGAAATTTTTATATGCATACAATAAAAAAAAATGGTGTGAAAGACACACAACCTCTATGTACAGACTATACTCTTCTATGTACAGACCAATGATATTGAGGATATTTGCATTCGCAATAACCAATGCGGAGCTTTTGCGAATGCGGCTGTTGCTTGTTTTGTTTATTTAATATTTCTGATTGTCAACGTGTTTAGACGTGTTATTATATAAATGTTTTTTTATTTCAACAATCTAGAGCACTTAGCGAATTTCCTGAAAGAAAATATAGCTATTGGTCCCGTACCGAAGTCAAAATTTCACAAAAATTTCTTTAAATGTCCATCGATCCATAGTAGATGTCAAAAATCATCATCTATAAAATTTATATATATATATATTGTGATGAGTGAGATATATATATATATAAATATGGACATTTATTTATTTTGGTATTTGAGGCGCTTTTGGTATTCAAAAGGTCAAGTTCGTGAATGGGTAAAATTGGGAAAGGGAGGTGGAAACACAAAATTTGACATATCTCCCTTAATATTTGAAAAATCGAAAAATTTATAAGAAGTAAAGTTGTAGGTGCTAAGTTTTACTGTAATTTTGTTTCTTATCATTTTCTCTGTTACACTAATATTTACAGAAATATTGACGGTTTAATATTGAAAATTAAATTCCTTAATATCTCTGTACACATTAGAGTTTGAGCAAGAATGATAAGGTGATGAATTGTAGCAAATTTGATTTTCTACAACTTTATTTCTTACGCATTTTTCAATTGTTCTAATATTAAGAGAGATATTTTGTGTTTTCTTCTTTCCTTATAAGAAATAATTTTTTTTTACATTTGGTAAGCATCAGATGCATTTTTAAGCATATATTGCCATTTGTCAACAGTATTTTTCTCTGAAAATTCTTTATCCTTATTAGGATTGTGTTTGGATCTCTTTAAGTCTTATTGACTCGGAATATAAATCATCCATCGTAATATTTAATCTCTCTTGTAATTTTGCCTTTGTAATTACCATTTCAAAATGTTTAAATTCAACCTCATTTTTCAAAGATATGTTAGGAAGTATTGAAAGCCTGTTATTTTCGCTAAAATCAAACCATTTTCTCAAATCACTTAAACTTATATCAATAAAATGTGGAAAATTACTAATAACTGTATTGACCATTTCGGGTGTTGGCTTTTCAATTCTTTGTAATCTCAATTGTGACTTATAACCAAAGTATTTTTACGCATCACAGTAAAGATTGGAAATAAAGTATTTTCGTATACTTTATTTTTATGCAAAAGTATAAAGTATATTTATCGAAAATAAAGTAAGATACGTTATTATAAAGTATAGTTTGCAACCCTAGCAACATCCTTAGTAGTCTGTATACAGAGGTAAAAATATTAATTGTAAATAAAATAATTATTTTGTTAATTACACTAATTAAATGTGATTAATTGATATGTTTTGAATTAGTATATCTCTGTAAATACTTTGTTTCTATTATTTCAAACATCTTTTGAATTTTGTTCGTTTTTTTTTTTTTTTTTTTATATATTTGAAATACACAATAATTATGCTAATGGGTTTACATAATTATGCAATTTATTTCATCCATAATTAAATAATAATGAAAGATTTGAAAATTCATTTATTTCTACAATACTGGGTCTAAAGTACATGAATCTTTTTTTTTTTGTTCTTTTGATAACATATTTTAACTTAAGGTAGTTCACTCATAAAATCATTTTTCTTAAGAATTTGATGTAATGGCATAAAGGTTATACTCGCCTTAGATAGATAGGTACATCTTGGGGTCTAAAAAGTATAGCACTTCGACCTTATGGTCCATTATGCTCCGCTTTCTACTTCAGCTAGACGAGATTCGCTTCTCCCATATGTTGACAATAGCTAGGAGCTTGCTTATCAGTTCTTCCTTATGGTTCATATATTCGGGGTGAGATGAATCGAATATCCTGTATCTGCTGTAACCTAGAGGTTCGCAGTCAAAGATACTGTGGCTAGATGTTGCTTCCTCCTTGCCACATAATCCGCACACACTGAACCCGTTATGAAGTCACATTGTGTGCAGATGCTTCCTCAGGGGATAATGCCCGGTAATGAATTCGGTAACCCTCCACAGTTGCATCCTGTTCAGTGTCAGTGCATCGAGAGATAGCCTCTTGGTTTCACTCTGAAGCAGTACCTTCTCGAGCTCCTGCCGCGGTACTTTTTCCCAGTGATCACGGTATTGAGCATTAGACCACTCGTTGATCACCTGTTTACACGCAGTCCTTGGAATTCCGAAAATAGGCTCTAAGCCAATGAAGGGTATTCCGACTACCTTCTTTGCTAAGGTATTCGCTTTTTCGTTTTCTTCGAAACCACTCTGACCCGGCATCCAGATCAATTTAGAAGTTCCTCCAGTCAATCCTTGACTACCCTGGAGATGACCTCAGTTCCAGACAAGGCTTTTAAAGCAGCTTGACTGTCCGAAATAATGTAGATGTAAATTGTAAAGGCTGCCTTGGACGGGCTTCACTTCGACCAAAAGGTCCATTGTGATGCCTTGGGATGATGTGAGTGGAGTGGAAGGAATTTGTGAGTAGACTAGGAACTATGCCGATATTCATCTGGAGTTCGTGAAGGAAACTGCAGAAAACCTTCTCAAGCATAGTCGGTTACTTCGTTCTTGTCCATATGCCGACAGTTTAGTCAATCAACCGCCCCTTTTTTTTATTTTTATAATTGACAAACTGCCGATGTCGGGATTCGAACCCATAACCTCCCAGTTTCCAAGTACTGCATACTGCGCAGACATGACGCCTTAGACCGCTCGGCTATTTGGCTGGTGTCCGAAATAATACATACGTTCTGGTTTATGTAGCCTCTACGTAGATTCTCACGGACGCAAGCCAGTATGGCGTAGACTTCTGCTTGAAAGACCGTGGCATATTTCCCCAAGTTGAGGCTTATATTTGCATTAGGTCTCTCACCGTGGATTCCCGCCCCGGTCCCTTCTTCAGTTTTGGATCCGTCTGTATACCTGATTCCTTTCTTGAGATAGGGTGGTTTTCCTTCCGACCACATGGCCCTATCACAAAATACAGTATATATATTTAATATGTGATTAATCAAGTGTCTACCTACGATTTCGAAATAAAGACTTTTTTTTAAAAGTTCATATGGTTATCGGGCACGTTGCCAAAACCAAAACACACGTTTTTTTTAATTTTTGTCTGTCTGTTTGTTGGCAGTTGGCAGGACTACTCAGAGAATAATCTAGGCTGCTTTTTATCTCGAAAATATTAAGAGTTCAACTTGAAATGTCGCTCATTGTCCCTTACACAAGAGTAAATTGAATGAAAGTAATTTTAACAAGAGTAATTTTAATAAAATTTATTATATTTTAAAATTATTTTGTTTAATTTTTTATTTATTTTTATTTTTGTCTATTGATTTCGATTTTCTATCTATTTCTAATTGTCAAAGAGAAAAAATTACGACTAGCTAATTTATACTGATGATGACTACTTTGTAGTCGTAATACGTATTTATAATACAAAAACTGATCTGGGTAATGGGGCGAATTTGAAATTTTATTTCAAAAACCTAGAGTTCTCATTAATTATCATTTGATAATCTAATCTAATATTGGCTCTGGGTTGTTTAAGTTTTTAACCCGACTTCAAAAAGGAGGATGGTTCTCAATTCGTCTGTATTTTTTTTTTTTTTTTATGTGTGTTACCTCAGAACTCCGTCATTTAAGAACCGATTTTGAATTTTTTTGTTTTAAAGGGTTTGGGTTCCCATTGGTCCCATTGGCACCAAATCGCATTCTGATGAGGGGATCCCCGGGAAATCGAGGAAAATCCTCATTTTATATGTGATAACTGATTTCTGCGAAATTTTTTTTTTGAAAGGGTATACTCATTCATAATGGGAAAAATTTTTTAAAAACCGTCTTCAAAAAAAATTTGTTTCAAAAAAAAACCGACCCCAAAAAAAAAAATTTTTACAAAAAAAAAAAACAAAATGCATGTAAATAAAACTGAAAATCTGTTATAAAAAAATGCACTAAAAAAAAAAAAAACGTAAAAAAAAATGTATTATAAAAAAATGCACTAAAAATTAGTAGGTCTCATATTTAGACAAATAAAATCAGTTATATAAATAAATTTATCGAAATAAGTTTCGATTTTTGCCCCAATTTCCTAGATCAAATGTTTTGTACTTTATAAATGCGTATTTCGACTACAATGTAGTCATCATCAGTATGAATTAGCTAATTGTAATTATTCTCCGAGGAGATGTTACTTGTTGCTAATTTGGTGACGGTCTGCACAGGTAATAACAATCATTGTTATTTTTGGAGGCGGTGTCCAAAAGTTATGTGAATTTCTCTATGCTAACTCCGCCTCCAAAAATAACAATAATTGTACATATATATTTAAAAATTTTTGCTTAAGTGAACTTAAATTGGCACAAGAATATGCAATTATTTTTTTACTTTTTAATGCATTTTTGTTATAGAATATTTGATTTTTGAAGTCGGGTTTCCATTTTGTCAAAATATGGTTTATGTATTAATATAATTAGATACATTAATATAATTTGTGTATTAATATTATAAGATTTGCTAATTTAATATGAATTGGATTTAAATTTTACCTTAAACACGGCCTGTCGCACTACTTAACATTAATAACATTATTTTTGGCATCAATGTATGATGTTAAGAAAACCTTATAAATATACAAAAACAACTAAAAGCATTGCTTTGAATCGTTGTATCGGAAATTTTCCACATGTCAGTTATCAATCTAAAAAAAATTTCTTGTAATTTTCCTCGAATAAAATATAATAAAATAGTGCACTTAATATTTAATTAATTAACAACAAATTAATGAAAAGTAATGTGGTATATCTGAATGTCAATTGAGTCTCATCAATTTATCAAACATTGTTTTCTATTATAATTAAAATAAAATGATGGTTATAAATTATTGTGTGACATTCATCATCGTTTATTTAACCTTTTTCTTTTATTATTATTAATACTCTAAATGATTTTGACCATAGAAACATCTCGAATTAAAAAATATTATGTTATATAATAGGGAATATGCATGAACATTTTTTTTCAGAATATGAAAATACTGTTAATACTGTAATAATATTTAAAAACGAAATTAAAATCCGACAAATATCAAGGAAGCTATAAGCTTTTAAAGATTATTATCTGTCTCTTTCTTGCAAAAATACTAAAAACGGAGTTTTACGTGTATTTTAAATGGTGAAAGTGTAATATGACGTCACATAACATATCAAGAGGGCTATCACCCTCTTTGTCTAATTGGGAATTTCAATCATTCATATCTCGCTTATTTTTAAAGTTATTTAAAAAGTAATTTTACCTTGATATTTGTCAAATAAACATGCTTCAATTCAAGTGAAAAAAAATTTTCATGCATATTCCCTATTGTATTAGTCTAAGAGCAAACGCGGATCCACCGTTGTGGGCACTATGGGCATGCCTACAACCCTAATAGACTTGTGACGTCACACTTTCGCGGTCTATTGAGGTTGATAGGCTGATGGTCCAGATGTACCGGCTATTCATTATCGATAGTGAATCAACTGTTATAAATGAATACCAACTCTGGATGGCCAAATGGAAAAGAGAATGTGAAAACAAATCCGCCATACCAGCGTCGGTAGCTCATCTCATTGAAGCATGCGACCAAGGTTTGTATCCTAACATAAAAATTTTCTTATAAATACTGGCAACTCAACCGGTCAGCGTAGCTACCGCAGAGAAATCGTTTTCTACTCTTCGCAGAGTAAAATCTTGGTTGCGTGCCTCAATGGCACAGGTAAGATTATCCGGGCTAGCTCTCCTAAATATACTCGAAAGATGTGAATCTGGATATCGATGAAATTATCAACGTTTTCGCGAAAATGAAACCTAAACTTGAATTTGTAATTTAAGTAAGCACCTAAATAAAATTATTTAATGTAAAATGTATACTAGCGTTGGATTTAGATATCCTTTGATATCCTTTTTGATATTTGATATCCTTTGAAGTAAAAATTTCATCAAAATCAGTTCAGTAGTTTAGAGTCTAAATGTGACACTGTGATGTGCAAACAAACTAACATTTTACAGGTTTATTAATTTACTAGTGTTCGCCCCACGGCTTTACCCACGTGGAACTATACACTGTACAAAATCTTGGTCAGGGCGTCATATATTTTTATAAACATCTCCTTTGTAAGAATTCACTATACCGATCATGAGCGAGTTCATACTCCGACTCGCACTTGGCCGATTTTCGGGTGGCTGTGAATCCGCGCCTGTCTTAGAGCATTTATTCTCTTCATTATACTGGGTGGAGGTGTTCATTTGAAAAGTTTCCACCTAACTATTTTTTGAAATATACATTTTAGAAGAAAATTTTTTAAACAAAAATTGTACAGTTTAATTGCGTGGTGTAAAATATATTTTAAACGGTGTAAGATGGGGAAAATCTTTAATGCCAAAAAATGTCATCTCATTAAACCCAACAACTTGTATTTGAAAGTTTTTTTCGCTCATCACATAGTGTAAATACTATGAGATGAGCGAAATACTACTCTTAAAAGAAACACTACGACACTAACACCAGAACGGGCCGACAACGAACAAAATAAATGGTGCAAGCTAACGTACTTCCCACCTTGTACGAACAAAATTAAAAAAGAAATGGAGGATCATAATATAAAAATAGCTCTCGTGAGCAACTGTAAACTTAAACCGATCCTCGGGAACCCAAAAGAAAAAATAGTAAACGAACAAAAATCGGGAATCTATAGCATAGAGTGTCCTTCGTGTTCACAAACATACATAGGCCAAAGCCGTAGACAAATAGGAACCCGATTCAAAGAACATATGGCTCATACGAAATACGGCAGATTAGAAAAATCCTGTGTAGCTGCACACATTATAGAGAATGGCCATAAAATCGACAAATCTAATTTAAAACTTGTTAAGGCTGTTCAAAATCCCTCAGAGCTGGATGCATACGAAAGCATATTTTCAGAAATTCAAAAGAAATATTATGAATCTAGACAATGGACCGGTACCAAATTCAGATTTAATCAAAATCTTATGGTAAAATCAAGTGCCAATATATCCATCTCTCTCTAAAGATGTTAAAATACAAAAACGTGTTCACTGCGCAAGGCATAACTCAGCACCAATCAGGTGCGGTCTTAGAATAGCATCTAAAGTCGGCCGAACATATATAAGTAGCGTAAAACCAAAATAGTTTGTGAAACTGTCACCAAATTAGTAACAAGTAACATATCCTGCGACAATATAAGAGTAATTTTAATAAGAGTAAAATTAACAGAAACAAATGTGAATGAAGGAAATTTTAACAAGAGTAATTTCAATATAATTTAAAATTTATTATATTTTAGATCTAGTATATTTTAATTTAGTTAATTTTCTATTTATTTTTATTTTTGTCTGTTAATCTCGACTTTATATCTATCTCTAATTGTCAAAGAGTAAAGTACGACTAGCTAATTTATACTGATGATGACTACATTGTAGTCAAAATACGTATTTATAATACAAAAAACTGATCTAGGTAAAGGGGACGAATTTGAAATTTTATTTCAAAAACCTAGAGTTCTCACTAATTATCATTCGATAATATAATGTCCAACAACTTGTATTTGATAGTTTTTTTCGCTCATCTCATAGATGGAAAATGCATGAAAAAAAGTTTCAAACAAAAGTTGTTTGTTTTAATCAAGTAATCATTAAAAAACTTTTTTGGAAAATTATTTGTGGATATTCATGAGTTCTATGTGCGTGAGGTATTTTCCGAGTTTCAAAAAATATCTTCAGTTTTTGAAATATTAATAAACTCAAACTGGAGGAACCAAATTCGAAAAAAAGTATTGGATATTTTTATATCCAGTATTATGTAAATATACAGGGTGGATTAAGTTTCGTTTCGACTTTGTAACGCATGAAAATATTTTTCGCAGAAAAGAAATTTTATTATAGATGTGCATAAAATGACCTAATTAGTCCATTTTCGCATGTCCGTCCATCTGCCTGTCTGTCCGTTTGTCTTTAGACACGATAACTCAAGAACGAAAAGAGATAACGAGCTGAATTTTTTTTTGTGTGTTCTACAGCAAAGGTCAAGTTCTTTAATTTACAAAACCGGACCATGTTTGGGCAAAATGGGCAAAACTGCCTATCTTTGAAACCGTAAGAGATATAACAAAAATTTAATAACAAAAAATCTCCTTCTTTTTAAAATAAACAACTTTTGTTTGAAGAATTTGTCTAAATTCATTATCTGTTTTCTCAATTTGTATATGTAGATGCTATTTGTATATGTAGAAAACAGATAATGACCCTCAGTCAAATCGTATAAATAAAATTAGCAACAAGCAACACATCTCTGAATCCATATCCCAGAGATAGTTACGATTAGCCAATTCATACTGATGATGACTACATTGTAGTCGAAATACGTATTTATAAAATACAAACAAATGTTCTAGGAATAGGGGCAAAATTTCAAATATAACTCCCGTTCATAAAAATTGAACCAGTAAGTCACATTCTAAGCATATATATTACTAAATATATTTATTAAGGATGTACGAGCACTAATGTATTTTTAAGAAAATCCACCCCTAAGAGGATGCAATAGAAGCTGAGAGTTTGTATGAAGATTTCATGTTTTATAAATGGGACATTATAAAATTAATTAATAAAATTTATTAATAATTATAAGTATTAATCCCGAAGTTTCATAATTTTTGACTGTTTCGCGTTGACTAGAACGCGAGATAATTAATAACCAAGTAATCATTCTCTCTCATTAGAAGCATGTAGAATATTGTAGAACTTGCATTGTTGTATTTAAAAAATTACTCGACAGAATTTAGAAAAAAAAAATAAGAAAGAAAGATAAATATTTCTTAAATAATTTTTTTTTCGCATTTTACCGTTTTGTTTCCGAAATATAATAGTTGAAAAAAATTTTTTCTTTCAAAATGACATCAATTTGTATATAAATATATGTACACTCCCGTTCAAAAAATTGAACAGACTTGAAATATTAAATATCTTATATTTCATAAAACTCGACACTTTTGTAACTCTCTGTACAATGTATAATTTTATTTATTTATAAACAAAGATAAGTAGTATATTTTTTAAGTGTGTAAAAAAGTAATGGAAGTTTAAACTGAATTTATATTTTTTATTTGTATATACGATGTCAGTGACATAGTGAGAATTTAAAAAATATATGTAATGTTAATACATGTTAAGTGTTATATCTTACTCTTACGTTTAAAAATAAAATAAAATGTTGTATCTGTTACTACAAGAATAATCAAAATTGTGAGAGACTGATTTTGTGTAGGTCTGTTCAATTTTATTGAACGGGAGTGTATGTGTACATGTATTTGTTCTATAATAAAAGCAAATAGGTTTTTTGTCCTGATTATACAAGACAATGCTGGATCTACCTTAAATATACTGACACTCCTCACTTCTAATTGATATACTGTTGGCTTCATAAGTGATGGATATTTTTTAAATTTTTATTGTCGATTAATATGGAATCCATTCGATTTTCGCAAAATCGTATCGAATAACAGTTGTTCGTTATTAAAATACCATCAACTTTTACCTATAATATTTTTTTTCGAAAATCGAATGGATTCGGTCGGCACAAGTTAACTGTATAATTGTTCTCTAAGTAAAAAATGAATATCACTCTTGAAGCGGATAGTAAGATTTCGTCGAAAACACTCCCAAATTTATAATCTCATCAAAGAAAACCGGTTTTATAAAAATTACAAGAAATATAAATGTACGAACAAAAATATCCAACTATGGCGGCAATGTTTCTTAGAATTCGAAGTACCAATATTGTTCTTGAATTTCTAAGTACTGGATAAACAATATCTTCCACGAAATTGCGGCTAGAACATGTTATTAATAATCATATTGGTAAATCAATTTGTTTTATAATTAAATGTATTTATAATAATCAATAAGGTTTCAATTATAAACGATAACATATTAATTATAATACAGTAAAAACTGTTTATAACGAATAGCACAGTAATTTTAGATTATTTCCGAAAAGTTAATTGACGGCAAATGTTTTTTGATGTAGTCTTGTTCCCACCTTTTCGGATATGCTAAAATTATTAGAAATCACCCCTGCCATAATGACCACAGCCTGAAAATACTGGAAAACCTGGAATAGTCAGGGAATTTATTTTAGATCAGAGGAAACCTGAAAATGTCATAAAATTTTGTTCATGGTCATGGAAAATCGAATTTAGCCAAGTAAACAGTAGTTTTGGAAGAGTAAAATCTGTAAAATCTATACAAATAAATAAAATTGACGTGTCTGTTTGTAATGTCAAAATAACAGCTTTTTACTAATGACAGTTCTTATAACAAAGAACAATTTTTTTAATTTTGTCTGTCTGTTTATTCCGGCTAATCTCCGAAACGACTTGACCGATTTTGACGGGCAGATAGATGATGTTATAAGAAGTAACTTAGGCTACTTTTAAAACCTGAATCTTCAGCGTCAGCGAAGCAGGTGGGGTACGGTTAGTATTAACTAAAATTAAAATACTGTGTGGCTAGATGCTCCTGAACACAGGGACAGTAATGGCGGCCAGTAGTACATGTCAGTAATGGCCACTATTAATTGTCCCTCTACTGTTCTCGCGTGCAGGGATACCAAACATTATAATTGGATAAAATTTAGCTGTGATAGTAAAATAATTGTTAATATGGTCATGTCATCAAAATCGAAGAAACAAAACGGCTTATGATCTATCAATTCAATTCAAGAGTAAAGTCTAGCGATGATTAAGTAGAGTTGAAAAATCGTGTCTTGTTATATATCAGAGGTGGACCTGGGTTGTAAATTTGAGTAACTGGACTCTCCATAAGCTGTGTGAGTGTGAGAGTAAAAAGAAAGGTATGTTTTGAAGTAAGATGGAACGATGTTTCAATAAAAGATGCATACCAATTATTAACCAATAATTTATTTGATTTTATATATGTTTCATTTGTGAAATTCCCGATTCACATAGATAAGAAGATGCGGAACAACTACTAAGTTTTTTATTTATTTATTTTTAATAATTCCGGATATTCAAACGAAGATGGGTTTTCTGCTATGATTTCCCAAATACTTTTAGTGCTCGTGTTCATGCCTCCTAATAAATTATAATTTGTTGGAAGGGTAATCATTTCGTTTAATAAAGCACAATCATTGGAATCTGGAAAAAATTTGAGAAAAACTTTTTTAAAGCGGGAATTTTAAATTTTCTATTAAAAGGGGCCACTAAAAAATCACTCATTATATTTATATTTTCGAAATCTTTAAATCGATTATTAAATTGTAAAATTACCGTTTCACTAAAACCACTACTTTAATTTTTTTTTTAAAGAAATTATGAGAAAAATAATTTTCACTAGCACGACTAGTACTTTTCACTTTTTTAATTCAAAGTAGACTCACTCGAAGAAACTCAGTCAGGTTGACTAAGCTAACATAAAATTCCCACTTTATGGAATTAAACAATTTAACCATTGAGAAATCAGTAACAAATTATCTTCCCCCCTCCCCCTAGCCTTATCGTTGGCATGTTTATTGTATCCAGTGTCATCAAATTCCAATGATACTATACTTTACCCCCTACGAAGAAAAAATAATTAAATCAGGTAAATAATTCTTTATTAGTTCTCTGATATGAATAGTTTAAGCAAATTATTCGGAATTTCCAAAAATCTAAATCATCAAAAAAATTTACAAACGGTTTACAATTGTCAAGCGGTAAACGTAAAAGATCAAAAGATTTATATTTTATAATTTATATAACATTTATATTTTATTCATACACAAATATATTAAAAAGGTACATTTTATGCCCCAAATTACCAGCCCAAAATTCCAGAGTATGTATTCAATGTATTGTATACTTTGTATAATAGTGACCATAAAAAAGAGTTGGTATTATTATATTTTTTTCAGAAAAAGTTTTAATTAAAAAACGAAAATAATAATAATTGGTAGTACCCTGTATTTACTCTATCTCTCTTCCTACCTCTCACTCAGAGCTGAATAAATCAAAGTTTGCCCACCTATGTTATATATGAATATCACGCGGTGACACCTATAAAACCTTTAAACCACGATGTGAGTCAATTTTATAGACCTGGAAATTTTTTTTTTAGTAATGGAAAACCTGGTAAAATCATGGAATTTTATTTAGAAACGCTTGCGCATTTGCACCATCTTGGTTTTTCCTGATTATCTCCATTCTTTACAACTTTGATGTAAAAACATATATTTTCAAAGTTGTGGAAAATTAAATTTTCTACATTTGATGTCCTTATTACATTTTTGATATTTGGTTATGGCAATTATTACGGGAATTCAGGTTCCAGTAAAAAGCTTGAAACACACTTTTAGCATTTTTTTACTAATTCTTTCGAAACAAAAAAATATGTTTCTTTTGTAATTTGCTACAAATTTTGTTCAAATGACCTTATTGTGCGATCAACCCCTTTTTTAGGGAATGCGACGCGCCAACTTTAAACATAATTACGGATTAAATTTGCCCAATTTCAAAGATTAAAGTAATAACATTTTTCGTTTTTTTTTAACTAAATTTTATTTTTTGTTTTAGTGAGAGCCAACGTATGGCCCCTGACGAAAACCAAAAAGGGGACCATCAAACATTCACGGAAATGATTGTAAGCTGTCGATCATTGAGTTATTATGAAGGTACTTCGTTAAAAACAGCATTTCCTCAAGTAAGTGCATAAATTTTATATTTGCGAAATTTTGCCATCGGTACAACACCAGAAGCTTTATTTCCTTATAGAGTAAATTCAATTAAACCGAACATCTAAAAATTGAGTAAAAAATTCGTGGATAAAAATTGTAGTAATATTAATTTTGTATAACTTTGCATCTTCATATTTTTCGATCCAGTATTAAGAGAGATATATGAAATTTTGTGTTCCTCCTTCTCTTCAGACTCCCATTTCTCTTCTCCTATTTTGCTCATTAATGAACTGATATATATATATATATATATATATATATATATATATATATATATATATATATATACCGTATGTGTTGGAAAGCATTGCTAATAGAGAATCAATGTTAAATATTATTTACTATAATAACTATACACAATATGATTAATAAAGAAATAAAAATAGTGGGGGTACTCTGTAGTGTGTGTGTTGTGTACATTATGCTGGCTGACTGTGTGATTACTGTTTTTAGTTAGTACTGCTTTAACATGTAATGAGAGTGGGTTAAATATGTTTATTGTGGTCTTCTTAAGCTTAGTATTACTTCTAACAATCGAAAATTATTTTGTATGTGGAATGTTTGAAAATAAATGATAGTCATTTTTTTTTTCTATTAACGTTATAACATATAACAACAATCCACACAAATTAAAAGAAAAATAAAACCCCAAAAAGAAAAGAAAAAAAAATAGAATTACGACAAAAAAAAAAGTTAAACCAACGGTGCGAATATTCCTCCATTATTTGCTAAACAATATCCGAGTCGATTGTAGAAATCCACCCGGGTATATCACTTGACAATGTTGACAAAAAAAAGTCGTTATGAGATAGATCTGGCGATCTGGGTGCCACTTGAAGGTTCCAAAACCAATCATATAACGTTCCTGGAAAGTTTGTTCCAGGAACAGCCTTACTATCATGGCATTGTGTGCAGGGCAACCATCTTGTTGGAACCATACAGATTCCAGGTTTAAATTAGGAAGAGCTCTAACAGTTGGCAAAATATTATTTCGTAACAAACTCAAATATTTTTGAGAATCTAAAGATCCGTCAATGAAGAATGGTCCTACAATATGGTCACCCAATATTCCAGTCCAGACATTCAGTTTCAGTATGTGTGTGTATGTATGGTTTTATAGTAAAGATTTTATTTATTTAACATTGATGTTAAATAGAAATGTTTTTGAAAACGGTATATATATATATATATATATATATATATATATATATATATATATATATTTATATATATATATTTATATATATATTTATATATATATATATATTTATATATATATATATATATATATATATATATATATATATATATATATATATATATATATATATATATATATATATATATTTATATATATATATATATTCTAAAATTAGCTTAATCATTCAAACATTCGAATTCTCCTAAAATTGGCGATATATTCAATCTAAAAAACTGTTCAGGTACAGAAATAGGGCTTTGACGTCGGTAGACTTTAGCTCAGAGAGGTCGTCAAAGAACGGTTGACCCAAAAGGGTGTATCTCTTCATTATAAAAGCTAGACAGTGACAGAGAAGATGAGTCATCGTCTCTACCTTTTCCTAACAGTGGCAACACCTGCAGTAGTCGTTCTTCACTGGCAGTTCTAGACGTTCTACATGTCTGCCACCCAACCAGTGTCCTGTGATGGCTGCTATAACGCCTTGAGTTATACTCTGCCAGATTTGCCTGGTAAAACCGCAAGTACGTTCCTCTCATCACCTTATGTTTTGCCTAATATGGTTTCCTGCAGGAGTAACTTGCAAAAGGTACGCCTAGATGTTTTGTGATGATCGTGTCCGGCAGCTTTTTACCATTTCTGGCTAGTTCGTCGGCATTACTGTTCCCGGGTATGCCCTTGTGGTCCGGCACTTATATCAGATGCACATTGAACCTAGTCGCCAACTCATTTAAAGAGTCCGAGTCCGTGCAGCGATAGAAACATCGCTGCACGTTAAAATTTTCAGCCTTAGTTATCCAGATACCTCTTTAATGGCCATCACCTCCGCATGATAAACGCTGCTGTGATCCGGTAGTCGAAATGATAATCCTACTATGGGGCCGTTCATAAAATACGTTCGTATACCAGGGGAGGGGGTATCGCTTAGTGTGACAAGGGAGGCGAGCGGAGTGTCCGCTCGAAAGAAAACGTGACGTTTGCAGTTTATTTTGCGAACATTTGTTCACTTGCTTTATTGAAATTTTATTATTAAAATAAAACCTATTTTGACAAAATGGAAACTCGACTTCAAAAATGAAATATTCTATAACAAAAAATGCACTAAAAAGAAAAAAAAAATTGCATATTCTTGTGCCAATTTTAGTTCACCTAAGCAAAAATTTTTAAATATATATGTACAATTATTGTTATTTTTGGAGGCGGTGTCGAAAAGTTTTGTGAATTTCTCTATGCTGACACCGCCTCCAAAAATAACAATAATTGTACATATTTATTTAAAAATTTTTTGCTTAGGTTAACTAAAATTGGCACAAAAATATGCAATTACTTTTTTACTTTTTAGTGCATTTTTTGTTATAGAATATTTGATTTTTGAAGTCGGGTTTCCATTTTGTCAAAATAGGTTTTATTTCTCGCTTTTTAGTGACTTTGAAGTTCTATAACTTATTTTATTTGTCTAAATATGGGTAGACCAACTAAACGATCTACTAACTTTTAGTGCATTTCTTTATAACACATTTTTTTTTATCCGTTTTTTTAATTTTTAGTCCATTTTATCATAACAGATTTTCAGTTTTTTTTTACATGCATTTTATTTTTTTTTTGTAAAAATTTTTTTTTTTGGGGTCGGTTTTTTTTTGTAAAAAATTTTTCTTATTTTCCCATTATGAATGAGTATACCCTTTCAAAAAAAAAAAAAAATTTCGCAGAAATCGGTTATCACATATAAAATGAGGATTTTCCTCGATTTCCCGGGGATCCCCTCATCAGAATGCGATTTGGTGCCAATGGGACCAATGGGAAACCAAACCCTTTAAAACAAAAAAAAAAAAATTCAAAATCATCATAAAATAAGGTTCATAAATGACGGAGTTCTGAGGTGACACACATAAAAAAAAAAAAAATAAATAAAAAAATAAAAAATACAGACGAATTGAGAACCATCCTCCTTTTTGAAGTCGGGTTAATAATAAATATTTTAAAATATTAATATTTATTGTACTATTAATCGAAATGAACTATTTATAGGGGGAGGGGGGTCTAGCTTTCGTGATGTAATATTTATAGAGCGATCGCAAAGAGTGTAACGCAGCGTGACGAAGGGGGCGAAAGGGTTAAAAATGGCGAAATTTAGCGTGACGTAGTTTATGAACTACGCCCCTATTGGGTTATCGAAGAAAACTTCATAACCTTCACTCTACCTTCCAATATGGATCCGTCGGTATAAAATAGCGTATCGTCTGGTCGAACCAAATTCTCATCCTACTCTTATCTAGAAGGAATTTTTATTGAGAATTTGTTCCCAAAATTGGGAAAGGTGAGCTTCGTCGACATTTTTCGAAAATGTAAAATTCCGTATGATTTGGGTGTACGACATGTTGTGCGTTTCAGTCCAAGGTGAGACTAGATTCAGTCTGATAGCTGCGCTGGCCGCGTATTTCTCTCCAAGGTGATTAATCGGCAATAGGTACCACCTTAAGAGCTTTCAAGTATAAATGTTCAACGTGCATTATTCTACAGCGTTGTTAAAACTTGCAATACAAAAAAAAACTAAATGTGAAAATCATGTCAATCTTAATAGATTGTTGACACGTTAGAGGAAACTTTATAATATTTTTTATTTCATCCTTGTAACTTTATAATATTTTTTTTAATGAAAAACTGGTTAGGTTTTCTTGATAATAGACATTTACAATTTAATTAAACTAATTCATTTTCATGGTTCGATTATATTTAATTGAAATATTTTCTTTATCAATGTAGCTATTTAACAGTTTCAATGTCAAATTATAATTATATCAATTGTTTGTGAAAATGATGAAATTTTTTTTTTTATTATTCCCAATATCATTTTCCTCTCATTTGATCGATAATTGGTACTATGGGCTACAAAATTAGAGTTCGATTTTAAAAATGTTTTAGTTGATTTGTACCTTTTTCATTCGGTTTTTTGGAAAAAGTTTCGAATTAAAGTTGTTGGTATATTTATAAGGAACAACTTTTATTCGAATAGGCCAAGCAATTGGTGAATCAGTCTACATGTCTACAATCTGTCGCAAAAAAGAGCGAAATCTACATGAGATAGCGTAATTTTCGAAGTAGTCTGATTTGTTAAAGGGATGTATTCAGAGCATAATGGCGGATTTGAGGGGTCGCCCGAGTGTCAGTGGCGTCACTATCGCGAAAAACGCGTTTCATTCAATATCTCGAGAACGGTTTACTTTACGCAAAAATAACTACAAAAGTATTGTCAGTAGAGAAAAAAGTTTTTAATAAAAGTTGTAGATAATTAAATGATGTATAAGTTTGATAATGGGTAAAATTCAATAAAAATGAACGGTAGTGAGGTAAAGGCGAAAAACAGATGAAAATAGGGAAGTTTGTGCTTTTCGAACAAAATAATTCGGAAAATATTGATGTTAAAAAAAAAAAGTTTCGAATAAATAAGTTAAGAAATTTAATTTATAAGAGAAAAAGTGTCCATAGTTTTTTGCGTAAAGTAAACCGTTCTCGAGATATTGAATGAAACGACCCCTCAAATCCGCCATTATGCTTAGAATTGTCATGTAGATTTCGGTCTTTTTTGCGACAGATTAATTGGGCTAGAAGTACTTTTTCAATAATAGAATGAATATGGCACAAATCAATAGTAAAATTATGAAAAATGACCGCTAATTTTCAAAACCGATAACAACAATCAAAAGAGATTTATGGTATCATAAAAAGTCAGTTTGAGAATTGCCTAAAATTTCATGGACTTTTGACAATAACCAAATTTTGTACCATACTTCTAAAAAATTCGTTACGCAGGAGCTATGTCAACTTCACGATTTTAGTCAGAATAAATATATCACCTCTCTTTTGGAAACAGATCTTAATTAATTTTTATCTTATTAATGTTCGTAGTGACCTGTGGCCGCAAGAGTGGCTACAAACATACGAGGTCTGCCGAAAAGTATCCGACCTACCTTCATATCTCCGCGCTGGCGTTATTTTTCGGGCAAGTGGCATCCTTCAAAGTAGCCCCCATTTGACTGAATAACACGCTCCCAGCCGTGTTTCCACTTTCCGAAACATTCCTGGAAATCAGTTTTTCGAATAGCCCTCGTCGCATTATCTTCAACCGTCTTACTGTCGTCGAACCGGTGTTCTTTGAGCGGTTTTTTTCAAATTCGGAAAAACCAAAAGTCACAGGGGGTTATGTCGGAACTGTACGGAGGTTGGCGAAGCAGTGCGATATTGTGTTTAGTTAAAACTGCTGCACAAGATTCGATGAGATTTCTCACCGCTTCCACTTTCTAAACTTGAGGTTAAAATTTCCCAAATTTGGTATTCCAAGATTTTCTTCTAATTCGCGCGCAGTCAAGCGTCGATCTTCTTCAATCGCAAGTCGCACGCGCTTGATATTATCCGGTGTTGTTGTCAGAACGAGGATCACTATCAACAGATGTGCGGCCACTTTTGAAACGATTATACCACTCTTTTATTTTTGTTTTGCCCATAAACTCATCCCCAAAGGCCTTATGCATTATTTGAATAGTTTCTGAACTAGTTTTTCCAAGTTTGAAGCAAAATTTGATACAAATTCGTTGATACATATATATTTTTTGTAAAAATTTTTTTGGAAGTCGGTTTTTAAAAAAATTTTCTTATTTTCCCATTATGAATGAGTATATCCTTTCAAAAAAAAATAAAAATTTCGCAGAAATCGGTTATCACATATAAAATGAGGATTTTCCTCGATTTCCCGGGGATCCCCTTATCAGGATGCGATTTGGTGCCAATGGGACTAATGGGAAACCAAACCCTTTAAAACAAAAAAAACAAAATTCAAAATCGGTTCATAAATGACGGAGTTCTGAGGTGACACACATAAAAAAAAAAATACAGACGAATTGAGAACCATCCTCCTTTTGAAGTCGGGTTAAAAAATAGTATTATGGAAAACAAAAATAAACACTGAATTATTCACTTTTGAAGCAATCGCGGGTGCAACATCAAATTATTGCGGGTGCAACCCGTCTAATTTAAGTGAATATAAACATCAATAAAAACTTATATAGAAACAAAATAAGAGATCAAACCATTTTAATTACTAATCAGTACCCTTCTTGTCACTTTTGTTAATTACTTCTTCTCAAATACGTCAATATTCATCGAAAATGCACATGCGCGAAACAGCTGTTTCGCGCGAGTTTTGCCTCGTGTGATTTTACAGTTTATACCAATTCTTCGAAAGGTAATATTTCCAAGCGCGCCAAAAATTTAAAACATGAAGTAAAATCGAAAAAAAAAATTTTAATATTAAATTTAGACTTCTTTACACTGTTATGAAAAAAATAAGAAATATTGTGATTTAAAAATTAATTTCGGAAATCGTCTATAGCGAAATGAGAAAAAAGTGGGAGAAATTTTCCTAAATTGAATCCGTCGTAAGTTTCTATCAAAATTCTAATATCGAAATTTGTATTTTTTTTTCAGATTTTAGCTAGTGTATTTGCGGCAAGTTATCATATTGCCGTTGGTATTGCGTTAGCATATTCAGCAATTTTAATTCCACAACTAGAAGATCCAGCATCTGATATAAAAGTTACAAAATCACAAAGTTCATGGCTTGGTAAGTTCGAAAATATCCATATATCTAATTGCTGTGATAAAAAATTCGTTACGCAGGAGCTGCTTCAACTTAGCGAATTTCCTTAGAATACATAAATGACTCTCCAGGGGTGACAATTTTAGTCTGATCAAAATGAAATGTCGTATATGATTTTAGTATTTTCAAGTCCAATTTTATTAATAAATGACATACGTCGAGGGGAATGGGTGTAAAGAAAGAAGAAAACACAAAATATAAAATATCTCTCTTAATATTAGAACTATCGAAAAAAGCGTAAGAAATAAAGTTGTAGCAAATTATATTAGAAAATCATGTTTGCTACAATTCATCACCTTATCATTTTTGCTCAAACTCTAATGTGTACAGAGATATTAAGGAATTTAATTTTCAATATTAAACCGTCAATATTTCTGTAAATATTAGTGTAACAGTAAAAATCATAAGAAACAAAATTACAGTAAAACTGAGTACCTACAACTTTACTTCTTATAAATTTTTCGATTTTTCAAATATTAAGGGAGATATGTCAAATTTTGTGTTTCCCCCTCCCTTTAAACCCCCCTTTCCTCTGGTCCGATTTTACCCATTAACGAACTTGACCTTTTGAATACCAAAAGCGCCTCAAATACCAAATCTCATTCCGATAAAATGAAAACTGTGACCGCTAGAGTGATTACAGACATATATATATATATATATATATATATATATATATATATATATATATATATATATATATATATATATGTGTGTCCATAGATATATATATATATATATATAAATTTTACAGATGGTGATTTTTGACATCTACTAGGTAGGATCGATGGACATTTGAAGAAATTTTTGCGAAATTTTGACTTCGGTACGGGACCAATAGCTCTATTTCCTTTCAGGAAATTCGCTAAAAATAATCAACCAATGGTTTTAAGGTATTTCCAAACTATATCAGCTGATCGGGTACCCGCGCAAAAAGAACTATATAGAAAATTATATGTGTAAAAAAAATATGTTGGTACGTCTGCGCGTTCTTCAACATCATACATATACTAGTATATAATTTCAAACGAGTTTCAAACAGCGCGCCGGTACTAAGGATGCCAACTGAACCATAAAAAATAAGCTTCTGCTGCGGACATGAAAAAAATGCAATTTTTTACGCATATTTTATCAAAAAACTTAACAACCCGATTGGCATTTTCCCAAAGTTTTAAGGAAAAATATTTCTAAGGAATTGAGGAAAGTATGTGTCGAATTTCAGAACAACCGTGACACTATATTGAGAGAGTTCGAAGTAAAAACAGTTGGAATCGTGCAATTTATTTCACCATGTTTATGAAGATGCATGTTAAATTTCACCAAATTACGTAACGATTTTCTCAAAAGTGCCATGGTGATAAATTCTCAAAAAAATTCAGCTGATTTCACTAATATTGTGAAATCATTCATTTCATTCACGAGGATTTATTTCACTAATATTGTGAATTTCGTGAAGGTTTTGACAACCTAATAATAGTTTGGAAATACCCTTAAATGCTTGTTCATACTACAGTTAGAAATTCCCATTTGGCGTATTTGAGCCAATTTTTGAGATATCGTACTCGAAAATAACTTTTAAAAATCAAATTTTACTAGTTATGTCCAAGTAGAGCTGGGCAAAGTACCGGGAGTAGCGCTTATTTTTCAAAATTTTATAATTTATTTGCGTCTTATTAATTCGGTTTTCGAACTTTAATTCGAAAGATTTTCCCAACTTAGGACAAAATAATACTTAGGACAAAAGTATAAAATTTAAATCCAATTCATATTAGGAAATCTTAAAAGAATTATATTAATACAAAACTTAAACAACCCATAGCCAGTTTACATCAAAGTTTACATATTTGTCATTGTAGCAAATGAAAATAATCTTTTGACTGTCACAGATGACGGCAAACATGTACTACATTTCAGAAATACGGACTTTTCAGAGGGATATTAATTTTGCACTTAGAGTTCTTTATTTATGCATTCTAAATATCAAAAAACTTCGTGTTCAATTCAGTTGCCGGTCTGAATCAAGCATTGTTTTTAGTGTTCGTCTTGGCGCTGTGTATGCTGACAAACCGCGCTAATGGTTGAATTCCACGATAGACACCACCCTGACAGACGCTTTCTCTATGGAGGTAAAGCATTAAAAGCGTCAGGCCTAAATCGTACTAACTTCCAAAACGAACACTATATAAGCGTTGTTTATTTATCATGTGCAAAGTGTAGCTCCATTTAGTTCGGGGTTTTTTTAGGAGGGAAAACTTAAGGATTTTCTTGCATTTTATTTAATTTTTTGTAAATTTTTTTTTCCTGAATAAACAAAAGCACCTACGGAACATACAGAATCTTATTAGAAAAAAACCTACATTACCGACATACTTTTTCAAATTGTCAGTTTAGGGTGTTTTGGTTTGGGTTTAGGGGCTTTTGAAGTCACTCAAAGAAACTTTCTATTGCTTGGAAAACAGCTGAACTGTTTTCATCCGCCATATTGAATATTGTTGCCAACTGACGCTAGCACGTACTTATAATACCAAAACGAACGGCATTTTCAAAAGTAACGTGAGCGTTTATAAGCCAAAACGAACGCCAATAAATTTCAGTTATAAGCGTGGGCGCTGAAAGCGGATAAGCGCCAAAAAAAATACACTCTACAGATTATATACATTATACTGGAGGCGGTACACCCAGGCACGGCCCTGTTTTTGTGTGATAAATATACGCACATTAATGCACATGCGACTACCTCGGGACTTAATAGATGTCTTTTTTTATCCCTGTTATAAACCAACTACAGACCATTTATAGATACGGAATTCTACAACTTAAATCCGGTTTATTATATCATATTATATTTTTGTTATTTGCAGCAAGTGTTATAGTGGTAGTGGTTCCAATTGGATCGATAATTGCTGGATTAATAATGGAACGATTTGGTCGTTTAACTACAATTAAAATAGCAGCAGTGCCATCTGTTTGTGGATGGGTTTTAATTGCAATGTCCACAGATTTTTATACGCTTTTATTTGGCCGATTACTTACTGGATTAGCTTCAGGTAATACAGAAAAAAAAAAACATTATACTCCATGTAATAATCTCACAAACTGGCCTCCACCATACCTCCACTTTGGAAACACATCATGTTTCAAAGAGTAAACATAAGATGCAAAGTTCCAATCATCGTCTAGCTTGCGAACTGTATAGCTAGACTCCATCGATACGGCATGTAGCGAAGTCAACATTTGCTTGACGCCGCGGCACAGGCGGCAAAACGACGGCAGTCAACGTTGAAATTAAAAATTTTTAATATTTTGGCGCGACAGCAAACTTGCCACTTGATGTTCGGGTAAATACGTAGACTATCGGAGAACTTGTTAAATAACCAACATGTTAGTTTTGAAGAATTCAATCCATTTAATCTTATTTTTAAATTACACAGTTTTATGATTATGGATTTGAAAAAATACAATTAATTAAATAAAATTTCGTACGATTCAAATTAAATTATTTAAGGTTAACTGTCATAAATTATTTAAGGTTAACTGTCAATAGTTCGTCTAACTGACGTACCGTTACGCGGCACGGTTGTATAGAAGTTGACTCGTCTATGGAGTCAGCATCACGTTCGCCGTCTGACATCACGTTTGTAGTTACATAACGTCTCAATGGAGTTCTAGCGAAACGAACATACCAGTCTTCATAAAATTACAAAACAAAACGAAAAGGGGGTACAGTCAAATTAATCGATTTTTGGGTATATTATAATTGTAGCCATATTCATTATTATTGACAGAACGTCTAAAAATGAGCAATTTTGCCGCTACGACCATTTATAGTCATTGATTTCCACAAATAAAAATAGTCGCAACGGAAATACTGTTTGTCGTTGAAATAAAGTGTATTTCCATTTTGAAACAAAGTTTTGTTATTTGGAAACGAATTTTTGTCAATAAAGACATTCAGAATGGTCAGAACTATAAAGATCAAAAATAGTAATCAATCAATAGAGAATATTGCGCTGCATTAAATTACAAGAGTTATTTTTTATTTAAATTAGGTTCAGTATCACGTACTAAACAAAATGTAAATGAACAAAATCCTTACAAATTTCGACCCCGGAAGTGCCGCCATTATGAGAAAAACTGTATTAAACTGTAGGCATAGGCCAATATCTCTACCACCGTGCACTTTAGACCAAAAATGGTAATAACCTTTCTTGTAGATAATTGGATTTCCTATTTTTTTTGTATCACTTACCGTTTACGACTTTGACGACTATTACTATTTATTTATTAACTTTTTGAGCGATATCTCTTCTAATAATTGTTTAAACAATAAAATGCTAATAACTTAACTTTTAAATCTACAAATTATCTACAACTTTTAATTAAAACTTTTTTGTCTAAAATTAATATTTTTAAAGTTATAATGCGTTTAATGTTGCACTACCGAGTGCAAGGTTAATAAAAACGAGGTATGCATACTATATTGATGAAAAAGAGATATCGATCAACAAGTCACTAAATAAATAGTAATAGTCATATAAGTCGTAAACGGTAAGTGATACAAAAAAAAGGAAATTCAATTATCTACAAGAAAGGTTATTACCATTTTTGTCCTTAAGTGCACGGTAATGGAGATATAGGCTAATACAATTTTTCTCAAAATGGTGGCACTTCCGGGGTCGAAATTTGTAAAGATTTTGTTCATTTACATGCAGTACGTGATATGAATCTAATTTTTTTTTAAATTACTCCTGTAATTTAATTCAATGCGGACAAGAGTAACGATCTTCTCTATTAACTGTACTAAAACAACGTTCTTTGTATTTTTGTCTAAAATTATTAATATACACTCCCGTTCTTAAAAATTTAACCAGTAAGTTAACATTGTAAGTGTATATATTACTATATAATATAATACATATAATAACACTTCAATTGGTTCAATATTTCTGAACGGGAGTATACGTCAAAAATTTGCAAGATTCAATTTGAAAAAAAAAACAAGTTCTGTAAACAAAATATTTACTTGCAAACAAAAAAAAATTAATTTATAATATTGCAAAACTTTTTTTCTTTTCTTGCAGCATTGGGGTCATCGCCAGCAATTGTTTATATAACAGAAGTTGCTCGACCAGACATGCGAGGTTCTCTAATTTCCGCTTGTCCCACATTGGCTTCATTAGGTTTGTACATAAAAATATATATTATTTATTTTTTTAATATAAAACTAATAATACGATGGTCAATCCATATAGCGTGATTATAAAGTCACTATTATTTATTTTTAAGTTAAAATTTTAATGGATTTCAATTAAACAAAATGAATTCAATGATTTTCTTGCGAAATATTATATTTTTTCAATCATTCCTAATTAAATAATCTCAATTTTACCGATTAATAAACTTGCTGTCAAATATCAAAAATAAGATTAAAACTGTGACCGCTAGAGTGGTAATCTATAGATCCAAATACAAAACCTATTCTCGATAATTTTATTACATTTTCAATTCAAACATCTGTAATTGTAGACTGCTGAAGCACGTATATGAATACAGTACATTGGTATATAAAACACCAGTAAATATTTATACATCTTTGTGTGTAAAGGAGTAAAAGAAACAGTACACGCACTGGTTAAGAGTTCAGTACATACAGAGTGTTTATTGAATCAAGTAATTCAGTTAGGTGTTACATTTCTAGTTATATATGAATAGGTAGATTACGTTCAAGTGTTTAAAGTTGCCTATGTATATAAAATTATTGAATACTTTTTTCATGTAAATAAATTATTTATTATTTCAAATATAAAATTATGAAAATTGTTACTGGAAACAAAATTCTGTTTCGAATAAATAACTCCCCCTCCCCTACGTTTTTTTGAGATCTGTTTCGGGCTTCAAGTCCCGTCTTCAAATCTCAATCTCTTTTTCTGTGTTTTTTTCAGGGGTTGATTCCCAGAATTGACCCCCACAGGTATTTGTCCGGTTTTTCGTTCTCTTCAAAAAATTCGGTTTCCCGTCAGCCCTGGCTTTCTCTACTGCTGCTCTTCTCCGGGCTGTGCCCGAGAGATCTTTCCTTTCTACCTTCAGGGCAAGATTTTGGAATTTCTCGTCCACATTTCCTGCTGGGTTGGGCGCACCTGCAGTTTTTTGTGTCTCAGCGAGGTTATCTTGCGTGGCCTCGGCTGATTCACTTATTGAGGCGATTTGAGCCCCAGAGTTTGTATTTTTACGTTTGGTATCCATTTTGATCCCACGAGTAAATCGGGTTGGGCCGTTTACTACCCCACCGAACTCTTGATGGGGAGGGCATTCATGCAATGGAGTTCGTCAGTTGCTTCAATGGGATTGTTCACGACAGCATTTAACCCTGCTGCCCTACCCTGCGGCTAGATCTCTGGGCACAACGCTTCGCACTGTAGCTTGGGTTTGCATGGTTTCGTAGTCTGGTATCTCAGGGCTATCCTGCCCGGTATGGGCATTTCTGCCAATAACATAGTTATCACCGGCATAGCAGAGCTCTTCATCGATGCACTCGAGCCTCTCCAACAACGACAAAGTCCTACCTAGGAGAGGTTGGTTTGGCTTGCGATAAGTACCAATTGTTGGCTACAGAATCCTACCTTACGCATGTTCCGACAAGTACATACCAGTTTTCAATTATTATCAAAAAAAATAGGCATATCAAGTGTCAAAAGAATATCCAATTTTGTCAAACCGAATCGTATTAAATTAATTCGTGAATAAGGGATTTCAATCCGACGGTATTTCTTAAAAACATCATAAGCATTTGTCAATATTACATCGGTTATTTTAATTAAATATTTATAACCCAAGTTTTTATTTCGATTAGTATAAAAATTGTTTTCTCTTTTACAGGAATGGTCCTTGCATATTGTAAAGGATGGTATTTAGATTGGAGATTAGTAGCATGGTTAAGTAATGTATATGTACTTGTTCCTGCGATATTAGTGTACTTAATTCCAGATTCTCCTGTTTGGCTTGTATCTCGTGGTCGTATTGACGATGCTAAAAGATCATTAGACTGGTTGAATCGATTACAACCACAACCTGAAAGAAAGGTAATTTTTTACACACAATATTTAAAATATGAAAATCCACACTTTCCTACAAAAATAATAAATTTCGTCGATACCATCTTCTTACATATTATTCCAATTAACTGATGAGTCATTCATTCCATTTGAAAACACCAACAACAAAAAAATCGTTGCTGTGCTATTTCAGATTTTGCTTAAACTTTGTGGAAATGTTTTTTAGGGTCCCAACGACGAAAACCTATAGGGGTTTACTTTTCGCGCGCACCAATTCCTGCCTACACAAAATAAAGCAATTAAAAAGGCGTATTTTTGATTAGAGATATTCACTTAATAAAGGAAGCATTTTAAAGCTAAAAGATAGTAGTTTCTATGGAAAAAATACAAAATAATATGGTGTTGAAAATACGTATATTTTAATGATTTTTCGTGATTTTAAACTTATTACGGATCCTGTACTATTATTGAATGTAGAGGGTTAATTGTTCTCACATATCAAGTGTACATATTTTACGAGAATATAAAATTCAAATCAACTCGTTCCGTTCGCTCGTCATGAAAAAATCTTAGCTTGAAATTTTCAGAATTTGTATATTTCAGCCCATAATTTGGACAGTAAAAATAAAAGTTTGAAAATTACAGGATACAGTTCTTACCTACAACTTCAAAAAACTGCACGGACTTTCTAGTTGTTTTCATCGCTCGCGTATGTACAGGCGTTTAAAAAATAGCAAAAAGTACTGTGATATGTTTGGATTCTATACTTTCAAGTAATACTTTTTGGATAACTATGTTGGAACCTTTATTCTAAAATTATGTCGTTGTAATTTAGAATACAGGTAAAACACTTAAAACAAAAAAATTAATGTATAATTCATTATTTATTTATTTGTGTTAAGTGTTTTAATTATTCTAAAATCTAAATTATATATGACATGATTATATAATAAAGGTTCCAACATAGTTATACAAATAGTATTACTTGAAAGTATAGAATCCAAACATATCACTGTATTTTTTGCTACTTTTTAAACGGCTGTTCTTACGCGACCGATGAAAACAACCAGAAAGTCCTTGCAAGTTGTTAAAGAACATTTCCACAAAGTTTAAGTAAAATCTGAAATATGCCAGCTTTGGCAATTTGGTGATTTCATATGGAATGACTTTGATCACAGAGGGGTCTTGGAAAACCGGAACCGGGAAAGTGGTTCTGGAAAACCGGTAAATATCAGGGATTTTTTTTAGTCAGGGAAAACCTGGAAATGTCATGAAATTTTGTTCTGTCATGAAAAATCTAATTTAATTATCTAAATGTAGTTTTAGATTAGAAAAAATTAGTTATGTAAAATATCAACTAAGATTAAAACACGTGCGCATTACATTTTGCCTCTTCAGATACCTAAGACAAATATTTTAAATTCATATGTGGACAAAATTTAGCTGTGCTAATCAAAAAATTGATTATTTGAATCTGGTTATCAAAATCGAAAAAATGGTTTATGATCCGTCAATTCAATTCAAGAGAAAAGTTCTCTGATGATTAAAAGGAGTTGAAATATCGTTTCTTTGTTTTACATGAATATCCAGCAGTAACACGTATTTATAGACCTGGATATTTACTATTTTAGTCATGGAAAACCTGGAAAAATCAGGGAATTTATTTTGCTAATTTTGTGGCTATCCAGGATCATTTAAGAGTAAAATGGATTAAATAATACTTGAAATATGTTAGTAGATGTGCTAACAAGTTTAAAACCCTCGAAAAATGTTTACTTTAACATTCAATGTATGTATAATTCACATGAAAAATTGTTTCAGACTGAAACGCTTAGTGAGATGCAAATGCAAGTATTATTAAAAGAACGTGAAATCAAGTTAGCTGAAAAACGTAACTCATCACGTGGTGGATCAGCATTTTATAAGCTACGTGAATTTTTAAAACCAACTGGATATAAACCATTACTCGTATTATTTTTCTTATTTTTCTTCCAACAATATAGTGGAATTTATATTACATTATTCTTCGCCGTCACATTTTTCCAGGTAAGAAAAATTTTTATAATATTCAGTTTTGATAATATAAACCAGTAGCCGCGCTTGTAAAGGCGTGTGTACTTGGAACTGGGAGGTTTTGAAGTAACCGGCTATGCTTGTGAAGGTTTTCTGTAATTTCCTTCACGAACTCCAGATGAGTATCGGCATAGTTCCTATCAAAGTCGGCTGCAGCCGCACATCTTACCAATTCCTAGCCTACACACAAAATTCTTTGTCCTACACTCACATCCTCACATCCTTAGGCATCACAATGGACCTTATAGACGAAGTGTGTCCCGTCCAGGACAGCCTCTACAATCTAAAACTGTGGCCGCTAGAGTGGCTACAGACTCGTATATAAAGAAATATATTTACCATGTATTTGTATACCTACTTTCTAACGAACACAAAATAACCCAACTATTGCATCACTAAAACTCAACTATTTACATAAAGCGGCAATACATATGTTTTAACAAAGATAGGCAAGGATTTACCGGGTAGGCAAGGTAGACGGCTGCCTTGGATGCCAAATGTTCAGGGGCGACAAATTATAATCGTTTACACTAGATATAAACTACTTGGGTGGTAAAAAAATAGAAATAATATAAATCTCGGTAAAGATAACTAGGTACTACAAACAGTATTACTTAGTTATCTTTACCGACTAAAAGTGTTCAGTTTCGAATGTCAGCATGAAAATGTATCTTAAAAAGAGGGGGAAGCAATTTTCAGCTGCCTAGGGTGTAGAATTGTTTTAATCCGCCCCTGTCTATGTGAACTAGAGTTTCAAGATTAACAGAGCAGTATCTTAGCTAATAAAACTAACGAGTCAAATCATCTCTCACAGATTTGTTATGGTATATGTTAATACATGTTATACAGCAATCCCTATATGAAATTATTTAAAAAACAATCGTTATATAAAACACAATTTTGTTTTTATAGATTTATGTTTGTTAACTCAGTAGCCGTATGTTTGTTAACTTACCAATCCAAGTAGCCGAGCGGTCTAAGGCGTTATGTCTGTGCAATATGCAGTACTTGGAAACTGGGAGGTTATGGGTTCGAATCCTGACATCGGCAGTTTGTCAATTATAAAAATTTAAAAAAAAAAGGGGCGGTTAATTGACTAAACTGTCGGCGTATGGACAAGAACGAAGTAACCGGCTATGCTTGAGAAGGTTTTCTGCAGTTTCCTTCACGAACTTCAGATGAATATCGGCATAGTTCCTATCATAGTCGGCTGCAGCCGCATATCCTACCAATTCCTAGTCTACTCACAAATTCCTTCCACTACACTCACATCCTAAGGCATCACAATGGACCTTATGGTCTAAGTGTAGCCCGTCCAGGGCAGCCTTTACAATCTATCTCTACCTCTAACTCAGTTAATTTTTGCATTTATTCTCAAAACCATCTATATCACTGACCTGTATATAACTGGACAGAGTATCTCATGTTACGCCATCAGCCAGAATGAAAGGTGTAATCAGCGCCACTTCCACTAGTCAAGGTAGTAAATTTTGCTTTGGGTGTTTATGTTGAATAGTATGTTTGGCTGTCAAATGTATTACTACTAACACACAAGATATTATTCACGCAAATGCACTGAATTAAAATTTAGTACCTTGACTAAGTGAGACGACCATGGAGACTAGACAAGGAGTCCGAACTCCCTGTTAACTAATAATTGACAAAAATAAGATGTCAGTAGTGTTCCTTTTGCACGGGAGGATAAGGCGCGAGTTTGAATTGATAAACATGACGCATTGATGTAATATTATAAAAATGATTTGCAGCCAAAGTATTTTTCCAATAAAATACTTTTTTTTAATAAATGAAATAAAGTAATTAGTTGAAGTAAGTGATAGTTAAAAATTCGCAAAATAATTACAGAACAATAAAAAACAAAATAATTATAAAACATCGAATAATTAAATAGTAACCTGTAAAGTAGGAATTGTAAAAATGAAAATAAGTTAAGTAGAAATAAATTATATTAAAATTATTAAAATCAATTTAGCAGATTATTGAATCAGATATTAAATTAAACTTTTATTTATTAATTTATTAGTCTAACATAATGATAAATATATACTTCACTCCTATTTATTATACTATATTTACTTCGGTGCAAAAGGAAAACTAGCGACGCTAGTGGCACAAAAACTAAATATAACTTCTACCATTACATTGACATATTTTGTCAATTCTCCCGTTTGAGTTTGGTTTCCTTGTCTAGTCTCCATGGAGACGACGCTGTGACGCTCTTTTGATATTATATGTTATTTCACGTTTAGGCCCATAAGGATACTCTGTCCAGTTATATAGAGGTCAGAGATATGTATACGAAAATAATCTGAAAAATTTTGAGTAAAAACAATATTATTATTCTTATTTGTTTTTACAGGAATCTGGTAGTAAGTTCAATCCCTATTTAGCATCAATTTTGATTGGCGCAGTTCGATTATTAATGTCTATGGTAAACACATTATTATTGAAACGTTTCCATCGACGGCCGTGTGTTATTATATCTGCCCTGGGAATGGCAGTATGTATGACAGTTTCTGGATACTTTACGTATCGTATTAAACAAGGTTAGTTGAATGAAATACTGATTTTTACGTACGCCAGGCACTTCCTAAAACTAAAACAGACTCTTGGAACTGAAATTTCATCCCAACGAAATCAATTTTACGCAGGAACCCTAAATATTTACGGGATAAAACAGACAGACTGATAAAAGTTTAAAAAAAACTAGTGTTTCAGCTTAAGAAAAAACCTTTATTTCGAAATCACAGACAAACACTTCAATTTTATTTATTCGTATACATTTGTGCCTTATTTATTAGGTTTTCAAAAGAATATTTCGAATAAAAGTTTTTCGTCATAAATTTTTATTCGAAACATGTTTCCAGAAACCGAACGAATAAAGCAACTATAAAATTTTGAAAACAACGCTATTTTTGTGGTCCAAAATACAAAAAAAAAAAACAATGTAAAGTTAATTTTTTCGTTTAGGTGACACTCAATACAGTTGGATGCCTGTTATATGCTTATTACTGTACGTGTGCACCAGTATGATTGGATTCTTAACAATACCATGGACAATGACTGCTGAATTATTTCCAACAGAAATCCGTGGTTTAGCACATAGTGTATCTTACAGCATGGCTAATTTATTAATGTTTGCAGCAGTACAAAGTTATCGGTAAGTACTTAAAACCTTCTCAATATTATTAAAGAGCACAATCTCTGTATCAAGTAGAGGTAACGGCCATTAAAAAGGTTTCTGAATGGCTAAAGCTGAACACTTTAACGTGGAGCGACGTCTCTATCTTCACCGATAGTCAAGAAGCAATAAAACCCTGAATTTGGTCAACCGGATCTTTAAGGCAACCCTGGATTGCCGAGCCTATCTAAATGAGTTGGCGACTAGGTTCAATGGGCACCTGATGTGGATGCCGGGCCACAGGGGCAATGGAATCTGTAGTGCCAACGAGCTAGGAAGTAAAGGTGGAATATTTAGGCGGGGTACAATCGAGCGTCACGGAAGGTCACAAAAAGGAAGGGGGAGGCGTTAAAATGACTGATAGTTTGCGTCACGTGTTTTGTTTATGGCCCCATATAGTGAATCGATTGGAATGAAAATCAATTTATAGGGTAAATTGGACCCAAATAATTGCAATTAATAGAATAATATTATTTAAGAATATTAATAATATTTTTTAAGAAAGTAAAAAAATTTTATAACACTATTTCGATTGCCACTTCTAGGATTTTAAAGAGAACTCTAGGTTTTTTGAAATTAAATTTATAATTTTGTCCCAATTCCTAGAACAATTATTTGTATTTTGACTACAAAGTAGTCATCATCAGTACGAATTAGCTAATAGTAACTATCTCTGGAATATGGTCAAAGATATATTACTTATTGTTAATGTGGTACGTGTCTCACGACAAATTTAATATACTATAGTAGTATGCAGAGGCGGCAAAACAGGGTGTGGAATTTCTCGAAGGCTATCGAAGGAGGAGCGTAAACCACTGACAAATAACCCAATAGCCTAGCGTCATAACTCTGGAGTCGTAAGACGGCAATTAATTCGATAGACCGACTTATGTTTACAACTGTAGCAACTTTAATCCCCAAAGCTGCAAACCTGTGACAGGCCGCCATTAGGTTAAAGTAATGTTCATACAGAAATAAATAAATATCAGGTTCAACGTGCAATCTTATTATTTTATTCTCAAAAACATAAAATCGCCAGGGTTACGAGGTTTTGTATAGCTTGGCATGTGGTTCTTACGTGGGGAATTCCCTAAGTCGTAGAAATGGCCGTAATTTCCTCAGGAGCTGCGGTATTATCATAGCCCCCCTCTTAATTAATTTTTCTACAATATCAATTTTAATTAAATTTTTTATTTTTTTCAACAGTGACTTAAATACCATATTGGGCGGATCTCATGGTGTTCAATGGTTTTTTGCAGTAATTAGTGTATTAGGCGCAATATATGCATTTATATTTTTACCAGAAACTCAGGGAAAGAAATTATCTGATATACAGAAATATTTCTTACATAATACTATTTATTTAGGTCAGAAAAAGGTACCATCGAAAACAACGAAAAAAACAGTAATGCGTGTACCAGTTAAAACTGATATAGAAAAAGGACAAACAGCACGATTAGTTTCTAATACTGAATAGAAAAAAAATTATTATTTTTAATTAGTTTAATTAAATCAAATTTACACATTTTTTTTAAATATATAATAATTAAAAGTGTATATACAGAATGTTTATCAAGTCAGTTTTGAATTAGGTATTTCTTGGTTTTTTGTCGATCTGCAAAGATATGATTTAGAACTTGGGTCTCTATCAAATAAAAATAGTATTTATACAGAGTGTAATAGTTTGTGATATTGGAAAGAATCATACGAAAGAAGATCGGCATGGAATTGACATCCAAATATAAGATTTGTGTTATTAATTGTATTTTATATATTGGCAGTTAATTTATTCCCCATTTTTTATCAATCTAGACGGTTCCCAAACTTTTTTGTCTTGTAGACCACATGCTGATTTTTTCTGTTTTCCGTAGACCCTCTGCCTTTTTTATATTGAATTTTTACAAATTCATCAACTTCCAACGTATTTTTTCAGCTGACTGACAGCTATTTACTTCGTTAGGGTTTACTGTAGAGTGGAAATTTTTCAAATAAAAAAGCATGTATAGTTTTTGATTCATACTTTGATTAATCAGAACGGTACAAAGTTTACTTCTTATTATCTCAGTATTTATTCGAAAATTTGAAATTTTAGTTAATGTTATATAATTTATTGAAATGTACGATAATTTTACGGCCCTGAATCACATAGTTTCTAACTGTTAAGGCCCCCATACACGATCAAGCTATTTGTGCAACACCATGTTTGCGTAATAAAAGTCCCTATACACGATCAACAATTTGTGCAGCAGCGCGTTTGAGCAAACTTAATTTTTTGTTCCAACAAGTTATGCAAACGTAATTTCATTTTGTGATGTTTTCGAGAAAACATAATGAATGCTGGACAAGATCCTCACTCGGTCAAACACTGCCATACACGTTCAAACCGCTTGTCAAACGTGTTGCGCAATAATAATATTACCCCATGCACGATAAAACAATTTGCGCAAACCTCATTTTGTCTTGTTCACGTTCAAATCGCTTGTCAAGCGCGGAAATTTTGCGCAATAAAAATCGATTCCGATCGATTTCATTCTAACCGTGGTGAAACAACTCAATCCATGGCATAAACCATCAAATTATTTGTGCAAAAGCGATTGTGTGCAAATTGCTTGATTGTATTTGAGGGTTTTTACAAAATCATTGATCCAAGCTGCCAAGACAGTTTGTCTTTGACACTCGTATTTATAAATGATGAATTAAATAAGTCCGAACAACCGCAAGTGATACAATTCTGCGTCGTCCTGCAAAGCTCTCATACAAGTCTGGGCAAGCATTGTTCTCTGGTACAAGTACAGTGTTCACAAAGCAACTGGGTACCTACTTATACAATTTCACAATTTTATGAAACATGCTTAATTAATATTTAAGTAGATAATTCCTATGTCTAATATAACTATTATGTAAAGTTACAATCTGTGATAGACTTATCTGAATAGGATCCACTTCCGTTGACCCCCATTTACATCTCATGCACCCCCTTTTTTTTTGTTCGCTGACATTAGAGGTCTATATAGACCACTTTGGGAACCATTGATCTAGACTCTAGAGCAACTAACTGAGATTTCTAAGTAAATATTAATTAAAAAAATTGCGGCGATATAATAGACAGCTAATTACAACATTTGTATTATTAATTATATATTATTTATTGGCTGTTTCAATCCGTACAATATTTACCATCATTATAGCCTATTATAACACGTATTTCGGAAAACTACATAAAATTTTTATATACGGGTATCGATGTCGTGATATATGATAGAGGTATTATTCTAAATCTAACAGTTTTTCGTTTCGACATACGACAATATTTTGATTGTTCTATTGACAATCAAATATTTGTCTTATTTAGTCTTTATATTGGTAGCATTCCGATGCGATCATGTTGTAAACGAACGTACAACATCTTCCAGTACATATATTTAACTGGGTATAGATTTAAATTATTAATCAAGTAGTGACCTTAAAATTGAATTTATGATTAAATCTCACTAGTGCGTGAGATTGCAAGTAGGAAAAAAAATCAATTTGACAGGTATGCACTGTCAATATGTGCCCCACTTTCTATATTGTTCCACCATATTTAATATCACCGCGACATAAGTAGCGATAAATTCGTCTGATGACACCAACATGCGCGTGTGTGAGAGCTTCTATACAAATGCATAACGCTAGCCACTATGATAGGAGGCTATGCGAGGGACCTTAATCATGTCATAACTAAAGGCCCCCATACAGGATCAACAATCATATTTGGTCCATACACCTTCCAACAGCTTGTACAAACTTCATTTCATTTTGTGGTATACTTGAGAGAAAATGTTTACACAGACGAATATTATGCTGCTCGCTTACTATTGGTTTTTTGGTCAAACACTGCCATACACGTTCAAACCGCTAGTCAAGCGCAGAAATGTTGTACAATAATAATCGATCCCGACCGACTTATTTCAAACCGTTGGTCAACAACTCAATCTATGACATACACCATCAAATTGTTTGCGCAAACAGGCTGTTGCAAAAATTGTTTCATCGCGTCTACAGGGGCGTTTTTCAACCGATTTGTTTCAAACCATTGTGTCACAACTGAACCTATGCCATACACTATCAAATTGTTTGTGCAAAAACGGTTGTTCCATATATGGGAGTCTTTATAATCAATAACTGATTTTATAAACATTCTTTATATAGATTGAAAATGATACTAAAATTAGTTTTAACCTAATGGATAGTTTTCAGAATATTACAAACTTTTGTTTAAAAAAAAATTTCATTTTAAAAATTCTTAGCGATTTTCCTTTTTATATAATCATCCAAAAACTCAATCAATTTATTTCAATTTTGTTTATTTTATTATTTTTGTGAGTCGTTAAATATTAAGTGCCATTTTTAAAAACTGAAATTTATGTTTTCGGAAGAAAACAAAGTCGAATATGTATTAAAATAGTGAAGTTTTGCAAAGGAATTATTACTATTATACTAATCGCCTACAAAAGTGGAACATTCCATTGGATTTATTTTTTTAAAATTTTGTTGAATTTTATTATTCAGTTGCAAATTAATTTATGAGTACTTTTTTTTATATTTATTATTTACTTATTTATTTTATTTTCATTTATATGTTTGATTAGTTAATATTAAAAAGCTTGATTAGTCGAGTTATTGAAGCTTAAGAATCATAAAAATATTTTTACGATTTTATAAAACAAGTTATCGTATCAATCAGTTAGCTTTGTTCAACCGTTTCCACTCGGATAACTGTCTTATCCGACCGCGTTAAATGCGAAAAGAAAACTTTTATGCAAATTCTCACCTGTTCTAAAATGCTCTGCCAACAAGAGTAATGCATCTATGCGAGGGCCATAATACTGCTTTTTTCTTTTGTAGGTATTTAATATTTTACTTTGTAAATTTGAGATACAAGATCTCAATACTTTTATTGTCGTTTTGTAATAGACAATAACTTTTCCTTTTAGGGAATTTCCTGAAAAGAAATAAAGCTATTGGTATCGTACCAAAGTCAAAATTTCGCAAAAATTTCTTCAAATGTCCATCGATCCTACCTAGTAGATGTCAAAAATCACCGTCTCTAAAATTTGTATATGTAAGGTGCTTTTGGTATTTGAACGGTCAAGTCGTTAATGAGCAAAATAGGACAAGGGAAAAGGGGGGTTTAAAGGAAGGGGGAAACACAAATTTGGTATATCTGTCTTAATGTTGGAAGAATTGGAAAATGTCTGAGAAGTAAAGTTATAGATAATTAATTTTACTACAATTTTGGTTCTTATCATTTTTTCTGTTACACTAATATTTACAGAAATATTGACGGTTTAAGATTGAAAATTAAATTTCTAAATATATCTATACACATTAAAGTTTGAGAAAAAATGATCAGGTAATGAATTGTAGCAAATATGATTTTCTGCAACTTTACTCCATATACTTTTTTCGATTTTTTTTAATATTAGGTAGAGATATTTTATATTTTGTGTTTTTTTCTCTCTCTTCGTTCTGCTTTTCCTTGACCTATTTAAAAAATTGAACTTGCAAATACCAAAATCATATCAGATACGACATTTCATTTATATCAGACTAAAATTGTGACCGCTAGATAGTGATTTGTGTATTCTAAGGAAATTCGCTAAGTTGACTCAGCTCCTGCGTAACGAATTTTTTTTTCATAGTCAGGTATATATACATAAACATAGTTTCATGCGCCAAATTTAAGCAAAGTAGAGACATTTTACATGTATGGCAAGGCTATGAATAATCTGGTATGCCAATTTTAGCCAGAAAATGAATAGATATCTAGAAAAATTAATGAAGCTTGATTAATAAAATTTGGTATTGGCATCTCTGGTAGGGGAGCGTTGCTTAATATTTCAACCTACTAGCTGTAGTTAACTAAGTTGTTTACTAGAATGCGACCACGAAACTTGTAAGTTTCAAAAAAAGTTTAAAAAGTGCAAAAGATGCAGAAGGTGCAGAAAAAAATTGTCTACATTGTTCGAAATTTTACTAGGAATTCTTATAGGATCCATTCGATTTTCGAAAAAATACTAAGAACACTAATTATTACAAGCAACAACTATTTTCGAAAACAGAATAAACAGTTCCAAATTTGATGACATTTACAAAAAAAGTTCTGTACAATTTTTGAATCGATACAAAATAAAATCGGTATTACACAAGACTAAAAAGTGCCATACTTCAATGACTCGACTATAAAGAGTCGTTTCGTCAAATCACCATTAATATAGATTTGATAAATAATTATATATATATATATATATATATATATATATATATATATATATATATATATATATATATATATATATATATATATATATATATATATCTAAACTTAAAATAATGGACAAATTTACAATCAATCAACGCCTGTGCAACAAGTCAAGGTACTAATTGTAATCATTGATCTAAATACCTGGATAGTATACAAATCAGGTAAGGGGCAGTGCTTAATATTTCAACCTACTAGAAGTATTTTTTAAGTTGTTCACCGGTGTGATCACCAGTAGGCTGAAGGGTATACCACGGGGGTTGGTCAGAAAACATCAACCTACTATCTCTAGCTTATAATTTTTGCACCAGAGAGCATATCTACGTGCTTGAGTTCCCAATATAATATGAAAATGATGAGTCATTTTTCTAAAAAAACAGTATGAACGGAGAATAATAAAATCGGCCCGGCGCACTGCCGTGCTATAGATAAACTTGAAATGTAAAAGTTTAATATATTGCATATGAATAATGATAAACAACACAAAGAAATAAGTTAAACTCTAGTATTGGCACCACTTACCTCTATAATATGGACAGCTGATACTTATGGAAAAAAGCATGGAGACTAGACAAGGAGTCCGAACTCCATGTAAACAAATAATTGACAAAAATAAGATGTCTGTAGTGTTCCTTTTGCACCGGAGACAGTGGAGGGAGTATAAGGCGCGAGTTTGAATTGAAAAACATGACGCATTTATGTAGTATTATAAAAATGATTTGCAGCCAAAGTATTTTTCCAATAAAATATTTTTTTAAATAAATAAAATAAAGTAATTAGTTGAAGTAAGTGATAGTTAAAAATTCGCAAAATAATTACATAACAGTAAAAATAACTTCTACCATAACGTTGACATATTTTGTTAATTCTCCCGTTTGAGTTCGGTATCCTTGTCTAGTTTCCATGAGTCCTACTATAAAAAATTTAGTTCCTCCATCAGTAAAGAGTGGAGCTGATGTATGCTCTAATATTACTAATGGCGGACTATATTATCAGTTGTCCATGTCGATATTATAGGCGTCAGTGATTGGTACTCAGATCAGTGAGTGCTTCGTATTCTTTACGCAAGTGCACTTTATCATAACTAGTACAACGGTCGAGTTGGAAAGGCGCTGATGGATATTCTAAATGAGACAATGTCGTCTTATAAAATAAGCTATCGATATATATCAATGCGATATCGATTAATCAAATATAGTACCTTACATTAATGAAGCTTACACAACAACTTGAAAGACTGAGTACATAACCACGATACAATGGAAAAAACCGAAGTGTCCTTATCTATCTAGATATTTTCTAGAACAAAAACAATAAT